>OY728137.1:1703054558-1703586558 GCA_963277665.1 Viscum album | reverse complement strand
GGGTGTCCGGGGTCTGTCCGGGGGACCAAGGAGGAGGGTGGGGGGCTGTGCGGGGTCTGTCCGGGGGGTGTTTGGGGGTTGTTCAGGGGGTTGTTCAAGGTTGTTCAGGGGGCTGTCTGGGGGTTGTTCAGGGGTTGTTCAGGGGGCTGTCCGGGGGGTGTTTGGGGGGTTGTCCGAGTTCCAAGGGGGAGGGTGGGGGGGTTGTCCGAGGGGCTGTCCGGGGGGCTGTCCGGGGTCCAGGGTGGAGGGTTGGGGGCTGTATGGGGGGCTGTCTGGGGGGGATGTCTGCGGGGCTGGCCGGGGGGTGTTTGGGGGGTGTTCGGGGTCCAAGGGGGAGGGGGGTTGTCCAGGGTCCAAGAATGAGGGGGGTTGTCCAGGGAGTTCACAAACACAATTGGAACATGGGCAGTGTATGCGACCACTATCTGAAGCATTGTGAAATGAAAAATCTATAAAGCTCTCCAAATTGTTTTGAAAATCGCTTGAGATACGATCGGTTTCATACATCCAACTTCTGTCCATTCTGTAAAAAAATTCATATAAGTCATTTTGTCATAAACAATTAAATAGGATTGAACTTTAATAGAAAATACATTTAAGTAAACGATAAAGGAAGAAAATAATCATGGTATCAACTAGACATGTGAAAAAAACATACTAATGTGTTATTGAAAAAATGTAAAACCAACAAGAACATAATGTGTTATCACATCAGAGTATGCCTCATCCCATAACCATATTAGTAGGGTATCCTCCTATGCGATTAACCTTTTTGAATTAATATACACTTCCTCACCAGGTACCTGAGTAGATTTCATAGATATAATCATCTCACATCCTGTAAGGCTTCCATTATGTATGATCTGCAAAATAATTTGAGTGATCATGAATCATGCATGGTATCTTCCCATGATCACTATAGATTATGAGAAAGAATTATGATAGGTCACGTGAAGAACATCAAACACATATTTTAGATAATTTGAGACATAATATAATAAAATAATGTATAAATCTATGGAATTTGGGATAAAAGGTGGGTTGTCCACGGGGGTCGATGATGTTCGGATGGGGGGTTCGCGAGAGCACGACCACCCCCTGTGGCCAGCCCACCCACCCCCCCTGGACAGCCTTCCCACCCCTCCTTGACAGCCCGGCCACCCCCGTGGACAGCCCGTCCACCCTTGTGGACAGCCCGCCCACCCTCGTACCCCCCTGGACACCCCGTACGCCCCCCCCCCCAGGATAGCCCCGTCCACCCTCCCAAACAGCCAACACCCCCCTTCCCTGCAACCCCACCACCACCACCTAGACATACCAACCCCCCTAGACACCCCACACACCCCTCCCCCACCAGGACACCCCACCCAGACCCCCCGGACATCCCACACCCCCTGGACAGCCCCGCCCACCCCCATGGACAGCCTTTCCCACCCCCGTGGACACCCCCGCCCACCCCCGTGGACGCCCCCTACCCCCTAGACAGCCCAACCACCCCCGTGGACAGCCCACCCACCCCCCTCGACACCCCTTCTCCCTATGGACAGCACCCCACCCCCTTGGATAGCCCGCCCACCCCCCTGGACACCCCTACCCCCTGTGGCCAGCCCACCCACCCCCTGGACAGTCCGCCCACTCCTCCTTGACAGCCCGGCCACCCCCGTGGACAGCCCGTCAACCCTTGTGGACAACCCGCCCACCCCCGTACCCCCCTGGGAACCCCGTACCCCCCCTGGATAGCCCCGCCCACCCTCCCAAACAGCCCACACCCCCTCCCCTGCAACCCCACCACCACCACCTAGACATACCACCCCCCTGGACACCCCACCCAGTCCCCCAGGACAGCCACACCCCCTCGATAGCCCCGCCCACCCCCTCGACAGCCCCGCCCACCCCCGTGGACAGCCTTTACCACCCCCGTGAACACCCCCACCCACCCCCATGGTCAACCCACCCACCCCATGGACACCACCTACCCCCACAATCCATTATCCAAAACATATCAAATTGGTTTGAACACAATCCATAATTCCCACAATCCATTATCCAAAACATGTAAACGTTCACGATAGCCTCCCCCAACTCTGATTTACATGTTTTGAACACTCTCCTTCCAAACATAGAATACAAAAACATTAAATAAGTCTTCACAAACACAAAAAATATCCTATTTAGATATTAATTTCAATAATCAAATAAACCACCAACACCTGGAAAAATCTATTCATTAAAACAACTACAACAATATGGTTGAGATCAAATTTTACCTATTCGTATGTGGGTGTACCTATTGGGATGGGGGGTGCTGGTGTTCAGATTCGTGAGAGAAGTGGAGTCAGATGGGGTTCGGGAGAGTAGCAGAGCGAATAGATTAGGGCTCTGTTCGAATGGGGAGAGGAGATCCCGATCTGGAATTTGGGGGAAACCTTTTCCAACGGTTTATAAAAACCATTGGCAAAGGCACACATTTCCCAACGGTTCCAGTGAACCGTTGGGAAATGTGTGAGTTTAGAACACCTTTCCCAACGGTTCCACTGAACCGTTGGGAAAGGTGTGAGTATAGAACCCCTTTCCCAACAGTTCCAGTGAACCATTGGGAAAGGGTCCACCAAAATTCCCTTTGCCAATAGTTTTATTAAAACATTGGCAAAGGCTCCCTATACCAATAGTTTAAGTAAACCGTTGGTATACTACTGTTGGGAAAAGCCTAAATTCCAGTAGTGCTTATATAATTTTATATATGAAACATTCCTTTAGCCTTTCAATTTTTTAGTAATACGATAACATCGTTTGTGGAAGGGTGGACTATCGGCTCCTCAAAGTGATGTGGTTTGTTCATTCTATACACAAAATTTATAAAGGAGGGTTTTAATTTGAAAATGTTACCTAAATGGCATATATTATATTCATGAAATAATTACCTTTATATAGATATAATATATCCATTTCTTTATCACCCTTTCTCACACACTAAAATGGGAGAGCATTAGTCGTGGATGTGTAGACTACCACCTCCTCGACATGATGTGATTCCTTTTACATAACAATAATTATATATATAAGTATATATCACTAAATAAAATTTTATTTATGTTATAAGGAACAATTTTTATTTATATAATGTTATATACCTACTTTCTATAAAAATCATTGAATAATGGAAATGTTACTGATGCATATTTACAGCCTACCATCTTCATGTTTATAACACTGGATGATTTTCAAAACTATATTTGATGATTAGTTTTAAAATAATAATTAACCTATAAATATAATAATTATTTTATAATGATTATTATATATATGTTTATATAACGACCCCTTTGACCATAGTTGACCTTCAAAATTTATTTTTGACACATAAATCAAATATGATCAAAACACCAACCGTAAAATTAATTTTTTAGGTAATTATTTACAACATTAAAATAAGTAAAAAATTGTAATGATAAATACGAAATTGGTTTTGAAGAAATTTAATAATTAACCTTTGTTTATTATTCAGTAATATAAAGACTCTCATGGCATGTCAGACTCAATGTATGGGATTCCTTCTCAATTTTATTTTATTTAGACATACTGTGCTGTTATGCACATAGTATCTTTTACATAGTGTATATACTTCCCCTTGAATTGTTATTTCAATCATATCCTTATTATCTTGACATTCAATGTTTCATTTAATGTTATTCCTTCATGGGGATTTCCATTTAATTGATTCAATGATTTTTGTGACACATTTGAATGATAAAATATTATTATCCACAAGAATGTTTTAAATGTATTTCCATTCATTAACATAAACACCCTTGTTGATACTTATCCATGACATGTAGACTTTTTATAAATCCATTTCATTTATTCCATGAATATTTTTATGAAATGTAAAATTTTTTATTTATTAAATCAATTATTCGATATATGTAGAATGATTTGGATATACATGATATAAGAAGGGGACCATTTAATGCAAGCCCTATGAGTTAGGGACCCATTAATGAAATACCCTAAATTCATTAGTAGTCTTGTGTGACGAATTAGATGGCCTAATAAGAATATATTAAACATTATTAAAAATATATCTTGATGGTAAAATGGTTTTTATTTCAGATACATGAAATTTGATATTAAATCATTACCTTTATTTCAGTAATGATTTTTATCAATGGGATTTTCACTATGATAAAATATTGTGATTCACATCCTTCTTAGTTTACATGTTAAATCTAATTTTCTTTAGTTTCTTACATTTCAATATTTATTATTCATACCTAGATATTTGGATGACATGTGTTATCAACTATTTACCTAGCCATGTTTATTTATTCTAATCATTTTATTATTGCGTCCACTATACTTACCCTTACTATGAATTTGATCTCACCCTAATTTTTTTTATTTCCACGTGTTATAAAGAATAAATCATTGAATAATATTTAAAGGATGCAGATAATTTCATTTTATTATGTATAATGTTTTTTTTAATTTCCAAATATAATATGGGTATAATTTTTGTAATATGGTTACAAAAAAACTACTAAATCATTCGTTCCTTTTGGATTTAGAGTTTGTATCAATAACAATGTAGTAATTTAATTCACCGACTCTAATATTATTGAATCAGAGTGTTATAGTTGTTATCAGAGTAGGTTTAGAAGCATCTATTGAATTTATATTTACAAAACAATGATGAGGGGAAATAACCCTATGATTGACATTGATGTTATGTATAGAAGAAGAGCATATAATTTTGTTAAGGTATAGATTCTGAGGGTCTACATAGAAATGCATCCTTGTTTGTGTACTATAAGTGGACATGTTACTCTCAAAGATGTACCTCTGGGTAAAAACTCCGACATGGTGGGTTGGGCATGACTCAACCTAAACTGGTACACAACAATGGGCCTTACTGTGCACCTGGTTTGACACTCCTGTGGGATATACTGAGGATAATTCTTATTTTCCATATAAATTGTAATATAGGATCGGAAAGTAATGATATCCCCAAATAATCCATGTTTATGATTATGAGATTAGTTAGGCATAAATTTTTCCATTTTGGTTATGTGTTGCGCCTTATTTTGAATTATAAAATGTTCTTAATTTTATGATCTACTCTAGTATATATAATTATTTAGTAATTTAAACTAGAAGGAAGATGTGTATCAATACACTCGGCCAATATAGAGTTTGACTTGTTGATAATGTATATATAGTTGTTATTGGAACTGAACAATTTAGGAATATATTAGAGCAGCTTGAGGTTATGACTCATAACCTTTACAAGATGGTGCAACTTGTTCTACGTTGAGATTCATCAATGTGGGATTGCTTTGATCCACTACAAAAAATTATACTATTTTTTAGGGGGTATTTATGATAGGACACCTTCATAAAATGATATTTCCCGCTGTGTCCCATCATAAATACATGGTCGTAGAAAATGGGGTCGCAAATAGTTTCTCTATGTTTTTTAAAAAATCTAATACAATGGGCTAATCGCAACGAACTTAAAATAGATAATATTTTAATAATAATAATAATATTATTATTATTATTATCATAATAAAATTAATATTAATAAAATTAATAATAATAATATTATTATTATTATAAACATTATTAAATATGAATATTTCAATATTCACAAATATATTTAAAAATTAACAATAATAACAAAATAGTATTAAATAATAATAATTCGTATAAAATAATAAATAATAAATTAATAATAAATTATTATTAAATTAATATTAGTTATATTAATAATACAATTATAAATAATTAAATTTATAAAAACCTGAATATTCACAAATACATATAAAAAATAATAGCAATAAAAAAATAAAAATAAAATTCTAATAAATTAATAAATAAAAAAAGTAAAAAAATAAATAATAATATAATAATATAATCAATAATAAAAAATAAATAATACATATTCGCAACAATATTAGAAACATTGTGTATATAAATGTAAATATAAAATATTAAAAAAATAAATTCAAATATTTTATCACAAAAAGTAAATGCATCACTATTGGGGAGGGTCACCTGAATGGGGGGTGGTACTGGAGTAGATGGTGGAAGGAACTCCATCCCTAAACCATAAGTCAGACATCGCATGTACTCCATTTTCACCTCCAACAGTTCTTACTGCCACTCATGCATCTCCTCTTGCTACTCTTACTACTGTTGATAGAGCTCTTCCTACACCCTACGCATACTCTCTATAAGCTCACCCTAAGCTCGCATCTTCTCCAAATACTATGTGGTAAATGATGATGACTCTCCTCAAACTCTTCTCTATTTTCATTCCTCCATCGCAGTGGTCCCAAAATATCTTTCATGCATTAATTTATAGTTGATACAGACAACTCAACCATTCCCAAATGCATACTGGGTCGTCTGCATCTATGCTACCTCATCAAATCAGGGGGCAATGGCCTGATCGTTGATCTGAGACACACTCTCAATCTACTTCTGAGAGGTCGTGACCTCATATGACTCATTCCACTGCAATTTAAAATCAAATAAGTCAAAAAAAATTAATTTCAGTTAATTTCAAAACTCACAAGCAAATCACACTAATCCTAGTCTGACACTAGCGATCACCTCTAATCTCTCCAGTGACTGGATCAATATACATCCTTCTATAAATGTCGAACTCCTTTATAACTGGCTATTTTAATGCCTTTATGAATATAAAATTAACTATTTTAATTTAAATTTATATAAATTAAATTAAAAAAATTCATACTATATGGTCCATATGTGTACTGAATGTATGACTGCTGAATCAATGTTTCACCCCCAGTCTCCCCAAGTTTTTTCAACCTTCTGATGACCTCCTCTAAAAATTACCACCCATTTAGGGTGAACATAATCCACCCCAAATATATGAATTAATGTAATCAGGTTTCTGGTCATGACAAGAATCTACAACTCTATCACTCCTACTTTCATCATTTAATTTCATCTCAAATTGTGAAAATGTGGATGGAAACACTCATCCATAAACACCGCCCATGCCTCCCTGATAGTGTCATACAAGCTCTCATTGATGGGATACCATAAACCCTATCAATAATTTATATATCTAATCACTAATTAAATAAATTTAAAAATAAATATTATTTATTTACGTACCATCCAATGATCGAACATGCGTTGTTGAACATCAATGTGAATCTGATCTAATGTGACCCATGCTCTATAAAAATGGTTTTGTAATATAGCAATCCCCTTTCTAATATATATTTTTGAAAAACCATGAAAAAAATAATCCAAAAATTAGTATATAAATAAATTGAGGATATTTAATGTAAGGCAACTAAAATTCACATGTAAACAATCCCCTATATGTGTGGATCGAATCGAAGATGTGGATGTCACTCAGGATAGGGTCAGGAATCATCAATCACGCAAGACCATAAACCCTCTAAGTCTTCACAAATCCACTATAGGTCTAAGGGTCAGATGCTCCAATATCTTAGACATCATTATGTAGACCACCCACCTTAAACACAGAAAACATATCTGAGTCTATCGGTAAAATGAAATGCTTGCTGTCAACAAATAGTTGAAAAAAATTATTAAATGTGGGGTTTCATCCTTGATATTCACGTATCTTCATAAAAAATATGTATTTGGAGTAGAATATTGAAAATTTTCAATTCTATGCACCTCAGTGAAACCACATTCACATTGAATAAACTGGTTTTCCTGAGATTTCATTTTTATTATACTCCACCAATCACCCAATTCACATGAAGTAGCAAAATAATTTTCATAATACAATTGATGTGAGCCAATAGAAATGGTTCATTTAATACCATAAGGATTTTATATTTAATATCATTGATTCTATGGAACATATAAACACAAAAGCCTCTCTCAGTATCCAACCACAGATATGTAAACATTGTTATTTAATTATATCATAGATAATACATATCAATAATTTCTTCCATCATGTTGTAAAAGTAAACTTCAATTTCTCTATGATGATATCTTTCCAAGAAATCACCACTATTAATTGATTTTTTATTACCTATATCAAAAACAATTCACCAAAAATGCATTGTATGATTAAACCAGTTTGGAGGTGGGAAACTCAATATACACAATCTTTTATCAATTTTATCATCATGTTTAGATACCAGAAAACCTGTAAAACAATTATCAGAATAATAAGTAATAAATTGATTTTATATGAGAAAACCAAAATTTTTTTTAATAGTTCTTGAACCTTGTAGGAAAAATTATTTTCTATACATTCTTAAAGAGATGTTACTGTAATTTTTGGAAGTTTTTTCTTGATGTTATTATCATATAACCTAAAAATAAAATAATATTAATTTACTGTGAAACATATTATAGAATAAATTATATGATCCCTCATAGTAAAAATAGTTTTTTTTCTTCATAGTTGAGCAGAACATATGTATGAGCTATGTGATGTTCATCATCTTAAAGTCATCATCCATGAAGTCCAGTAAAATAATGTTCTGGCTGATTATGAGTTGATAATTCAATTCCTTTTTCATTAACAATAGTTAACTTTTAAGGACAATGTGGTTGTGTTTTTAGGGATATTCATATTGAAACTAATGAAAGAAGAAAAAATAAATTTCCTCTTGCAAATAATCTTATAAAATTGACCCTTCAACCAATGCTTCATTAAATACTTTTTTCTTCATTATCTACATAAATATATATATTGGTTACATCAATTAGAACAATTCCATACCTCCACAATTATTAATGTAGAAAATTTAATATTAAATGTTCAATTGTGTCCAAGAAAGCCGAAGAGAATATTTATTCTACTTTACATAAAATTAAAACAACATCTTATTGTAGTTTTCTTAGTGCATTGTATTTTACTTTCTCCATACATATGTCTAAAAAAATATGATATGTTAATTTTCATATCCTAAATCGGAGAATTCAACAAACCTTATAATCAAATTGGTAGAATTATTTCCATTTAAAATGATAGTAATGACTTTTTAATATACTAATATCACCATTTATGAAACATATTCCCAAATTGGAATAATAAGCATCTAGAGGCATCAAATCTTAAATCCACTAACAAAATAATATTCAATATTCTTTGGATATTTAATATGCTTCTTTCGTATTCATTATCATATGTGATAAGATATTTTCATACAATTCATCTTTTGGCCACCTCCAAATTTGGGAATGATCTAATCGTGCAATTAAATTATATTTTATCTTACCTAGTGTATCTAAATTTTTCTAAAATTTATTATAAAAATAGTTATTTTCAATATGAAATAAATCCAACATGTGATCGATAAACAAATCAGAACAATAAAGTTGATCACAAAAATACTCTATTTTATTCCATTATATTCCTTCCCAAAGCCATCAATTTTCTATTAATTTATTTTTTATCCAAATGTGATGGGAGGTAATGAAAAGGAAAACGATTTGAACTTCATACCTAAGACCACTATTATAGTTCCATCTATTTTAGTTGTGTATTTTCTAAAATGATATTTGTGCCCCCAAAAATGATTATTGGTTGGAGGAAATTTGGAATGACAGATGAAAAAAAATGCTTTCTTCCATTGATGACAAAAAATGGTTTTTTCCATCTAGTAATGTATATTAATGATTTTAGAATGTGTGTAATATTTCTAGATAACATGGAATATGATGGAATGTCCATAATTTCCTGCATCAATATAGCATTCAATAGGAAATTTTGTTTCATGGTAACATCATATGTACTCACATCATTACTCAATAATGAATTTAACTTCCCAATTAATGGATTCAAATAAACATCAATATTGTTTTTTGAATGTCCTAGAATTAGTAAGGTCAAAATATATATGGCTCATTCATCAACATCCAAGGTGGTAAATTGAATAGGGTTACAAAGATAGACCAACATGAATACTAACTAACATAAGAAAAAAATGGATAGAAACCGTCAGTAGAAAGTCCCAACCGATTGTTTCAAGATTCTCGAAGAAAAAGATAGATGTACTTGGTAATAATGTATCCATGACTCACCATCATAGAGATGATTTGTCCTTTTACCAGTTGAAATACTGGGTTTTCCATGAAATCAATGCACATGTGTTATGAGGCATAAATAAATGCTGCAATATAGGTGTAAGTATGAAATACATCAACTGTATTATAGGAATCAATCCCAATATCCCTAGTTGAGCATAATTTTACCATGCTTTTCTACATGTGGGAAAACTATCCAATGAAACATTTTGATGTAAATATAAGATGCAATCATTTGAACATGAATGAATCTTCTCATAACCATGACCCAGATTACAAAACTGCCTCTTGCTCCCATAGAAATTTGTAGGTAACACACTTTCATCAAGTAAAAGTTCCTTATCCAAAGAGAATATCTAAACAAAACATATATTTTACATTCCATTATTTTATTTAATAGTGATAAATTTTTCAACTGCTTCAAATTTTCTTATCATTCAACCATGAGATAAAATATCATTGGTAGACCTCAACAACTCATAAAATTGAGATGGTTCCAACATAAAAGTTAAATCAATATCATACAGAGTTTCATTTTTTTGGAAAGAAGGACCTTCTACATCATTAATTTTATTTTGAAACTATGATGGATCTAAAAATAAATTTTTTATATCTTCTCCGGTACAATGTTCACCATCTTGATACCAAAAAACATAATCTATTTAAAAACCAAGAGGCAAAAGATGACCCCCAAAATTATCAAATTTGTCAATCATCCTCTGACCAAATTCTTTACATGGACACTAAATTTTCCCTTCTGAATCAAATTATAGTTATGATGATGAAAATGATAAGACTATTTCAACACCCTCAGTATATATCAGATTTTTATCAGAGCTGATTGGATTCATATGCTGATTTTTTCAAGCGTGATGATATATTAATGACTGTTGTCTTTTTTCCTTATTCCATATTTCTCTAAAAATATAAAATATTTTCTTTTTAATGAATTATTTGATATAAGAAAAACAAGAATAAAAAAGAAGACAAAATAGTTACTTATTCCTAATTACTGCTAATTACCACTATTTATTACTAATTACCACTAATTACCACTAATTATTTCTATTTATAATTATTTATAACTAATTATTACAATTCATTAAATTTTTTTAATAATTATTACTAATTAATGATAATTAGTTTTTATTAGTAATTATAACAATTCATTACTAATTACTTCTAACTATTAAAATATATTATTAATTACCACTAATTTTTATAATTTATTAATAATTATAGGCAATTATTTCAATTTATTACGAATTACAGCAATTTATTATAATGTACTACTAATTACAACTAATTTTTACTATTTATTATTAATTATTGCTATTTATTCCTATTTATTATTATATACTGCTAATTTTTACTATTTACCACTATTTATTACTATTTATTATTATTTACCTCTATTTATTGTTATTTATTACTGTTTATTACTATTTATTACTCTGTATTACTCTTTATTAACCATTATTATTATGTATTACTATTTATTACTATTTATTAATATTTATTACTATTTTTACAAATTTTTATAAATAATTACGAATTATTACGAACTATTACTATATATTACTAATTATTACTATTTATTAGTAATTACTACAATTTTGTACTATTTATTACTAATTATTGCAATTCTTAGTAATTATTGTTAATTATACTGATTTCTAACTAATTATTAATAATTATACCTATTTGTTACGAATTATTAGAAATTATTACTAATTAAACCAAATTATTAATGATTATTTCTATTTATTAGTGATTATTACTAATTGTAAAAAATTATTACTAATTATTACTAATTTTTACTAATTAATACTGATTATTACTAATTATTAATAATTATTACTATTTGTTACTCATTATTACTATATGTTATAATTTGTTACAAATTATACCGATTTATTATTAATTATTAATAATTATTATAAATTGTACCTAAGAATTACTATTTATTACTAATTATACCTATTTAATACAAATTATTAATAATTATTACTAATTATTACTAATTATACCTATTAATTACTCATTATTACTAATTATACCTATTTATAATTAATTATTACTAATTATAATTATTTATTACTAATTAGTATTAATTATACAAATTTGTTACTAATTATTACTAATTATTATAAAATAAAACTAAATATTATTAATTATACTTATTTGCAACAAATTATTATCAATTATACTTATTTATTAATAATTATTAATAATTTTTTAGTAATTTTTAATAACTGTTATAAATTATACCTATTTAGAACTAACTATTACAAATTATTACTAATTATACATATTTGTTACTAATTATTACTAATTATTATTATTTATAACAAATTACTGCTGATAATTACTTCTTATTATTAAATATTTCTATTTATTACTATTTATTACTAATTATTACTAATTATTACTATTTATTACTCGTTTTTACTATTTTTTACTAATTATTATTAATTATTACTATTTGTTAGTATTTATTACTAATTATACCTATTTATTACTAATTGTCACTAATTATACATTATTATTACTAATAATACCTAATCATTACTATTTATTACTAATTATACTGAATGCTGATTAATTATTACTAATTTTTACTAATTTTTACTAATATTTAATAATTATACCAATTTATTACTAATGATTACTAATTATACTTATTTATTACTAATTATTACTAGTTATTACTTATTATATCAATTTATTACTAATAATTATTATCTATTAATAATTATACATATTTATTACTAATTATTACTAATTATTCATAATTATTACAAATTATACCTATTTATTACTATTTATTACTAATTATGCCTATTTATTACATATTATTATGAATTATACAATTTATTACTAATTATTACTAATTACACCTACTAATTACAAATTGTTACATATTATACCAAATTATTACTAATTATATCTAATTATTACTAATTATTAATCATTACTACTCATTATTAATATTTTTTATTATTTTTAATTTTTTTACTATTTATTACTACTTATTACTATTTATTACTAATTATTACTAATTATTATGAATTATTTTGAATTATTACTCATTATTACTAATTATTACAATTTATTACTAATTATTTCTAATTATTACTATTTATTGGTAATTGTTATTATTAATACTAATTATTACTAATTATTACTAATTGTTTCTAATTATTACTGACTTTTACTAATTATTTCTAATTATAACTAATTGTTACTAACTATGGATAATTCTTACTAATTATTACTAATTATTTCTAAAAATATCTATTTATTACTAATTATTACTAATTATACGAAATTTGTAATAATGTTAACTAATTATTACTAATTATTACTAATTATTAATAATTGTAAATAATTAAACCAATTTATTACTAATTATTACTAATTGTACTTATTTATTACAAATTATTAATAATTATTACTAATTATTACTAGTTATTAATAATTTGACAAATTTGTAACTAATTATTACTAATTACGCCTATTTATTACAAATTATTTCAAATTATACATTTTTATTAACAAATATTATTTATAATACCTATTTAATATTAATTATTACTAGTTATAACTATTTCTTACTAATTCTACCTATTTATACCTACTTATTAATAATTATTACTAATTCTTAACAATTGTTAACAATTATTACTAATTATTAGTAATTATGACTAATTATTTCTAATTATTACTAAATATTACTAAATATTACTAATTATTACAAATTATTATAAATTATATCTATTTATTTCAAACTATTAATAATTATAAAAATCTATTTCTATTTATTACAAATTATTACTAATTATTAATAATTAGTACCTAATTATTACTAATTATTACTTATTATTGCCAATTAGTACTTACTTATTTATAATTCAAACTAATTATACCAATTTATTTTAAATAATTATTAATTATTATTAATTATTCCTAATTATTTTTAATTATTCTTAATAATTCCAAATTTTTACTAATTTTTCGAATTTACTTGAATTTATTACTACTTATTATTAATTAATACTAACTATTACTAATTTTTACTATGCATTCCAAATTATTACTATTTTTTACTAATTTTTTACTATTCATTACTATTTATTAGTAATTATTAGTAATTATTCCAATTTTTTAGTATTTATTACTAATGAAACAACATATGTGTAAAAATAAATAATGAAAAATAAAAATATCTTATTTAAAAGTAATTTAATTGTATCTAAATAAAAATAATTATAACAGACATAAAATCACATGAATTAACTCAAAAAAAAAAAAGAAACAGATTAATACCTTAAAACCAGATCTTTTGTACGCTGCAAGGCTTGAAAATCGTTCCAATATGAAATTTTAATCATTAGAAAAAATTTAGATGGAAATATTAGAGTTGAGAGAGAGAGAGAGGTGTTGAAATAGATGCGAATGAAAAAAATGAATTAGGGTATATATAGGATAGATTATTTGTGATGAACGCATTTGTGATGGTTCATGTCACAAATACAAACTCCAAACTAATTAGGTGGCGGCAGTTAAATTGGTATTTGTGACGGGACCCATCGCAAATAACTACCTGCAGACATAGCATTTGCGATGGGTCCCATAGCAAATGAAAAAACCCAATTAATTAAGGGGCGGCGGTTAAAAAGAACATTTTCGACTCGACTCATCATGAATACAAAAGCTCTCTAAAGGTTATTTCATACAAGATACCCTCTTCCCATCCAAAATAGTCCAACCAGACAGGCCATTTTGCAGCAGGAGAGGGTCTCGTCACAAATAACTCATCGTAAATGATGAGTTTTTATGTAGTGTGTGACAAAGGCTCCCGTCATTTAGCGGGACCACTGACCTAATGGAAGCTAAGAAATTGATGATGTTTTTTGGGAAGATATTTATGGCATTGGGATGTGGTTAAATGGAAAACGTTAAACATGAAATGTATTGTCTCAATGGAGATGATGATCAATGGTCGTCATTGATCCAAAATACTAGGGAGGAAGAGGAAATATAACTCATGGAATGGTTAACATTTAATAATACATTCTTTGATTAATACATCCCTAAGGATCAATAAATTGAGATAAAGAGAATCTTCTGATCATAAAGAAAAAGGGCGAAGAGTGTGTTGCAGATTATGAAGAAACCATTACAAGGTTAACTAGGTATGCTACGGATTACATATGCAACATGGAGGGAAAAATTGACCACTTATTTAAAGGACTTAATCCAAGACTTCAAAGGGCTCTAGTGCCTTAAACCATTTCTTCATATAATGAAATAGTTTTATTCAATATCAAGAAAGTGAAATTACTCTCCAAGTCTTACGGATTCAAGGGGATGTAAGATAATAAGATAAAAGAAGATCAAATGAAAGCTAACGAGAAAATGGAATGTAGTATTTTGCGCATGAGCCTCAACCCAGTTGGTGAGGACTCTATAAGTGCATCCAGAAGACAAGGGATAAAATCCAAGCAGAGGATAACTTCCGGGTATTGTAGCAGTACTTGAGCAGTACTATAGCAGTACTATTTCATGTACTGTGCAGAACTGTAGTAGGTACTATAGCGGGAACAGTAGTAGGCACTATTTGGCACTATAGCAGCCGGGAATATTCCCCCGTTTGGGCCTTCGGGCCTCCGATTTGGTACCCGAGTCCTTTAAGTTCTTCAGGCCACCCAGGCCTTCGGGTCTGTAAGGCCTTCATGCCACCTTAAACTGATGATGCAAACCAGACATCCTACAAGGGATAATCTTCAGAAGGAGGAGGAGCAAGGATCTTTCACCATAGAAGAGGCTAAACAGATTACAAGAATGAGAGGGTATGACACCTGCCATCGGGACAAGCCTGTGCATGCACGAGAAAGCCTAGCCAAACAGCCATGCGAAGGTTGAGAGATTATTTCATGATGAATATGCTGGGGAGGAGCAGTTCTATGTAGTTAGTATGCGTTTTATGTAATGTTTGAAGCCTACAAGAAATGAATTCCTTTAAGGCCTATAGGCCATGTAATACTTACGCCTACGGGCCTTGTAAGGGTTCCACCTCACCCCTTGAAATATTGATTATCAAAAATCAATAAAAAAATGAAGGCCTTCGGGCCATTGGAGAGAGAAAGAAGGATTTTCAGACATGTGATATCTATAAAAAAAATTCGAAAATTCTTGAAAGGATTGGGAGTTTGTTATATGTGACGGGAAAAGGGTTACCCGGAAAAGGAATTCAAAGTGAAGAAAGAAATGTGACAACCATAAGGATATGGGGCACTATGCAAATGAATGTCCCAATACTCTAGGGAATGTACCTCAGAATAAGCTAAGAGATCAAATTCAATCTTATAGTATTGATATAATCGATTTGGGATGATTAATGAACCCAAGAACTATGTCTTTTTCGTATATTATCAGAGATGTATTCGTTATATGAGTTATAGAATTTGTAAGGATTATACTACAATACTTTTTCATTAAACATTCAAGATTATTTGATGAATGGTACCATGAAAATTGATTCAGTGGAAAGTTAATCATTTTGTAAAATACATGGTTGAGGTAATGATAATCCATAATATGTTCCTAATGATTAGGCAATGTTGTTTCGATGAATAAATGGTTTATTTGGATATATTCTGACTAACTGGGAAGTAATTAATTATTTGTTGATACAGTGGATTATGCTTTCATTGATGGAGTTCACAACACTATTGGATTTATGTGATATATACAATAAAATGTGTTTTAGTTAAGTAATAAGGATGGATGCATGTTTGCAATAATTTTTTATTGTAATTGAAGTAATACCCATATTCACATGTTCATTATCTGATAATTTAAATCCACATCATGTTATTTTATATGTTCATCTTGAAAATTCAGTGGCATTCCTTCTAAAGTGTTGTATAGTAATCTTTTAGAAAGGTTTTCCATTTATGAACCATTTTAAGTTGATATTTTGTTGATGTTTTCATTTTTAATGTATTACTTCCCCATATGATGCCTCCTTTTCTAATAAATGAAGTAGAAATAGTTCAAGGCACATCCATAGGGTGAGATTTTGTTTACGAAATAGAAACATATATTTACTAAAAATTTTATAGAGTGAAAGAATTCCTCTACTGTATAAAAAATGGTTTAAAAAAAATATTTTCATAATACCTTAATTTTTGTTGAACCAGTGGTTTGTTTAAATCCTCAAAGAATTATTTCTTTGAGTCTTTCAAAATTCCATTAATTATTAACTATTTTGTGATTTATAACCTCAATCACTCTCTGTAAATATTTACTTTTTCTCTAAGTCCATCTTTTCACTTTCCAATAATGATATCCTACATAGAATGTGTAATATTGGGTTCCCTAGTCCCAACTATTATGTTCTTTTAATTACCATATCATGTATACAATTATATATACATGATGCATTATTATCCATATTATGTATACATTTATGAATCCACTATTTAATGGTAATGTCCATATATTAATTGTCATATCAAAAGGTTATAGAAAATCCCATGCTATAATGAGAACCTCAATATGCTGTCACGTTAACCTTAAACCGATGTCATAGGATCAAGATACATCTCACTGAATGAACATAGTAAATGTTTGAAAATAAAATGTTGGGAGATCATAATCATTGAGGCTTCTTCTCATGAATTTCACCCTTGGTGGTCTCTAATAATGAGATCATGAGGACAAACCTTCCAATAGGAACACAAAAATATTTGGGCGTCATTGTTTATTCCTATCTACATACATGTGTAATGGTCTCCTTACATGATATTATTACTAATATATTCCATTTGATCGGATACTTTGATGCAAGGAAATATCAAGGATATTGAAATTAGGGAGAGGTAGTTTGTGTTGGGTGTGTCATTGGTGGAATGAAATTAGTTGAATGATCAATATAGAATTATTATTTTCTCCATTAAGGAAGTTATATATCTCAGCCCTCCTCCATCAACATGGTAGTACCTTGATAAATCCACGTTCATGGCCATCTAATGTAAATCCTCCGAGTTAGATCAATAAACAATAAAGAAAGAAAGGGTGATGACATTTGTGTGTGTCCTACATTATGATATATTTGAAGAAAAATAGATTATATTACACAGTGCAAGTTATTAGGTAGTTTTTCATTTCTATGACTATCCTTATCTTATTATGGGCCTTGATGAGTTGTTATTATACACTCTTCTTCTGTGAATATTATTACCTACAATCGAGATAAGGGCCTACAGGTTCTTAAACAATTGGATATTCTAATGTCTACCCTGTTCTGGTTAATATGAATTTTTTACTTGGTGGGCCCCGGAACTGCGGTCCATGTTTTTTTCCATAGATATAGGATCACCAAAAGAATAAATAAATTCATATTATTAATGTTAATAATAATTTTTATGTAATTTATTTATTCTTTAATATATTATTTGAATGCATATTAGCGTAAAATAATCAAGGTTTGTTTAAAATTTTATAGACTAAAAATAGGAGTTATTAGGTTGGCTTTTTTCAAATAATATATTTATTATAGTAAAAAATAGTGATAAGAATATAAATTATCTATATCATTCACTTTAATAGTAATTATATATCATTTATTTACTATGATATAAATATTAGAGTATCAGGTGTATATTTTTTATATTTATTGATTCGGTATAAATTTAGGATCCAATTATCCTACCATATACTATTCACTACTCAATGGTGGCAGCTTCTCTCTCATCATCTCTCTCCTAGATCCTAGAGAGAGATTCTTTGATACCAATTGAAGGTATCTGGAATAGAGTAGAGGCCCCAAAAAGGGATTTTAAAATTTTCCCCCGATGATCGACTTGACTAAATTTTCACTAATGAATTTCTCCCTAATATACAGAAATAGATCATTTCATGAATAATTTAATAAAAAATTTAAAATAAATAATAAATTTGTTAAATATGAAGATTCACTTGACGTTTTCTCAACATCAGTGATCATTTCTTAAGGTATCTGAAGTTGAATACCTCTAAATATTCCACATGCACTTCGAAATCCTACATGAACACTGATCATCAGAATATAGGTCCTAGAATGGAGTTCTAATGTATTTTTTCACATATCAATGATTACTACTACAATATTCTGTCAATCCATGAAGAACCCCCACAATAAACTGCCCGGAACCAGAGCGCCTCACTCTTGGAACTAGGAGAGAGAGAATAGGGAGAAGCTATGTCCATTAAGAAATTAATCTTATCAAGAGAGAGATTCCTTTATCTTATTTATAGGATAGGTTTTGTCGGCAGCGACATAGAAAGACTGCGGTGGGTATCATGTTGGAGGTCTAGAGAAGTGTCTGATGACTACCAACCTAGGGGTGTTCAAGGAGGGGTTGGCGTTGTTGATCAAGTCTGGTGGCTTTCCGTCTGTTCTCATGGGGACATCCGCTCCGCGTGATGGAGGGAGACTAGATGTGAGTGCCATAGGGAAGTGTGGGATATTTAGAAAACAAATGTGGCTTAGAAAGGATGTATTTTTCAGTTCGATGATGAGCTTCAATAAAGAGGTGGATTTCCGGAAAGAATGTTCATTTGTGTCAATGTACCATGACTGCTTCTCCTTCAACTTCCGGGTCAATCTCCCTACCACATGATGCATCCATCCATGACATCACCACATCCTTGTGTGTACTAGCCCACCGAGAAGCTGACTACTTGCATTCCATCCCAAATGTGGGGCCACATGATACACCAACCCCAACTCCACCTCATCATCATGTCGCAACATATCCCATGTTATTTTTGTGCGGATGTGCCTCCTTGTCAGTAGTACAGAGTTGGACTCCCTTGTCATGGTGATTGAGGAACCCTTGTATATGCTTGTTTTACTTTATTCATCCAAAATAGGTCCAGGAAGGTCTAGCAGACCCATAATGGGTTTGGGTGGACCAGATCGCCCCTAAACGGGGTCAACATAGCCCGAAATGGGCATGCTCGGATTTTCCCCGACCCGCACAGGACATGCCCGGTGTTTTCGGGTCCCTGTTATTTCTAAATAATCAAAATTTAAGTATTTTAATTAATTTAGTTTTGGTTTTACATTAAATTATTTAAATGTTATTTTATAATTTATAATTATTAATTTTATTGTTTCTTATTAAATTAAATTAATTTTTGTGTTAAAAAATATAATTTATTTATTTTATTATTGTATTTAAAATGAAATTATTTATTAGGACCAGAAGATGACAAATATTAAATTAAAAATAAGAGTGACTTTTAATTCAATAAAATGTCCAAAAAGATATATTTAATACAAGTTTAATTTTAATTTTTGTATTTATCTTAATACTTGTGTTTAATGTGTATTTGAATGATTAGAAGCCCTTGGACCAGCCAATTATTGTTCGGTGTGTTTTAATTTATTTATTCAATTCATTGTTATAACGGTTCATTATAAGTATTATAATTAAAATCTGATCTATGTGTCATCTCATCTCCATTAAATGTGTAAGGGAATGTGTGTCCATTTCAAAGTGGTATTTTGTACTCCCTAGTTCCCCAAACCTGTGAGTGAGTTTTTTTATAATGATAAGATGACCAGAGAAACATTTTGCACCATTTTATAGGGACACACCAAATAGGACCTTCATGCATTGGATGGGCATGTGTTGAAACATGAGATACATGCAACACACCTCAATGTATTACAGATACAAACTAGGTTGATCCATTATTCACTCAATGGATCAACCTTTAGAATTGTCTCATGATCATTTTTTCATTTTATTTTTACAATTTTTATTATCATGTAAGCTAAATTGAACATGTGTAGAGATAGAAATTTTTTATTTATTGCATGGTAAGTTGTGGGTTTGATCAAATAGTACATTTTTATAAGGCAGATTTTTTTTATCACATTAAATAATAAAACCCACAATAAAATATTAATTCCTAACTGCCTTCCATCATTCGACATTGAACAAAACCAAGTGTTCGGGGTGCTCATCCAGCCAAAGATGAGGGTTCCTTTTACTTCCAGGGAGTTTTTATGAGATTGGTGGGACTACATAACTAAATTGTTAGTGAGGATTAACCAAATATAACATTCCTTCATTTTAGAGTCAATTTTTGTGTGAATAATGTTAAAATTTAAAAATCTATGACTTCACACAATAGATCAATGAACCATGAGTTAATGAGATTGGAAAGAAAAACATCTACCTTGGACCCTCCAAGTAGGGGTGTAGCCAATGATTAAATACAATGAAGAGAGGTTCAAGGATACCATAAACAAGAATACTCAACAAAAAGAGTATTTCATTTCTAGAACATAGGATTATTAGAAATCAATAAAATAGTGGGATTCATTTAATAAATTAATTAATTAATCAAAATTTCTAAACCATTCATCAGGATAAAAAGTAAAAATATTATAAAATTTATACTTGTAAAAAAGGGATATTATACGACAATGAAAAACTGTGATAAATAATGGACAAATTGAATGCCCAAAATGTCATTATTATGTAGTAGTAGTATAGGTTCTCACTCAAAATACTATGATATTAGAAATTATAGATGTTTGTGTCCCCAATACCTATTAAACTATTTCAGGAAGAGATGTTGTTAAAATTTCTAATAGGAGACTAATGTACTTTTTATATAATAGTTATTTCATTATGTAATCATCCACATCTGATGCTAGATTCAGTCACTACATTTGACATCAATTATATAACATTTAGTCTCGTCTCTGAGAAGATCGAATAGAGAAAGTGAATAAAGATAAGAATGAGATGATTACACTGTGTATGTGTATGTTTGATGTCATATGAAGATATTTTATTTCATCCCATTCTTATTCCAATTTATTCTAGTAACATTTTTGGTAACAAAATAACCAGTATTGAGTAAAGTCTTCATTACCATTTAAGGTATGTTTTTTCAAGTAAATAAAAATATAAAACATGTTTTTGTTATTAGTTATTATGGAAATCAAAATGAAAGGCATGGGGAAAATTCCAATGATAGGTAACACCATAGGCACATTCACAACTTCTTTAAACAAAAGAGGTATTAACAAGATGTTATTTGAATCACATATCATGAAATAAAAATAATAAATGTTTAAATTCAAATAAAATAAATTAAATAAGTAGGTTAACACCTCTTCATCAGGTATATTCATCAAATTAATGTTCTAATCTAACATCTTGGGTATTAAATATAGTTTGCATTTCACATATGTGTATTAAAGACATAGTAACAATATATGTACGGATATATCACTATATGTAAGGTGTTTTCTCAAAGCAGTTGCGAAAGGGTGGTTTTTATGTCAGCAGTGAGAAGTACAAGACATCAATAATTCCATGTTAATTATCCTTGTAAAATTATTTTTGATTATATCCAAAAACAGTTATCTTGTGTACTCTTTAGACACAAATATATATTATTATGGATTCCAAAATGAATGCTTTTTTATATTGAATATTCAACAAATAGTTCAGCAATACATGGACCATAGGCAATGCCTTGTGAATATAAATTACAAGACTCATATACCCAATTGTAGATATATGATATTTATCAAGAAAAAATAAAATAATATATTTTTTATATTCACAGTTTCGTATTTTGGCTCAAAAAATATAAACACCATTGGTATTGTCCACATCATTAGTTTATGGAAATAAACCTATAGAAATAATGGTTTCCCAAAGGTATTTGGAATTAGTTCAACTAGTGAACATGATCATTTCTAGGGGAAATATTGTGTTGAATATAATTAATTATATTTTTTTATGTTGATAAGGAATGTAAAATTTAAGTATTACATAGTCATGTTTATAAGATATGTGTTATGTCCGGCCGACATACTGAAGAATATCATCATAAATCATTCATCGATTAATATAATTGAGCATCAATACTGAAAAATTACCCTATACTCATGTTTTTTGGATAAAAGTATGGTTATTGGGCACACATATACCCATGGTCTTTAATAAAATATTAGTATAGGGATCAGTTTAGAACATTTACCAATGGATTTTCTAAACTATGTGTATAGGTTTAAATTTCCAACTTATACACACTGTTTTTCAAAAAAACGTTGCGATGATAGAGATTTTAGTCATTTTACCAAATTTAATTAAATTCTTCTTATCTTAATAGTGTACCACAGAGGCACAACCATAGGTCATTCAAAATAAGACCGCGTATAACACACAATCTCTCTATTGTAACTATTATTATATATCTAACATTTCACTAACTTATGTATTATATATGGGGGGCTCCATTTTCTTGAACTATAAATATAATATAAAAATAACCATATATGAAAATAAAAAACATAATGAAAATTTTGATAATAAAAAAAGATCTCATTGGATGAAAATCATTGCAATCGGGGCTTCATGGTGGTGTTATCCTTGTTAGTTGAAATAATTCTTCATTATTTTAATCAATGTAGAGATCCAAACAATTCACTTAACACACAATCATTAGAATGTTATTAACCTACATAGAGTCCATTGAATTTTGATGTAATCTCTCCCACATCAACAGTTAATCTGAACTCCAAAGTTTGAATGACTGAGATAACAACTGGAAGAAAAATGAGTGAGTGAGGAGGAAGAAAACAATAGTAGGGAAAGTGGAGAGACCGATCACCAAAATAATTTTAACCACTACTAAAACCATACAATAAAACATGATAAATCATTATTTTATAGTAAATTCAAATACCACAACTTCCCCCCTTGAACAATAGTGCTGATTAGTTTTCAACAAACATGGAGTTGAAGGAATTGTTGGAGAAACAAAAAATTAGAAATGATGAAAAATGGAAGAAGAAGGGAAATGAATTAGAAAGATAAACTAATTTATATAAAAATATAGATATCAATTAAAATATAAAAACTCCTAAATATCCCTTGAAAATGGAAATCACATGAAATGGGATAAGGGACACATATTTATAGGGGGAAGGGGTGAGGAATTCGTGCTCAAAGTATTTTTTTGAACGTTTCCATGGGGATGTTCCATTAAATGGAATAATATGTATTATGTGTCTTCATAAAAGTTGTTCCTAAATTTTACTTCTATCCACCATCAAAATATTAGTATCACTTACCCGCATAATAAGCAGTTAAGAATTTAATAATAAGGTTTATAATTTCTTCCCGAGAATTATATAATTCTTCCACCAAATTATAATGAATAGTGGCCCTCTAAATGATATCAATCCAAATAATTTTTTTTCAAATGAGTATATGTATCCCATTTAATCAAAATTTTTAATCAAATAAATTGGAGATGTGTATCCATATTTATGATTATCTTATGGAGGTGGTTTCCACACTATTTTCCCAGAAAATTCTTCAACATATTCGATTTTTTGAGTCCCACATTTGTTTGAATATGAAATTTCTTTAGAAGAAAAAGTAGATGAAGAAAAAAATGAATTCAATAAAAAGGAATCACTAATTTTGGAATAAAATATTAAAATAAATGACCAATATACCTTTTAGATTAAAATCTGTTAAAATTCTTGAATTATACCATTTATTCATTTAAGAACAAAATATGACTATAACATAAAAATGTGAAAATTTCGCATAAAATAATACTATTGTGTTATTATAGATAATTAATTATAGTATAAAATATTTGAAAATTGTAGCTTCATCACTCCCCCACACTTAAACATTTCACTCTCGAGCATTCATCGTATGTTAAAATAAAAAACCACACCATAATAAAAAATGAGAAAATATCCATGATCATATCAAAAAACAGAATTCCATCATGTATATTCAATGAAAAAAAATTCAATAGCATTTCCTTTCTTGACATTTAAAATTTTTTCAACCTTATAAATCCATCCATGACCTAATCACAACCTACCTCCACTTGAATTTAATGTCACCCTTCACTCAACAGAAGTCAAATCTGGATCTATGGTCATACTTGTAAAATGCATGTATCACCATAGGTTTGTGAAAATTCTCATTTCCCCAAAGTGTGAAACATGAAAATGAATTCAATCACGATGGACTTAAATAAATGTTCACATGACTGTACTGCTTAGGATTTGTTGGAAAATGATTAAAAAAAATAAGTCTGGAAAGAAGAGGTTTGTATCATATGTAGAATTCATGAATAATTCAAGTGAAAAAACAAAGATTTTCGCACTCAAATAAAATTTTAAATCTTTAAACACATCACCACCAAATTTATTAAATGTTACATGATCTAATCAGTGGTTATAAATATTGATATCATCCATGTTCTAACCATATTTTTTGTAAATATCCATAAAGGCACAAATTTATTTAAATTTTCTTATTAATTTAATGGAGTATGAGTTGAAAATTGAATACAATTAATTAATGACACTCATTAAGTTGATTTTAGAGAGGTACATAAGTCATAAAATTAATTACAATTACTAATTCAATCTAATCTCCAAACTTTCAACATTATTTTTGAAGGATAACCCAAGGGAACAAATAAAACATAATATAATGATGACTCATGCACGATTCTATCATTCTATACTAGGAAAAATGTTTAAAAAACATAAAATAACCAAGAAATTAATCATATTCAACATTAAACACATAAAATGCCCTTCCCCCACACTAAAACATTAAATATCCATGCTAAAATACTAAGAGTGTGGGCTGTTAAAGAAAAACTGGCTTCTAATGTGCATTAAATCTAGACGGAAATTCATGGCTTCTAATGGATAAAGAAGGATATATGTAAGGGTGGGTATTATGATAATATATTTCTAGCCAAATAATTTCCACAATCATATCAAAAATATTTCACAAAATCTATATATTTGAATGTGAAATATCACAAATTATGGTTCATATACACAATCCATGATTCCCTCACGAAAGTATAGGTATTATAACGGATATATCAATGTGGTCCATAATACCTCATAGGAATGGAATCTCTTTTCAGTAATTTTTTAATGGTCATGGATTTCAAAAATAAGTCAAATTCATAAAATTGATTGAAAGTCCAATTCAAGGAAAAAGTTTCCACCTCAGGAACCATTTTAAATCCATTTGATCAAGAATCATTTCAATTTCCTTGAAATAAATTCATGTTTGAAAAGTGATAATAGTATTCATTAAAGATCAAGGTTCATAAAAATGAAAAATTAAATGGAAAAGAACACATGAAAAACTAATCATGTTGACACTCCCCCCCCCAACATAAATTTTACTAACCTTTATTTCATCTCATGAAAAAAAATAAGAGAAGAAAAACTAAATATAAGGAATGATACAATCTAACCTTATTTCAGAATGGAATCTTTTAGATAATCTCCTATATACTACCACTTTGAAACTATAAATAATGAAATAAAACAAATAGCAATAAAAAATAACAAAAAAAAATAGGAAGGTAAATGAAAGGGTTTAATGCTTTGTTTGACCCCCATTAGGGTGCTAGGTTTTTATGGCCCCTTAGTCACATAGTTGTAGAAGTATAACCCCAATACGACGGTGGATGGGGTTTCTCTCAAAAAACCCACCTCAAATTATTCCTCCCAATATCTATCAGTAGATGAAAGGAGTGACAAACCCCAATAATAAATCAAATATTCCCAACCCCCAAACTATATGGAAATGAAAACATGATGTGTAAAGGGGGAGGGAAAATAAAATAGTGTTTATTATAGTGTATATTTACTGGAAGATTGGTGTCCATAGGTTCTAGAGATAGAAGAATATGGTGTGTCATCTCATCTAGTTCAGGATCAAAAAAAATTTCCTCAGAGATTTCTTTTTTGGTGTTATCATCCTCATTTTCACTAGTGAACAACTTGACTGGATCCTCCATCATCCCATCAACCCAAAAAAGTTTTTTATATTATTCATCTAGGGACTGCTTTAATGGGGGAAAATAAGAAAATAAAAATAATAGAGATTAATATTCAATTCATAATTAATAATATTTTAATTAAAATAATACATAAAAATTATAACCCCCGAAAAACATTCAAAGTTATACTCTTTTCCCTTAGAGAGGGAATTGGATATTCAAGTATGGATTAATCCTCACCAATTTATTCATGAAAGTTATGAGTAATAACAATTTCAATCCCAATAGATTTTTTTTTCGGACCTTATATAAGATTCTAACTTCATCAAATTCAGTGTCCAACAATGTAAACATCTTTCTTTCTTTTTCAATAACATTGATATTCTCTTGAAGAATCATTGTGTTTTGTTTCATTGGGATCTTTATTCTATATTCCATTATAGGATCTCCATAAAAGATTCCAACATGCCAATAATTTTAATAATATACATTAAAATATATCATGGCCAAATAAATGACTGATATGAAATAAATCTTTTTTTTGTGTTTTTATTTTTGATTTTTTTTTGTTTTTATAAAAACGGTGTATGAAATCTCTTCACCTCCCCAGAAATGGTGTGCAAATAATGGTTGGTATTTTAGTAATTTTATCTTATTAAATTTATTTCTGATTCAACTAAGAGTGTATAATAGTTTTTCAACATTGGTTCGATCAGAAGGAGGCCGTTTATAAAATAGATTATTTCTATTGCCACTATTATTATATATCTAATATAAAAATAACATATATAATCTATATGGGTGGTTTGAAAATTTTGAAATATAAATATAAAATCAATATATAAATATATGAAAATTAAAAACAAATTGAAAAGAGATAAAAGACAAAAAAAATTAGTGGAATGAAATCGTTTCTCTCGAGGTTTCATGGGGGTGTTATCATTGTTATTCAAAATATTTCGTCATTATTATACTCAATGTAGAGTTCAAAACATTCACTCTAAACCAAATTATTTGAATGGTGTTACCCTACATCGAGACCTCTACATGTAGGTTAATATCTTCCCAATCAACACCTACGCCAAAAATCCACCGTTTGAATGACTCAGTTGTCAATTGGAAGAGAAAATGAGTGAATGAGGATGAAGAAATAAATAGTATGGAATGTTGGGTGACCACTCAACAAAATACTTTTAACCACTAATTCTTCGTTATAATAATACATGAGAAATAATTACTGTTTAATAAAATAATACTCCACTAATTCCCACCTCGAACAATGGTTAGGATTAGCTTTTCCCAAACATGGTGCTGAATGACTAATAGGAGAAAAACAAAATATCAAATGAAGAGAAATGGTAAATGAAGAAAAATAAAGAAGAAAGATAAACTAATGTAAATTACAAAATTTAAATATCAATTACAATAAAAAAACACATCCTTATCCCCTGAAAATTATTGTATCTTGAAATGGGAGAAAGGCCACACATTTATAGGGGAGAATGTGTGAGTAATGCACATTGAAAACATTTATTATGAACGTTTTTGCATAAATTTACCATTAAATGGAATGATTTTTAATAGTTTTCTACATAAAAGTTATTATATAATGTATTTTTTATCCACCCTCAAAATACAAGAATCATTGAAAACCTTAATAAGGTGTTATGTATTTAATACTACCATTGTCATTTTCTGGCTGAGAATTCCATAATTTTTTCTCCAAATTATAACATCCAATGTCTCTTTTAATGGGTTAAAATATCCATAAAAGTTATTTTTTGAACACATATATGTATCATATTTCATAAAAATTTGGAATCACGTAATTATATATTTGAAACCCATGTAATTCTTCCATTATGTAGGTGGGGTCCATGATGCCTGCCCGAAAAATTCTTCAACTTGTTTGATTTTTTTGGGCACACATTTTTTTGAATCAGATCGTTCTCTAGAAGAAGAATATGTAGGAAATTAATAAATGAATAAAAAATTATCATTCAATTTAGAATAATATTTTAAAATAAATGGAAAAAATACCCTTGTGATTATAATATCTTAATATTCTAATATTTGGCCTTTCTAAATTTAACCTCAAAATATTACTAAAACATAAAAATGTGACTATTTCCCAAAAAAATAATACTATTGTGGGATTCTAAACAATGAATTTTAGTATAAATTATTTCAATATCTTTTCTTCAACACATGGGTATAGGTCCCCCCTATACCCACTGTTTTTGAAAAATTGTGGCTATATGTTTTTGTTCAAGACATATACCCACATTTATCAAACAAATCGTAGGTATAGGTCAAACAAATAACCATTGTTTTTAAAAAACAATGGTTATAGGTTTTGGATAACAAATATACCAATGGTTCTTAAAAAAATATGGGTATAGGGCTGACCTATACCCATAGTTAATAAGAACAATGGGTATAGATTTCCCATATCTGCACGGGAAAAACATTTTGTGGGAAAAAATAAATTTCCAGGGGAATAACTTTACCCAAAGTTTTACACCTATATCCATTGTTTATAAAAACTCATATAAGGAAATATATATTTATATACATATAATAGTTTGTCATGTAGTTGTTATGTGTTTTGACTGTGAAGAGGCGGTCAAGAATTCTAATCTAGTTTCATAATTTTTCCAAACGCTATACCTATGGTTGTTAAACCGTAGGTATAAAGTTATTGACACATTAGAAAATTTCCCCTACACACATTCCCATAGTTTATAACCATTGGTATAGAATTTTTTAAACCATGGGTATAACATAGAGCTATACCAATGACACCCACTTCCACTGTTACTAAAACGCTGGTTATGGCTTATACCCATGGTTGGAGAGGCTGTACCCATAGTTTGAAATCGTGCATATAATGTAGTTTTCAAGTAGTGCATGGAGAATTTCTTAAACACACATTACCTTATCCATGTCATGTAATATATATTAATGAGGAAGATCAATGACAGAGTCTTAAATGATAACATTGATAAACAAAATGTACCATGGAGAAATTCCAAAACACACATTTTATACATTATAGTTATGATGTAAGTAGAATCAATATTGAAACCTATAGAAACTTATATTATATTTTAGGGCATGCTTCACAAATAATGGTTATATACCATAACCCTAAGGAAACTATTATTAATAATGAATATATTAATAGTTATATTATAATGGTACGTACATTATGACATAAGAAAATGTGTATATATGCAAAGTGTTTATTAGGATATAAAAAACATGAATCAGAAACAAAAACATTGTGCATCTATGTAATTATAATAACGATGGTGTAGGTTATTAAATAAATAAATTTAATTGAAAAAATTTAGTCTAATGATGGACTAAATATATATATATATAATGGTACTCTTATATATTAGATATAGTGGGAGAAGGATCGAATTGGGTTTATACAATGCTTGAGATACACATGTAGTTGGAATAGGAACTAGTTCCACAAGGGATATGGAACTGGAATGTTCCAGATACACATACTATGTAAGATGGTTAATACCATAGTGATGGTTTCACTATGGGTGGTGATACATTATTTAGTGAGAATAATATATCCTATAAATAATAATTATATAGTAAAGAGATCTTCTTTTAAATACCAACTAAAATTCAATAATGGATTTCTTGTATCAAAGTGAAACGGGGCTTGTTATTTATAATACTACGGTGAGTATTAAAGTGAGTATACATGGATAGTACAAGCATGGTACCGGTACAGATTGATTTTTTATACCTAGTCATAATGGTTAAATCAATTAGAATATTAGTTTTTATTACTGATATCTATGATCATGTTATTGATCATTGAATGTCCTGACCAACAATAATAGAAGGTTTTTATTCAATGCAATAAGAAAGGGATGGTCATATCAATAAATGTTAATACAGGATTATTTTTACTAAATTCTAGTTTAGGATTAATGTATGAAATATTATAATAGAATGTTCATCTGAATGATCCGTTTCTATGTGATTATAGGTGGTTAGTTGGAGTTCCATTTTCTCTATGTTAACTATGTCTGGAAATATAGGGAAAAACTATTGGTCTTGAAGTTAGTTAAGAATAGGATGAAAGAATGTTCTCTAGTGATGGAATTTAAGTAAAAACCTATGTTCTCAAAATATTAAGTCATAAATATAGTGAAATGGTATTGAAAAAAAGATGTTGTAACCATTCAATAGAAGAATTATAGTCCATGTCAAATAACATTATCTCTTTTGGTTGATATGTACAAGACATGGGAGGAGATTAATGTGGTGGGTTGAAATCCATATGCTTGAGAGATGGATCAATCACCTATTACCGGATATGTACAAGAATTTATAACTCCATATATACTTTTTAGTAGGATAATATATGTTATATTTGGGATAAGTCAATGTAAATTAGACAGAACTATCTGACTATACATTAGAATGTACAAAAGATATGTACCAGAGTTCTGAAGAAGAAAGGATACTAGTTTTTAGGGGATACGAACTATTCTTCCTGAAATCCATGTGATCTAATATTGTATTAATGATATTTTAATGAGTGAGACAATCTCATGTAACCCTGTTTTTTCCATACATTCTAATACTGAGTATGATGCAGCTTCTAAGGCAATTAAGAAGTAGTTAAATAGAATGATTTTTTCTACTTATTATAATCAAACCTAGTGCATAAAGGGTTATGAAAACATAAATTAAGATATACTTAATAGAAAAGATATCAATTTATGACAATGGAAAAGGAGGATATACTCGTGGATTCAATATCTTGCGAGGTTTTTCTCAAGGTGGTAACGCCACATTTAGCAAAATAGCCATGCAGTGGAATCGTGGCAGGACCAACAACTAAATCCATAAAGTGGAAAACACCTGATGTTTATCATGCATGATATGACAAGTATGGTTAGAATGTTAGCTCTAGTGAAAGTGGGATTTTTTAGTAGTGTGTAACCTAGATAAAAATATAGTCTACTCTAGATTAATATATCATGTGTACAGTTAGATATACATGATGTATTCTATCCCTTATAGTGTAGAAATTTATGAATATACTATTTAATGTTATTTTGAATTGAATAATTGTTATATCAGAAGGTTATATTAGATCCTTGTATATAATGAGAACCTCAAGATATAATTACATTTTTATTAAACAAAGGTCATATGGGGTAGATACATCTCATTTATTGAACATAATATATTTTTGGCTCTCAGGTGCTAGGGGATCATATTTATTTAGACTTTTTCTCGTGATGTTGGCTTTTTATGATCTATAGTAGTGATATCATTAGTATAGAACTAGTAATAGGAACAATAAATATTTTTGGGTTTCATTATTTGTTTCTATCTATAGACATGTGTAATTATCTCCTCACATGAGATCATTACTAATGTATTCCATTTTATCATGTACATTGATGCATGTCAAAACCATTATAATGAAATCAGGGTGAGGAAGTTTGTATTGGGTGTGTCATTGGTGGTATGGAATTGGTTGAATGATCAAGATAGAATTTGGCAAATCCATTTTAAGGAAGTTACATATCTCAAACCTTATTGTCCAAGATGGAAGTACCGTGATAAATATATAGACATGGTCATCAAAGGTAAATAGATCTTAATAGATCAATAAACAATAGATCAAGAAATGGTGATGACACAGGTTTTCATCTAACTTAATGAAATATTTAAAGACATAAATATTATAATACACATTGTGTGTTTAAAGAATTTTTGTCATCGTTATAACTATCATTATCTCTTTAGGGTCCATGATGGGTTACTAGACACTATTATTGCTTTATGAATATTATTCAATATTATCGAGATAAGTTCCTATAAGGTCACACATAATAGAGTATTGAAAATTCTGGCCAATTTTGGTTAATATGAATTTTCGGCATAGTGGGCCCCACCACTGGGGTCATTGTTTTTATCCATGGATATACGATCACCAAATGAATAAAAAATTCTTATTATTAATGTTATGAATAATTTTTATTGAATTTATTTATTCTGTAATATATAATTTGAACAAATATTATATTAAAATATTCAAGGTTTGGTTAATATTTTCGGGAATGATGTGTTGAGTCTTTAGCTTGGGTGTTATTATGTAATATATTTATTATATTATAATAATCTGATACAAATATAAATAGTACTCTTGATTTAGATTAGTAGTCAAAATATATCATTTATTAATTGGGAAAAAACATTCAAGTATCCGGTGTTTATATGAGATATTTATATCTTCCGTATAAATAAGATAAAGGAATCTCACTCCCCAAACAATATTCATTTATCAAAGGAGATATCTTCCATCTCCTCTATCCCTCATTTTTCATAGTGAGAGATGATATTATTCAAGTTTCTCGATCACGGTAGTTCATTACAGATCGAATTAATAGAGCAATAATGATCATCGAGACAATAAATAATTCATCAAAATTGAAAACTAGAACCCAGATTATGAAGGTCGATGTTCACACAGGATATTGATAAATTTTTATATGATCTATATGGATTCAAATTCAGATCCCTTTAGCAACAATATATGGAGATAATAGAATGTTGAGAGAAGCATCAGATTTAACCAGGTACTTATTCATGTTTTTTTCATAAATCATTCACATGATTATCCATGGTATTATACCAAGAAACAATTCAACAATTATGACATAGTCATGTCAATTGGTGGTGGAAAAAATTTAAAATACCATTTTGGTGATTCTATTGTGTTCTTGGTAACTTCATTAATGACCTTGTTATTTTTTAGTCCATGTGACCTTTGAACTTCCCAGTATCTCTTTTGTAATGGATTCTTTAAGAACTCTTCTCATAATAAGGGATTTGAACATATGAATTATAAAACAATATATCACTAATAATGAGTTAAAATTTTATGGAAGAAATTTATTTTATGTGGGTAGAATGTGACACTCTGATATTCATAACTAAGAACATTTTATTTGTTAATGTATAGGACATACACAACCAATCATGTAAGAGAATATAATATCCCAAGACATTGTGATAAATTTACTATTTTAAATTGATTCAATATATATTTTATATTTTATTTCACACAACAATTAGTGAGATTGTGTTAGAAACAAGAGTGACCTTATTCAATGTCTTGTGTAACACACAAGACTGAGTTTTAGAGAATAATAGTATATTATTAAAAAAAATATTATTATTTAATATAATAATATATAACCTAGCCGTTAAATTAGTGATTATGAATATTATTTGATATAATATAAAAATACATGGATTACTCAAATATAAATTTAATTCATTGGGTAAAAATTAATTATAAATGAATATAAGAACCAATCAAATATAAAAGGTTTTTTTTAAAACTATTTTTTGGATCACAAAGATGATTTATCCTAAAAAAATAAATTCAAAAAATTATTGAGTTATATTAATTTAATATATATTATATATTAAATAAAATATTTTTTACTCTTATCCAACAAGTTTTTAATTTCTAAAATAAGAAAAAACCATATTTTATGCATAAACCCTGTATTTTTATAATGGTATTTCTAATGTGTTTCCATAGTAAAACTATTTTAAACAATATTTTTGGAACCCTTATAGATTTAATATATAAAAATAAACTCTATATTTGAAATCAGAACATACAAATTTTCTTAGGGAGATTTTAAGGTAATTTTCTCTCTACTTTCATTTTTTGATAAATAGAGAAAGTACTGAATTTTAAATCAAAATTGTTTTTTAAAAAAATTATTTATATGTATAAATTAAATTTAATTTTTTTTTTAAATATATGTATTCCAATTTTATCTAAATTAATTAAATTTAATATATGTTAATCATTTTCACATTGAGATTAGATATATAAACATAGAAAAGTTTTAAACTTTTTTACTTTAAAACCGTTCATATTTTTCTACTATACATGATTGATTTTAAATTAATTTCATTCACTTATTTGATTTAAATTGGAAAAATTTATTCCATGTTTTTAATAATAAAAATTTCTAATTTCTAATAATTTCCTCTAGGGTTTTTACCAAAAATATTAGTGAAAGTGGATAAAATTAATTGTAGTGATTAAGAGGAACATTAACTTAATAAGTGCACCAATCCTTAAACATAATACCTAGACTGAGCAAGAAACATTTATAAAATAAATTATATGGGAATATTTATTCCTAATACAAAATTTTGTCTAATTTTTTCCATTATTAGAGACACTTAAAATAGAAATAACATGGGTGGAATTCAGTTTCCATTATTTTACAAGAGTTCCACAACCCTCCACTATAAAAAGACACTCTATCCTCCATCTTCCTCACACATATCAATAAATTTTCACTCAAAATATATAATCCGAAATATATCCTCCTAATCCATCCCCAAATCATTTAATCCAATCCTTTGGAAGAATTTCATCCATGGAATCCCTTTTGTGAAAACCAAAATTAGTAACCCGAAAAAGAGGTAACTTCCTTCCTCAAGTTGTTTTATTTTATTTTCATTATCCACCCCTAAAATATTATTAATACATGATTAATTAATTAATCAATTTTAAAAAATAAAAATATATGTTGTTATATTATTATTTATAACTACACAAACAATCACTTTCATCAAATGAATAATGTACTTACCATTTGTGTGTCTGGTGAACTACAGCCTCACAAAATGACATCATTTGATTTTCAATAACCAAGATTAATTTTTGAGAATTATGATGTAAAAAATATTTATATATGTTAAATATGATATTTATAATTCCATTAATCTTTCTTAAGTTTTATATATAACATACCATTATTCTTTCCTTTTTGTGGGAATATGATAACATTGTTTGTGGAGTGTGGACTACATCCTCCTTAAAGCGATGTGATTCATACATGCTATACATGGGATGTATAAAGATTGGTTTTAATTTAAAATATTTTACCTAAATGACATATATATTATATTACTGACATAATTACCATTATTGATATATAATATATCATTTTCACTATCATCCTTTCACACGCATGAAAAAGTGATGATGTCAGTCATGGACATGTGAACTACCGCATCCTCGACAAGATGTATTTCCTTTTAAATCACAGGAATTATATATATATATATATAAGTATATATTACTAAATAAAATGGTTTTTATGATATAATTATAGTTTTGGAAATATATAATGTTACTTACCTTCTTTCCATAATGATCATTGTACAATGGGAGTGTTACCCATGCATATATACGACCAATTGTCTTTATGATTGTAACGTTGGTTCATTTTTTAATTCCCATATTTCTTGATTGGTATTAAAAGTATACTTTATGTATAAATATGATAATTTTATCATGATTATTATTCTAGATATTTTTATATAATGACTCATTTGACCATAGTTGACCTTCCAAAATCATTTTTGACACATAAACTAAATATGTTCAAAATACCCAAAATAAACACACTTGTTTTATTAGTTGTTCAAAACATTATAATAATTGGTGTAAAATTAATGGTAAACATGAAATTTTTTCTATAGAAATAAAATAATTAACATAATTTTATTATTGAGGAATATAAAGTCACATGTTGAATGTTGGACTCAAGGAAAGGGATTTCATCTTCATTTCATTGAGACAATTGTGATGTTATGAACCTAGTTTATTTCAAATTAATTATATAATTCACATCAGTAAGTGATATCATGAATCTACTAATTCTCATGATATTATATATTTCATTTATTTTTATTCCTTCATGGGTAATTTGATTCAAAAATTTCAAAGTGGTATGGGACACTTTGAATTGTTTAATGATTATTAACCTCATGAATGGTTTAATGGTATTTCATTTCATCAACATCAATAACACATGTTGTCACTTATCCCCCAATGGGGAATTAGGATAAATCTATATATTTTATTCAATAGAAGTATTTTATTATTATTATATCATTTATTACTTAAATTGATAATTTTATATGTGAGGAATGCTTTGGACATACAAGATATGGGTTGGGGACCATTTAATGAAAGACCAATGGTTTGGGGACTGGTTAATCAAATCCCCTCAGTGCATTAATGTTCTCAATAGATGATTTATTTTTCTAAATCAGAATATTCTAAACTATCTTGATAATATATCAGTATGGTATAGTGATTCATGTTTCGGATACATGGAATCGAATATTAAAGAATTACATAAATTTCATTTATCATTTTTATCCATGGTATTTTCACTATGACAAAAACCATAGATAAACTTCTTTCTCACTTTATTTATGAAATTTCATGTGTTTCATTTTCTTACCTTTCCATATTGATAATTCCTTATTTAATTATTTTAGTGTCATGACTTATCAGTTAATTACCTTTCTAGGTTGATTTATTCTCTTCTATTCATTATTTCTTCTCCTGTAATTAACCTAACATAGAATTTGATATCAACCATACTTAATTACAATCCCCATGTTATGAAGAATCAATCTTTTATTAATCATATAAGAAGGTTGTTCATTTTATTTTATTAAATATTAACTTTTATTTTCTATTCCCTAATGTAATATGGGTACCATTAATGTAATATGGTTTTCCAAAACTACTAAATTTTTTAGTCCTTTGGGATTTGAAGCATGCATATATGCCAATGTAATAATTCAATACACTAGATTCGGGCATCCGGGGTCGGGTAATTCCAAATATCATTACTTATTTTTACTTTTTAGAGAGGTTCCAATAATAATTTTTATAGAGAAATGTCTCTGATGATGTGTTTAGTGATTTCAGTGGCTGATGAATATGATTGGATGAAGGAATCCATCATTTGAAAATAAAGAATCTCAATCAAAGAAAGTAGTGTAGAGGATTAAACATTGATATTGAGGTACACATTTATTTATATATATTTTTCATTTAATTTTGTTTATTTCTATATTTATATATCATGACCATGGGTTTTATGAATTATTTTTCAAATCATAGCCAAGGATATGTAACCAATTAACCCTGAAGTGGTATTGGATAATACATTAGTAGATAAATTAATAAGATAATTTTTTTGAAGAAATGAATATGGTTTGTTTTTTTTTGGAATCCTTGAATAACGTTATAAAACCATGCCATGATTTATAATAATTCATAGAAAAATATCACAGCATATAAAATCATATAAAATTGTAGGATAAATTGCATGTTATTTAAAACACGTCAAGGTTTCCATTTTATAGAAAAGAGAATCAATTTTCGATATTTCTACATCATGATTTCTTGATTAAGTTCTAATGGTTTATGGAAATGCGATTTTAATATGGTCAATACGAATCATAAAATATTTCATTTAGACATAGTTTATGGTATGAAAATTTAAAAGAATAATATTAGAGATTGTAAACTACGTAATTGGTCATTGTTTGATTATTAATAAATATAATATACCAAATTTCTTGGGTAATAAAACCACGTTGCAGTTCCTATAAGTATTTTCAAAAAAAGTTAGAAGGTATTCTTCTCAAAGAATTATGATGAATTTGAATTAATTTCTTCTATATCAATTTTTTTTAGAATTTATACTTTCTAAAGTATTTACAACTCAGATTAAATTTATGAATTGTTTTTTAGTTTCAAACAAATATTTAATATTTATGTTTATCAATTTATTTTAATATGAATGTTGATTTTTTGAGTTAAAATTATTTAAAATACTTATCAGGAGTGTAATTCCTTGCATAATATCCTCATTTTTTAAGGATAATAAAAACATTAATTCATAATAACTTATGAGGATTTTTATGCAAAATTTTAATTTTTTAATAAAAATACAAAAATATATAATTTAATGTATTTAACTAAGGTTTAAATATAAGTAAACACATTAGACTATTCTATGGAATATTTTCAAAGTAAGGAACTAAGTTATCATTGGATTTTAGGGCTCATATAGCCTCAATATCTATATAATAATAATATTAAATATATTATATCACATGTGAAATGATTTTTTCAGAGTAAAAGAATATTTCTAAAATGAAATATCATATAAGAATTCTATGAAATTTGTTAAATTTGAAATGTGTGTTTTACCCTAGTTGTGGCATAACATTTGTTTGTTTCAGGTGTTTGGTTAGAATGCATGTAATAATAATAATAATAATTGGTATATTTATATTTATTTTATGGTCAAAAATAATAATAATAAATATATTACTATTTTTATTCATGCCAAATAAAAATGATGAAATTTTACATGTTTCATTGAATAATTATTATTTCTCTAAATTGATGAGCAGTGATTTCAGCATGGGTTGATATTTTTATTAGCTTCCTAGTTGTAATAACGTTATTAATGATTATTTTCAATTTTTTGTGTAATATTTATTAGAAATATTTTTTTTGGTAATGATGATGAAGATTTAATAATAATAATAATAAAATATTGTAATTATTATTAATAATTAATTATTTAAAAAAAATTGTGTATATATGTGTGTTAATTAAATATATATAAGTGTGTGTGTGTGTGTGTGGTTGGGTGCATCTATGTATATGAGGGTGTGGGTATGTGTATAATGTTTATATATATAGGTTATAAGTATATGTGTGTCTGTGTGTGTGTGTGTGTGTCGGTGTTAATATATGTGTAGGTGTGTATATATATAATATGTACAAATATAAATACATGGATTAAATATATATGTATATATATATGTGGGTGTTATATATATGTGTTCTTGTATATTAATATATATATATATATACATATATTTGATGTGAAAAATATAAATTGATGAATTTTTTTTATATTTAATGAATGGATAAATAGATGTTAGAAGAATAAATAAATAAATAAATATTTGAGGTAAGTGGGTGGAACATGGCTATTAATAAGATAGATAAAAATAAAATAAATTATGCAGTAAATAAAGGTATAAAATTAATGATATAAAATATGTAAATACATGTTAAAAGGTGGAAGTGGGCGAGGCACTTAAGGGAGAGTAAAAGAGAAAATTTGAAATACCCTCTCATGCCTTTCAAACCCACTCTATTATTTTTTTCAAATTAATCACTTTGATATATTCACCACCACTAACAGGATTGGAATATCTCTAGTTCAAAGGGATTGGTCTCGATGATAAGAAACCAAATCCTAATAATTTTTTCGGATGATAGTGAGGCACTTTCAGATTTAATTTAATCCTTTTTCAGTTATTGAATATGGTGATAATTCTATTAATACCTTAATTATCTAATAAATGTATATTAGTGGTATTATTGGAATCAGTTAGAGACCCTTTTAAACATATCATCCATTCACATAAGGTAGGATTTCCTTAATGTTTATGAATATCATGTATGGGGTATTGACAAGATTGTTTGTCATGTAAGTGTACAACATGATAGATGTATTTGATGCTTTACTACAAGAGGTGTGTGTGTGTCCATTGAATTATTCATGTGTTTCTTCAATATGTATTGTGATGATTATGTTTACTGCTTCATATGATGTGATATTTTATATCATTTTCATTATTTATCTTATGTTCTTTATTTATGTATACTTTTGTTCAACATGAAGGTTTTATCTCTTTCGTTAGTATGTGTGATCTGGAATGAGTACTAGTTGAAATTGGAAGACAAGTGAGATATGAAATATGATTAAAAATATGTTTGAATTGACACAGTTTCGAGACTATGCTCTCATAGGGATGTTCTAGGTTTGGTTTGAAATGTACTTTTACAATTCTACTTAGAAGGATATGTCTCATACTTTTAGTTATCCGTGTAGGTGGGATGTTATAGGACCTTGTTCGACATGTGAGATTTGTCCTGTTCTTCGTGCTATCCACTCAAGACACATGTGATAAGACAATATTGTTATAAATTTACATTGACTATCCTATCCATCATAATTTATAAATTTATTGGGGTCATCCATGCAAGGAGGATGTGTTAGTCTGAATTTTATTGTTCTATTTAGAATTACGCCAAAGTATGTGTGTTTATGTCATAATTTTTCCAATGCAAGAAAATAAATTCCTCAAGGACTCAACTTGGGTTTTTTACATCTTTGATATATTGTGTTTATATCTGTATCAATATGTTAGTGTCATGTGATTGTATATTTTATGTGCTAATGTTAATGATCGTTTGTGGCATCCCATTGAGTCTTGTACTCACACCCTACACATGTATTTCGGTGCATTTGTATAATTCATGAGGATAGAACTAATGAAGTTTAATTAGACTATAGTGGATCGCTAAGAAGATGAGTACAAAGGTGGTGGTAGAATGGGAAGAGAATAAGAGTACTCTACTATTATTTATTTTTATTAATTACTTTATATACACTATACATTCTCTAGAAATTGGTATCCACTATTATTATATTACATATATTTAAATTTTTAGTAATTTTATTTACGTTGATTATTTATATTATATTTTTTGTTGTTTTTATTGATCGTATGATGTGATACTAAGGCGATAGTCTCCCCATAGTTCCACTAGATACTGTCACTTCTAGTCATATTCATCATGAGTATGGGGTGTCATGCATGAGGTTATGAAACCATCCATCTCAAACCTGGCGGTTCGAGTTTGGGTGTCACAAAATGGTATCAATTTATAAATATTCACAAACTTATATTTTATCTTAGAATTTATTTGTGACATGACAGATCGTAGTTATAATTTTTGGGACTTGGGCATGGGAACTATTACAGTATTTTATTAGCATTTTATAACAGAACCATGAGTTTCCATGATGTTTGGAAATTATTTTTTATTATTACCATTGAATAAATTCACCATGGGTGATTCCCATGATATTGATATGTGATTTTTTGAATTTTGGGAGTATCCCTAGGTCATGAATAGGAACGTAGGTTCTGATTTCATGTATATATACAAATTTTTTTAATATTAGTTCATTTTTTGATTTAATTATATTTCATTATCTATTGAGGATTGATTTTCTTATTGTACTATATATTTATGATGACATGATAATGTTATATATATTTATTTGCATTAATTAGTTTTATTAAGCATGTCTTGGTGTTAGTGTATATATATAATGATTGTAACTAACGTGCAAGGATGGAGACCATCATTAATGATCAGAGGGGTTTACCTTGGGTAATGGGTAGATTCTTAGGATATCCTTGTTTGATCCCAAATACTGGATAAGGTGTGATTATGTTCTTAATATTATCTCTACATCAATAATTTCGCATCAAAATGTGAGTGAGGTAGTATGTTGTTCATGCTCAACGGCCCGAGTTATTCAAAATAGACCAGTAAAGATACTTCCCATGGATGAGATGTCATTATTGGAATAAAATTCTAATATCCTCAAATATTAATGATGAAAAAATCATTAGTGTTAATAAATTAAGATTATTTTTATCTAAAAATGTTGTTTTTCAATAAAAATCACGAAGTAAATATTTAAAATGTTTATGTATGGGATAAATCCTAGATAACACCACGAAATATTCTATGGACTATTTTTAGAGTCAAACACCAGGTTACCTTGGTATTCTATGACATATAGAGGCTCAGAATTGATAGAATAATAATATTAAATATATTAAATCATGTGCACATGGTTTAAAAAAAATAATATTATATCTTCTGAATCGTGTCTCGAATAAGAAATACAATACTTCCACTAAATTTAGAATGTGGGTTTTACCCTGGGACCACATTTCATGTCATCATGATAGGTGTTCGGATAGATTGCACATAAGGATAATAATAATTGGTATCTAAATATTTATCAGGTAGAAATAAAATTATAATAAATATATTACTATTATTATTTATATTGAAGAAAAATGATCAATATTTAAATGTGTAATTTGATAATCATGAATTTACTTAATTGATGAGTGTTGTTTTCACCATGGGTGGAAATGTTTATTGGTGAACTATAAATAATGTTTATATTATTGACTATTACTAGTTTTTAATGGATGATGTATTTGAAATACTTATGGTGGTGATGACAAATGAGATTTAATGATAATAAAAAAATATTTTTCTTGTTCTTGTTATAATTAATTAGGTAAAATAATATTATTCTATATATTTTTGTTAATTATATATATATATTTATTTATTTATTTATATATATAAGTATATATATTTATATACATATATATGTTTGTGTGTGAGTGTGTATATTATATAGTATATATATTAACATATAAATATATATATGTGGGTGTAAATATATGTGTGTGAGTATATATATTATATGTATATATATATACATGTGTTAAATATATATGTATATGTGTGTGTGAGAGAGGGTATATATATCAGTGTGTGGGGGGGGGGGGGTTCACATATATATAAATCTAATTGATGTGCATATGTATATATATACATTTTCCTTTTTATATATTTATTAAATGTTAAAACTGATTTAAGGGGAAGAAATAAATTCCAATATAATTGAGACAAGTGGGTGGTGGATGAGTATTAAGAGATTGGGGAACAATAACACAAATTATGTAATAAGTGGGGGAATAAAATTATTGAAATAGAATTTTAAAAAATAAATTTGGAAATTGGGGAAGTGTTCTAGGGGGCATGAGGAGGAAATGGGAAATTCCCTCTAAAGACTCCCTCTCCTATCTTAATTTTTATTTTTATTATTTATTATTTCAAAACATATCTCTTAGATATATTCAATGATACTGATCAAATTGAGGTTTTTAGGTTTCATTGGATTCATCTCGATGGGAAGAAATTATATCCTAAGGTTTTTTGTAAGGAAGTGAGGTATTTTTAGTTTTAATTTAATATTTATTTATTTATCAAAGATAGTGATAATTATCATAAAAATAGTGTTAGCTAAAGTGGTGTGTTTGGAATCAATTATACCCTCTTGTCATCCATTCATCATTTCACATATGGTAGTAATTACTTAACATTATAGAATGTATTATATGGGTTATTGAAATGACTTTTTGGCATGCATGCATAGAAAATGAGACCTATTATTGATGCATGACCACATGAGGTGTGTCTGTGTGTGTCGCCTTGGACATGTGCTTTCATTTCTAGCATATGGATTGTGATTATTATATTTAATGCTTAACTTAACATGATTATGACATTATAATTTCATTATGTAATATATATGTTGTATTTTTTTCTACTACAGTTTAGCTTGCATGTTTTACCTCATTTATCAGAATATGTTATGTGACACATGTATTGGTTAGTATTCGAAGACATTTGAAATGTGAAACATGATTGATGACATGTGAGATTGGAATCGTGTTCAAGAGTATCATCTTAGAGGGATGTCCAAGGCTTGGGTTGGCATGTTCATAGACTATTATTGTTAGTGGGATGTGTAACATTATTTTGGATAACCATAGAGGTGGGATATCATAAGGCCATGGACATCATTTGATAGTTCACACATGATTTTTTCAATACACATGAGATAGATTTGATAAGACCATAGTGAATGGTATATACTCGGACTATCCTGACCGACCAAATTTCTCGCATGCTTGGGGATATAAACTCGAGTTGGATGTGTCTAGATGGTTACCAATATTTTATCCAGTATTGTGATAAAGAAACATTGTTTCTCTCTACATGGATCCCAAATAGGTAGACTCAGTCCCTGAGAATCCATTGGGTGTTTTGGTACATGTGCGATATATTTCTTTTATAAATGTATCATATTTATTGTCATAGAATTCAATTTTATGTTTTATGCATTGATTTTAAGGGATATTTGTGGTGTCCTACTGAGTCTTTTACTCATACCCTAATTGATATTTTTAGTGCACTTATATACTTCATGACCAGAGACTAGGTAATGGGAAAGGACCGTATGGTGGATGGCATAGAAGATGAGTACCGAGCTAGAGGTGAACCAGGTTGAGAACAAGGGAACTCCACTATTTTAATTTTTATTATCATTTTCTTTTACTCTAGATAGCATTCCCACATTTGAAGTCTCTATTGTTATATTACATGTATATAATTTATTTGTTTTTTATGTACTATTTTTATGTAAATTATATTTGTTATTGTTTTTGTTAATCTTATAAAGTGATGTTGAGAGTATAGTTTACCCATTGTTCTACTTGAGACCCTTATTACACTTGGGTAGCCTATTGTGCAAAGAGAATCATGAATTAGGTCATAAGATTATCCGAATTGAACCCATTTCTTTGAGTTGGGGTGTTACACCACACATATAATACTTAATGGCTAGGTATTACATGTAAGATTAAGTTTTTGATTAACTAATTCTGTGATTGTTTATTTTAGTTATGAATTTAGTAATTAGGGTTCATTATGATTTGTTCATATTATGTGTTAGAGTTATATTATAATTGAGGTATATTCTATGAATTGAACCATAGATTTTGGAGATTTATGTTTGGGCTTATCACTTATAGTGGTGCTTGGGATCTATCTAGGAAAGTAGGTTGTTGGGAATTTTTTTCACCATTGTTACTCTTAATGTGATTTTGGTTTCATATGCATCCAATACTTTATATAGAATGATTCCATTTACGTTATTCACTAGATGAATTTGTATATGTTTGTATGTAGTTGAATTTTAATATTTGAAGGTAATATAAAACATGACTTGTATAAAGTGTTATATACTAATATGTTTTTGAAATATTTATTTTGTTAAAGAAATACTATTTAGAAATTAAGAAATTAAAAGCAGAAACACATATAGGGATTTACTGGGATATAAAGATTTCAATAAAATTAATTAAAACATATGATATGAATAAGATCCGTATGAGAATGGTTTCTTTGAAGGTATTAATCATACCATGTAGGACATTATTTGATCATTGATGAGTCATTGTGTCCTCCTTATATCATTCTAAGGATATTATTTGGAAGTAACGTATATTATAATAAACAACATTCTATATAAGGTATCTATAAATATCCCAGATAAATCATAGAATTGAAGATATATCAATTTATCTTTTTTATAATTTTAGATTTTAAATCATATATAATTTTTTGTGAACCTTGTAATCATGGATATAAGTTAAAGAAATGGATATTTTCAAGTTATCCAAAAACTATAATAGGAAATTACTCCTATAGTCCTAAACACACCGTTTTTGTAGATTATTTTGGTGTTCCCCATGATAGTGACACAAATACTTGATGTGGAAATGATAATAAAATTAAACATTGGGAAGATCAGTATCAATAAAAGGGAGTGGTTGTTGAGATAAAAATTAATTGGCTTCACAATGGGATGTAGAAATAGAACAAAAAAAGCTAAAGAAAAAACGTGATAGTATTTTAGGATTCCTCGGGAGCCTATGAGATATGAATTTATTATGAAAAATCATAATGAAATTTTATTTTTAAATAATGAAAACCCAATATATAATTTCACTGATAGTGATAATAAAATATATTTAGATATTTATTTCCATATAATCTCATTATTATTATCTGATATATCAAATGGATGTTGAAATTCTTTTCCATAACATGAATTTATTTATAGATGTGTATATGAAACAACCTTATGGATTTGAATTTCTAAAGGATTTTTTATGGTATGAAGGTTCCAATTGTCCCTTTATGGATTGAAACATTCTTTTTAATGTTGTAATATATGATTTTATGATGTGATACAAAAGTTGGGTTTCACCGATATTGTCAATAATTATTATATATATAAGTATATTATAGGGTGTATATTAGTAATTCTAGTAAATTATATGTATAGAATACTACTCATACAAATTTATATCCTATATTTTAATAAATTAAAGGTATAGTTATAAAATTGATTCTTGATGAAACACATGGGTGAATTAGATTACATACTTGGTATGAATATCTGTAAATATAGATCAAAGTGGTTTTTTGGACTAAGTTAAAAGTCATATATTGGTGATTTTATTAATAGTTTTTGTATAATGACTTATAATAAATTTTATTTACCCATGGATCATGGAACAAGTAATATGAAAACTCAATTTCCTTACAAAGTGTTAGAAATGAGAAACAAAAATATGCTTCCTTATGCATATCCCATATAATATATCATATATTTCATATTCCATACACTTCGTAAGGTATATAATCTTTTATAATAAAAAAATATGAAAATAAAATCTTGGTCATAGTCATTTGATTAAATTTAAGAATATAATTATGTACTTGAGAAAAATTATGGATATATTCTTTATATTTTGAGGTAAAGAATATCAACTTAAAATAAGTAAACATGATTATAGTTTTCAAAAAAAAATATGGTATAAGATCTAAATCTGGTTTCTGGATTTTCCTCATTGGTGTATTTATCACCTTTAAGAGTTCTAAATAGTCATCAAAGTAAAATTAAAAAATATAGAATGTGTTCATCATAAAATTTTATTTTGTAAAGTAACTTGTTTGAATCAATATTTTAATAAAAATCTAGGGGTATTTTCTTGTATTTTGGAGAAATATATCATTACTATGATAAAAATGGAGTAATTCCTTATTCTAGGGAACATTCATCTCACCAAAGTAAAAAAAGTCCTTCAAAAATACAATCTCATTCAATAAGTCATTGAGAGTAGTGATATAAATATCTATTGGGTCTCTACAAATTAGAATGTATAAAATCCATTAAAAATGATATTAATATAGAAAAAACATGATTTTTTAGTAAAGTTCATTGGTATTAGGTACATGAGAGACTGGATATAAGGGGGTTTTAATGTAAATTTATAGTGAATGAAACATTTTTACATATATTATTTCATGATTTGTAAACACAGATTTCCACTAATACATCACAATTTTTATAAAGGACAAGTGTATTTTGAATCTTGTTTCATAATACAACAATAGAATCTAAAACATAAAATATTAAATTTATTCACCATAACGAGCTCCTAAATTAATTTGATCTCCTAAAACTACATAAAATAACATGTGGAATACATAAAGAAATGGGTGATATAAATATCATAGAAAGGGAATAAAAATGATAATGAAACATAACATGTGAGTAGAAGATATAACATGATATCATAAAATAGAAGGACCTTGAGTGATAAAATGGGATCACATTATAAATAAAATGGTATCAAAAGATCATGGTAACATATTAAATGTCTCAAAAACAAATAACATGACACAAACATGAGTCAGGGCTAAATTCTGAGACAATATCACATGGTAGATAGTGTCCAATAATAAATTAGGTGTACTCTCTAATCCTATACATGATGACCTATGAGATTATAACATTACCAAATGAATAGAAGTGTTGTATAGGTTCATTCATTTATACATGCTCATAACCGATGTGTTCGACATAAAGGAACTAAATTATAAGTAATAATTCAATAATTACCCAATGAATGAAAATGGTTTTCATATTTTTTTCACATGTCATAATCAATGTAAATTTCATAATGATGAAATTTGAGACATGAACATAAGGAATGTATAACCATATCCAATGAAAGGATAATAATATATTTATTAATGTGAGGGAAATATAAACATAATTTAGAATCATTTTATAACTTTAAATGGAGTTAAATTTAGTAAGAGAGTGAATGGTCATAACCTGATGGAAAGGATGAGTTAGAAGGATTCCATAACTCGAGTGTGATTCATCATGTCCATTATTTATCATCTAGGATAATAAACTCTGGGAAATTATTTTCTTTATTAAGATTATTTTTCATTATTATTATTCCTATTATTTTAATTCTTATGATTTTAAGGTCAATCACATAATCATTTAGGTTCAAGTCAAACATTTGGATGATGTCAGATCGTATGTCAAAAATCACTTTGGAAAGTTGGATAAATCAAAATATAATATTAATTAATAATATAAATAACTGTAATAATGTTATAATTATAATTTTCATACATCAATTATAAGTTTAAAATCAATCATTAGTTATGGTTATGGAAGAAAAACTACATTAAAATCATGGAAATGATAAATAGTATGTACGAATTTGTAGCGTTTCTATTTTTCAATGATCCTGATGGAATGAATGTAAGTTTTATTTAATAGTTATGTAATGATAATTAAATCATTAATATAATAATATTTATTAAATAAAATTAAATATACCATCCATGTGATTTTATAATAAAAACTAATCACATCATTTGACGAGGTTGTAGTCTGTTATACACACGATTAATGGTATAATTGATTCAATAGAGGGTATGATATGAAATTATATAATATATTGATTTTTTGGAATTATTAATATTTCATTAATATAATATAGTAAATAAAATTCATACTTATTAAATCCCATTTAAATCATAAGTGAAAATTGAATCACATCACTTCGTGGGGTGGTAGTCTACCATTCACATGATCAAAGATATTGTATTGTCTATGGAATAGAATATAATTATTTATATGTGATATTTTTAATTAACTATTATAATTAAATCATAAATTTAATATATATATATTTTATCCATCGTTACATATATATATGAGAATCGGTGATGGAAAATGAATTACACAGGTTGGCAAGACGATAGTTCACCGTACACACGATCAATGATTTTGTTTCCTATTTGATGGTCGTCAATTTGGATTTATTTTATTACATTTAAATAATAAAATATTATTATATTGGAGATATTAATTTTATTAGAAGATATTATTTTATTAATATTATAGATAAGTGCAACAATAAAAAAGACAAATATGATCTTTTAGGGAAGTTACCTCTTCTTTGGACAACATCTTTAGGTTTTCACTAAAAGCCTTCTTAGTTTTTCATTATGATAAAAAAAAGTCTTGTATAATATTTTTAGGTAATTAAGTAAGTTAACTTGGTAGTTAATTTCAAAAACAAAGTATTTTTGTTGTTTGGAATGTAAAGGATAGGGGGTGTCCTTTTATAAGTGGGAGAGGACACATAATTTGAATTTTTCAAAAGACCAAATTACACCCACATTTTCATATTATAAAAGGATTAAAAATGGGTTATTTTTAAAAAAATTAATACATACGTTTTAAATATTTCCAAAAAATAATAATTATACATGTTTTGGTTAATTTAAAAACCCCATTCTTTTAGTTTATCTCCCAAGTAAACCCATTTTTAAATTAACTGTGGTAATTAGATTATACTATTTTTAATATTAATTATGGTAAAATATTGATTTTACCTTATTAGAAAACATATATTATTCTAGTTACAATTATGGGATCCATTTTTTCCAATTCGACTCATACAATTGGATGAATTTAATTAAAAATTAAACCTGTAGTTATGTCGAAAAACATTTTTTATGAAATGCATTTTTCAAGAAAATTATAGTATTATAGTAACTATATGAAAAGTCATCATAATTAGATTAATTTAAATATTTATTTATAGATATATATTATTTAAATAAAATTTAAATCATTTATAATTATAGTATATTTTTACTAATTTAAATGGTCCAACGTTGTGCACATTAAATAACTTTTTATGGAAAATAAATTTATTGATAATAATAAACTTACACTAAAATATAATACAAGGATAATTTAAAATAAATTAATAGTATTTAATATAACTAAATAATAAATATTTTAAATTTAAATTAAAATATTAATGGTACTTAATTCATCTAAAATGAATGAAGTTTTTTAAATATCGTTAGTTTCCACTATTCACAAAAATGTATTATTTCATTAAAAATACCCAAAGGTAGCCTGATTTTGTTATCGATATAATTTTTTTAAAAGTTATCATAATTTAATTAAAATAATATTTATAAATCATTCAAAAATTAATTATAATATTTCCTCACAAAAATCGATAAAAGTCAATTTTTAATAAAACACACTTTCTGAAGAATAAATATCATTATTAAATATTGATTTGTTTTTTAATAAGAATTTATAAAAACATATATATCAATTTCTACCTTTATATACATTTCATAATGTATTTAATAAAATTCCTATCATCCCATTAATGACTAGGTTATAATGGTTATGAATAATTGTGGTTTGTTTTGCCTCATGGTTGTGTGTCGCTTTCCTGTCAAACATAGTTTTCCATTTTAAAATATTTGGATGTTACATTCTTCCAACCTTAAATAATTATTCCCACAAAATATCATATTTCAGGCAACAGTGTAATCATGTGGTGGTATTATTGTTTCATCACCTCTTCTAATTCCAATGTTTCCTCTTTTTATTTATGGATATATCATACCACTTTAAAAAGATTAGTCATCCAATTTTTGGTATGTCCCTCTTAGTTATTGATAATTATACTAGAAATGGCATCCCATAATGATTATGATACTCTTTCATGATGAAAATTTCCCAGGATGACTCTTGTGACTATTCTTGGATGATGTTGTTTCATCACAATTCCATTATAGCAATTCGTGTCTATACATATGGCTATATATGTCCTTACATATATAGTGAATATATATGAATACATAAATACCTGTATTATTACTCATATTCGGAGGTATTCCAACGTAGTCCTAACCATTTATTACTAGTCAGTGATCTTTTCAAGGCCCTAGTAAGGCTAGAATATATTAATTTATTAACTGTTTATTTATTATACGTGCACACTACTATATTTTATATCAATATATTATAAAACATTAGAAACTATTGGTGATGGCCTCCTGATTATATGTCACATCCTATTTATGATTCCATCGAAAAAGGGGTACTTAAAATTACCTCATGTTTGGAGGTACATGATTTTGTATTCTGCTTATATTGTAAACCATCTACATGGAAGATTAAGAGCACATTACTGAGCTAGATCTCACGATTCTTGTGGGGATAGTCCTTGGGTATTTTTTACTATATTTATGGACATCTTATTTATTACATTTTTTATGTCATGATTATATATTTTAGTCACATGGACATGTGTTGTTATATATTTTTTTGGTCATTTCTTACTTCTCCAAATATATTATTCTTATTTTCCTATTTCATTCATTTATATTTCTTCAACTATTTTATTATTGTGATATATTGATGTGATACTATGATCATAGAGATATAGTCTCCCCATCATACCACCATCTAACCCTTGCTTCTAGTCTTCATCCTCTTTTGTATTGGGATACATACTTAAGACCATATGACCAAATGGCACCTCGCATTATTTTAGTGGATCCTATTTTGGGATGTTATAATGTGGTGTCAGAGGTACTTTGTTTCATTTCTTCTTAATGTTTTGGTCTATAAGATAAGAAACTAGGAATGTGTCAGTATTTGAAAAATAGTCACATATAGGAGTGATCAACCCAAGATTAGGGAAAATACCAAGTGGCAAAGATGAGAGTTTTTTCGTGTTGTTCATTGTTACTATTTATTTTGATTTCACCTTGAGTGAATGGTTCACTTTCCTCTATTACTAAATTATGATATTTATAATATTTTACCCTTAAATTTTTATGGAAATAATGTAGCAATACCTGAATCATTATAGGCACATAGAGATTCATATGCCGTATATATTACAAGCAATGTAGGCAACATTGTACTTTTTATATGTTCCTAGAGTATTATTCTAGGTTTAGCATGTTTATCTGTATACCATGTTTGGTAGATTATCTAGCGTGTTTTTTATATACCACATTTCTATGGTATTTATATTAGGTAGGGGTTAACCATTATTATTTCTTGTATTTATCACTTATAGGTAATTCCATGATATTATTTTGATTTTCTGGATGTTCAAATAAAGTGATAGTGTCAACCTAAACAGTGTTTTTGATATTGCTTAATGGTTGAATTATATTTAACCAACTAATTTTGAAAATGTTGATCCATGGTCCATTCATCGCATGAGTAAAAAAAATTCAGTTTTGATTAATTGGGAGACCAAAACAATATATAATGTGTATGGAACCTTATAAATTGGTAATGGAAACGCATATAATCAAACAATTATATATTTATTTATTATATTCTAAAATCGAGGAAAACATGGTTTCATTTATAAGAATTTTAATTGTGATTTATAAGGGAATTTACCTTTATAAATTATGATGGTAATTCATCTTACTAAACTATATTACTTATATGTGTATTCTAAAATGTATGTCTTGTAAAAAAATGAATGCCTATATAAAGTCTTGTAACTCTATCACTTGGGAATGATGACCTGTCTGACTAAATTATTAAATGCACAACTAGACCCAAGTAGGTTAGTTGGGGGATGTTTCTAATGTGATATACCTGAATCAACCAAAGTAGGTTGTTCATAGTTCTAAATCCTTAACAGATGAACCCATTAAGGGTGTTTCAGGGTTTTAATATTTATAATGGTTCGGGTTGAATTTAGATAAACCTAGAGTTTCTTAACAAGAGCCACATAGGTTCTATTTATTTTGATATGCCTTAGTTTTTAACCACATTGCGGTATGTTTATGTCATATAGGTATGATTGTTTAAAATTTCTTCAGCAAATTATATGGTGTTACATATAAAAATATGGAGGAATCTTACTTGAGTAGTCCCCTCTTTATGAATTTAAATACAATTTATCTACCTCTGAAATTGATTATTTATGAGGAATCATTTAGTTAAAATGATAATTACATCCTAATGTTTATTTTTTGCTATAGATTGGAATTGAAATATTCATTAAATAAGACTAATTGTGATAATCATGCTATTAAAAAAATAGATAAACAAAATTTATTTAATAAATTTCCAAATTATGATAGGATTTAATTTAAATGAATATATCATTAATAGATGTTTGATATAACATTTTTATGTTGGTTTTTGCCATTATCTAAAAGAAAAAAATATAACTTTTTCCTAATGACTATGGCATTATATTCTTTAAAAATTGAGACATGAAATGTTTAAATAACTAAAAGTGAATTAAATGAAACTGGTAGTGGTGTTTATAGATTGAAAACCTAGGTAAGGTATAGATTTAAATATTAGTTATAGAGCTCTTGGTACAAGAATGTGGACATTGCACATAGGTACTAGTTGACTGCTATTAAGTCATGTTAAACCTTACAGTTGGGTGGTAGAGCCTATTGACCTCTTCTAAAGACCTTTTTATAGGTTTCATGGATTCTTGTTTTGTAAGGGTACAACATCATGTAGGTAGATCCCTGAGACCTTTAAAACCATACTAAATTTTTGTAAACTATTTCAGATGGGTGGTGTTATTTGGGTGCTATTCTTATCGATTATGAATATTAGTTTCTAAAATGAACCACGAGATTTTTGAGTGGTAATTTTGTAATTTGACCCTTGTTATGTGATTAATCATCACATAATTATCAGTTACTTCATGTTCGACATGACTAGAAAATGGTCGTCCACTTAGAAGGCCATTTGAACTTTCATCATCATTAGTGTTGGAAGATTCATTAGATCACATAGAAATTAACAATCATAAGAAATAATATTATTGTTGGGTAAATATTTTTTCTGGGACATCAAATAATAAATGCATAGGGCCAATAATTATATGGATAGTATCAGGCTATGTGTTGTTGTGTCAATGAAACAATGGGGTATAATGAGTTGTTACACATGATACCTATCATGTTGGTAAAATGGTGCAGTGATCCACCTGAGGTTTGGGATAATCCTTTAAATTTTGAGTTTTCTTACTTTAATTGTATATCATATTCGAGGTATAATGACCTGGTGTTGGTGTAAATATGACTTTTATTAATGTATGGTATGACATTCAAAATAGGATCATGTGTTTTGAAACATTGGTCAAAACATATGATCATAAGGTGAAAACAAATTGACCAATATTTTAAAAAACGCTGAGTTTCCACTTACTCATGCGTGTTAACCTAGTGACATGATCAAATCCCCATCTCTTTAGTTGTCTAACCTATGATTCACCCTACCATGTGTTTTATAATTTAATGTCCATTTCAGTGTCACATTATCTCCACCATCTTGACTTTCCAAAAAAAACCAGCCCTAATCATTCTAATGTAGATCCTATCATGATTTCATAAAATGATAAAACCCAATTTCTTATGAGGACTTACCATGGTCCTCACTAGACTTCAATGATTAAATTCTTATCAACAAAGCATAAAATATCCACACATTTTTCACATTGAATAGAGTTTCCTACATTTACATCGCACCCATATTAACCTATCCGCATGTCTAAAGTTGTTCGTCACCAACCATATTCATCTATGTAAGAGGAATCAAGTGATGATAATTTCAGCCATTTATTCTCGAAACACTCGGTATATACTACTACTATATCTCAACCAAAAACATACTGCCTTCACCTAAGAAACCTCATGTTTACTTTGACCATGTCCACCAAATCACATTCCCCACATTTAGATACCTCTCAGGATGAAACATTCATTTAATTTATCATGCCTCAGCACGAACATGGGTGTATACCCAATCCAGTATACTTGGGATTCCCTGAAATACAGTGGGTTCAAAACCCCCTCCCATTTCATAAATTAGACGGGGTTCAAACCCCCCTCTAAAATAAGGGATTATCGATGTTTCATGAACCCCCTATAATATCTTAAATTAGAGGGGCTTGTTAACCCCCACTATTTCTTATTAATATATATATATATAGTATATATATATTGCCAAATGAATAGTCTATATATATATATATTTATATATAGATTCTCTAAAATCCAATATAATACAAAGCACCACTAATCATTAAATTCTTTGGGGTTTTGACATTACTTCCTCTTAAATAAAAACAAATATTAAAATAAATGCTAAATATTTTAGTGGGGGTTGGGCATAAGACCCTATATAATGAATTTAGAAGGCGTTGTGAAAAACATCTTCTAAAAAAATGCGGCTAACCTCCCTTTATTTGTGAAAAGTGTGTCATGGATTTAGAGAACCATCACGATGTCCATATGGGAACCAATATATATCAATTATAGCATAATATATTTTATAACAAGTTTGATGTTTCCATGTTGTGAGAAGACCATTCTTGACCCGAAGGGCTCCCACTATTGTTGAAAATGAAAGAGAGCATATAAGTATGATTAGAGTGGTTAGTGGTGATCGATGGAAAATTATTACTAGTATAGATCATATGGCTACACACTAATAATTAATATAATGTTATTAAGGGTAAGTAGTGTCTCTATAACTATGTTTGATAAATCCAAGTAGAGGTTATGGAATAGTGAAAATAAGAATAAGTGGTTTTATAGAGTTAATGCCTCATCAAAATACTATGGAAAGTGACATAAGTAATTGGCCTCATCAATAATTAATTTCCAATCAATGTAACATGGTGGAGTTATGTGAATGCCCCACTGATGTATAAATACATTCTAAAATAAATTTGATATGTAATGTTAAATTTTTGTCTCAAAAAACATAAAAATAAGAAATACCATAATTTCATGAATGTATTTTCATTTTTATTGATGTATTTGAAAGGTAATTTGTAAAGTGTCAAAATTTCAAGATTCATAGTTCATGTCAGATCATAGATTGACCATTCAAATATAGACCTTATTGAGGTTTTGGGGGTGAGATTCCCTGGACCTGAAATCCCAGATATGGTGCTAAAAACATAATATTTATACATGGGCATTGATAAAAATCCCCAATTATTATATTATACCCATATAATTAAAAAATTTCATTCAAATAACCTTTTAGGATTATATTTTTAAAGAATTTGAAAATATATATAACTAGTAGAACCCATGTTATTTTTATCAAAAGGACACTTTAACCTTCATATAAAAAACTAATTAATCCATAATTAGTATTCAATGACTCCTAAAAATACAGAACATAATTTACTCCTTAAAAAACATCTTACATTTTACATTTCCCTATAATATGGGTATATTGAAACATAAGAAAGTGGTGAGATCTGATACTCGGTAAGGATAAACATAAGTCATGTCTAGAAATAATGTGTATTGTACCCTTTGAATAATCTCATTGGTCTAGTATAAAAATTTAAAAGGACTATGACCTAGATAAAAAATTATTTTTGATGAGTTTAATAAAAATATCTTTGGAAACAATAAATATCATTGATATTTTGAATGAATTTTGAAATAAATATTTTATAATATCAAGATAAAAAATTTATTTTAAAAACCATTAAAATTTTTACTGAACGATATATATAAAAGTACAAAGGTAGTAGAATTATCTGCTTACATGTAAATTTTAAAATCGTAATCGTTTCATATTTTGATGAAAATAATCCCTTCAAAAAACAATATAAATATCTTTAAAAAAATTAAAATTTATTTCATGTTGTTTAAAATGATGTTAATTAATAAATAAGGCATAGATATAAAAATAATAGAATGAATAAAGGCGTGGAAAGAGGGAGTTTTCAGATAATGAAGAATATGTTGGTCGGTCTCAATTATAAGAAACACTTCATGTAAAAATACAAGTAATGTGGAAATAAAATTTTAGTGGGATAAAGAAAACTCAGTGAATATCAAAATAAAATGATGTAAGGATTTATAAAGAATAAAAATAAATTATATATACTATCTTTAAAAAATAATCCTTACTTGAAAACAATATTTTGAATGAAGCTCAAATGGTTTGATTAACATTTTAATCAAACCCCTTTTATCTTTGTTATCTTTTTAAATGAATCCAATTTAAAGATAGTAAATGATATGAATCTTCAAACCCTAGGAATTACATAAATATGGGCATAGAAACCAATTAGGTATAAATCACACCATATCAATGATATCATGGGGAATAATATTAAATACATATCATGAAATTAAATTTACACAAGGTCCCCTTACCTTAAACTCCCACTAAGTAGAATTTGATATAAACTCTTATAATAGAACATAACCCTCTTTATATTATATTTCAGAACCTTATTCAGATCAATATCCTTTTAAATACATCATTTTAAAATTTTACCTGCATGAATATTAGTTAGTTATTATGAATTTTAATTATCATTTGATTGTAATCTCGATCATTTAGAACTTGTTTCATAAAATCAGTGTTGTTATTTGATGTGGCCTTTAATTCTTTCATTTTTTCACATATCTTTGGTAAAATAAATTATTTTTTAAATGTTAAAATATTCCTTAAATTATTTAATTATTATATTGGGGATTTCTTTTAAGTAAATTATCAAATTACTGAATTTTATGAATTTTATTATTAAATTATAATTTATATCGAGTTTTGAGTTTAAATTTTTTTTATTTTTTTATATAATTTTTTATCTTCATTTGTTATTTTTTTTGTTTTTTTGATTTAGTTTTTAATTTTTTTATAAAAATAATTTGTTATTTATTAAAATTTCAATATAATTTTAAATCTAATGACTTAAATGATTTAATAATTTTTAACATTAATATAGAGTTTATTCATTCTTGATTTTTATTATCATTTATTTTTAATTAATTATTTAATTATTTATTTTTTTAATTAACTTATATATATTCAATTATGATTTTTTATTTTATTTTAAATTATTTTGGTTATTTGATTTTTTTTGTATTTTTAATTATGTAATGTTATATATTTTTGTTTGTGGCTACATAAATTGGTTCATCAAGTCGCATACCAATTTCTAAAGGCCAACCACATCAAATGAAAGGATAATAATCTATTTATAAATGTGAGGGAGATATAAATATAATGTAGAATCATTTTATAACTTTAAAGGGATTGAAATTTAATTAGAGAGAGAATGGTCATAACCTGAAGAAATGGATGGGTTAGAAGGATTCCTTAACTTGAGTGTGATTCATCTTGTCCATTATTTATCTTCTAAGATAATAAAATTATGGAAATAATTTCCATTACTAATACTTTTTTCATTTTAACTATTCCTATTATTTTATTTCTTATGATTTTATAGTAAATCACATAATCATTTAGGATCAAGTCATACATTTTGACGATGCCAGATTATATTTCAAAAATCACTAAGGAAAGTCGGGTAAATCCAAATATAATATTAATAAATAATATATATAATATTAATAATGATATAATTATAATTTTCATACATCAATTATAATTTTAAAATCAGTCATTAATTATGGTTATGGAATACAAACAAAATTACAGTCTTGGAGAAGATAAATCGTATGTACGAATGAGTAGTGTTTCCATTTTTCAATGATCCTTATAGAATGAAGGTAAGTGTTATTTAATATTTATATATTAATAATTATATCATAAATATATTAATAACTCATTATATACAATTATATATACCATCCATGCGATTTTATAATAAAAACTAATCACATCATTTGAAGAGGATGTAGTCCATTGTACACACGATTAATGGTATAATTGATCAATATATGGTAAGGTATGAAATTATATAATATATTTATTTTTCAAAAATATTAATTTTTCATTAATACCATATATTTAATAAATATCATACATATTATATTCCATTTAAATCAGAAGTGATAGATGAATCACATCACTTCGTGAGGTGGTAGTCTACCATACACATGAGCAACGTTATCGTATTCTCTAAAGAATGGAATGTAAGTGGTTATATGTGATATTTTAAATACATAATAATTATTATATCATAAATTTAATATATAGATATTTGATCCATCATTACATATATATGTGAGAATCGGTGATGGCAAACGAATTACATCGGTTGGCAAGACGATAGTTCACCGTACCCATGATCAATGATTTTGTTTTCAATTTGATGTTAGTGGATATGGATTTAGTTTATTACATTAAAAAATAAAATATTAATATGTCTTAGATATTAATTTTATTATAAGAGATTTGATTATTAATATTTTAAATAAGCTCAGAAATAAATAAGAAAAGATGATCTATTAAGGATGTTACCTCTTCTTGGGATAACTTCATCAGGTTTTCACAAAATGCCTTCTTAATTTTTCTTTATGATAATAAAAAGTCCTATATAATATTTTTAGGGAATTATGTTTGTCAAATTGGTAGAAAATTTACAAACCATTGTTTTTTTGTTGATGTTTGGAAAGTAGAAGATATGGGTTGTCATTTTATAAGTGGGTGAGGAGACATAATTGGATTTTTTTTCAAAAGACAGAATTACACCCACGTTTATTACATGCCAAAAGGATTAAAAATGGGTTATTTTATAAACTTATTATAGATTAATTTTAAATATTACCATAAAATAATAATTATACATGTTTTGGTTAATTTCAATCCCAATATTTTTAGTTTATCCCCCAAGTAAACCCATTTTTAAATTAACTATGGTAATAAGATTTGACAATTTTGAATATTAATTACGGTAAAATATTGAATTTACCTTATTAAAAAAATTATATTATTCTAATTCCAAATATTGGATAATTTGTTTCAAATCTAACTCATTTAATTGGATGAATTTAATTAAAAATTACACCTATAGATGTGTCGAAAAACAATTTTTCAAGACATGAATTTTTCAGAAAAAAATGATTACATTGTAGTAACTATATGAAAATAATCATAATTAAATTAATTTTAATATATATTTATAGATATATAATATTTAAATTTCATTTAATTCATTCATAATTATGTTATATTTTTACAAATTTAAATGGATAAAAAATGTGCACCTTAAATCACATTTCAAAGAAAAAGGTTTTTAGGGATAATAATAAACTTACACTAAAATATGATATAGAGATGATTTAAATGAAACTAATTGGATTTAATTTTACTAAATAATAAATATTTTAAATTTAAATTAAATAAAAATAATAATGCTACTTAATTTATCAAAAATGATTGATGTTTTTTAAATATCATTAGTTTCTACTATCCACAAAAACATGTATTATTTTTTGGAAAATCCCCTGAAGTAGCTCGATTTAATTAACAATATTATCATTTAAAAAATTACCTTAATTTAATTAAAATAATATTTTTAAACTATAAAAAAATAAATTATAATATTTTCTTACAAAAATAAGAAATTCAATTTTTAATAAAATATACTTTTTGAAGAATAAATTTCACTATAAAATATTGAGTGGTTTTTTAATAAGAATTCATAAACACATATATATCAATTAGGGAAGTTATATACATTTCAAATAGTATTTAATAGAATTCATACTTTCCCATTAATGATTAGTTTATGATGGTTATAAATAATCATGGTTAGTTTTGGATCAGGGTTATGTGTCGTATGCATTGTCAAACATAGTTTTCCATTTTAAAATATTTGGATGTTACGCTCCTCCAAACATAGATAATTCTTCCCTGAAAATATTATATTTCATGCAAAGGTGAAATCATTTGGTGGTACTATTGTTTCATCACATCTTATTATTCATATCTTTCTTCTTCATATTTATGGATATATCATAGCACTTTGACAAGATGAGTCATCCTAATTTTGGGATAACCCTCCTAATTATTTAAAATGATACTTGTAATGTCAACCCATAATTATTATGATACTCTTTCATGATGAAAATTTCACAAGATGACTCTTGTGACTATTCTTGGGTGTTATTGTTTCATCACGATTCCATTCTAGCAAATCGTATCTATGCATATGTCTATATATGTCCTTACATATATAGTGCATATATATACATACATAAATACCTATATTATGAATCATATTCATAGGTATTATAGTATAGTCCTACCCATGTATTATTGGTCAGGTATCCTTTCAGGGCCTGAGTCTGGCTAGTATATATTAATTCATTCACTGTTTATTTATTATACCATCACACTACTGTATTCTATATCCATATAATATAAAACATTATATAAAATTGGTGATGACATACTGATTATATATCACATCCTTTTTGAAACTCCATTGCACAAGGGGTACCTAAAACAACATCATGTTTGGAGGTTCAGGATTTGGGATTCTTCTTATAATGTAATCCTTCTACATGAGAGCTTAAGAGCACATGACTGACCATGATCTCATGATTCTCATGGGGATGGTCCTTGAGTATTTTTTTCTATATTTATGCACTTATTATTTATTACATTTTCTATTTCATAAGATTCTATATTTAGTCACATGGACATGCATTTTTATATATTTTTTGTTGGTCGTTTCTTATTTCTCCAAATATATTACTCTTATTTTCCTCTTTCATTCATTTATATCTCTTTAACTATTTTATCCTTGTGATTTTAGAAATGTGACACTCTAATCATAGGGATATAGTCTCCCCACCATACCATCTTATAACCCTTACTGCTATTCTTTATCCTCTTTTGTATTGGAAGACATGCTTAAGACCATATGACCAAATAACTCCTGGCACTATTTTAGTGGCTCCTATTTCGGGATGTTATAATGTGGTGTCGTAGGTGTATTGTTTCATTTCTTCTTAATATTTTGTTCAAATAGACAAGAAAATTGGAATGTGTCAGAAATTGATAAATAGTCATATCTAGGAGTGATTAACCCAGGAATGGGGAAAAGACAAATTGGAAAGGATGATATTTTTTTCATGTTCTTCATTTTTACTATTTATTTTGATTTCACATTGAGTGAATGGTTCACGTTCCACTATTATAAATTTGTGATATTTATAATATTTTACTCTTACTGTTATATGGTAATAATGTAGCAATACATGAATCATTATAGAGACATAATGATTTAAATGCCATGCATATTCCATGAATGTAGGCAGCATTGTACTTTTTATATGTTCCTTGAGTTTTATTTGAGGTTTAACATGTTTATATGTATACCATGATTGGGAGATTATCTAGAAGGTTATTCATATATAACACAGTTCTATGATTTCTTTATTATCCATGGGTTTACTAATATTGTTTTCTGTATTTATCACTTATAGGGAATTCTATGACAATATATTGTTTCTCAGGTTGGTCAAATAAAGTGGAAATATCAACCTAATCAATGTTTCTGATATTGCTTAATGGTGGAATTATATTTAACCAACTGCTTTAGAAAAATTTTAGCCATAGTCTACTCATCACATGGGATGAAACATTTATGGTTTCTATTAAGTGGGGGACCAAAAAAATTATAAAGTTTATGGACCCTTATAAATTTGTAATGGAAACCCATATAATCAAATGATTATATATGTACTTATTAAATTCTAAAATCGAGGAAAAACATGGTTGCATTTATAAGAATTTTAATTGTGATTGATAATGGAATGTACATTTATAAATTAGGAATGGTAATTCTTCTGACTAAACTATATTACTTATATGTGTATGCTAAAATGAATGTCTTGTCAAAAATGTTTTCCTATATAACGGCTTGTAACTTTATCCCGTGGGCATGATCACCTGTATGACAAAATACTTAAATGCACAACTAGACCCATGTAGGTTAGTTGTGGGATGTTTCTATTGTGATTGACATTAATCAACCAATGTATGTTGTTTACAGTTCTAAATTATTAACATATGAACCCATTAAGGGGGTTTCAAGGTTTTTACATTTATAATGTTTCAGGTTTCATTTATACAAACCTATAATTGTTTTACAAGAGCCAAATAGGATCCCTTTATTTTGATATGACATAGTTCATAACCACATTTTGGTATGTTTATGTCATATAGGGATTACTGTTTAAGGTTTCTTCAACCACTTATATGGTGTTACATATAAAAATATAGAGTAATATTACTTCACTAGTCCCCTTATTAAGTAATAAATTACAATTTATCTTCCTCTTAGATTTATTATTTATGAGGAATCATAGTTAAAATGATAACTACATCATAAAGTTTGTTTTCCACTATATTTTTGAATTGAAATAAATATTAAATAAGCCTAATTGTGATAATCTTGCTGATAAATAAAATGTATAAACAAAATTTGTGTAATAAATTTCCATATTATGATAGGATTTCATTTAAATTAATATATCATTAACAGATGTTTTGATATAAATTTTTTATGTTGGTTTGTGGAATTGGCTAAATGAAAAATATCACTTTTTCTTAAAGAATACAACATTATATTCTTTAAAAATTGAGACATTAGATGTTTAAAGAAAAAAATGTGAATTATGGTAATGAATTAAATGAAACTGGTAGTGGTGTTTAGTGATTGAAAACCTGGGTAAGGTGTAAATTTAATTTTTAGTTATGGAGTTCTTGGGATGGGAATGTAGACATTTCACATAGGTACTAGTTGAATATTATTAGTTTATGTTAAACCAAAAAGTTGGGTGGTAGAGCCTATTGACCTCTTCTACAAAACTTAGCTATAGGTTTTATGAATTCTTATTTTGTAAGGGTATAGCATAATATAGGTAGGTCCCTGAGAACTTTATAACCTTAATAAATGTTTGTGAACTATTTTAGATGGGTGGTGTTGTTTGGGTGCTATTTTTCTCGACTAGGAATCATAGTTTTTAAAATGAAACATGAGATTGATGAGTGGTAATTTAGTAATTTTACCCATGTTATCGAATTAATCACCACATAATTATTAGATACTTCAGGTTATACATGACTAGGAAATGGTCTCCCACTTATAAGGTAATATTACCTTTCATCCTCTTTAGTGTTGGAAGATTCATGATACCATCATATAAATTAACATTCATAATGAATAATATGACTATTGGATAAATCTTTTTTGTTGGACATCAAATAATAAATGCATAGGGCCAATAATTCTATGAATAGTAACAGGCTATGTGTTGTTGTGTCAATGTAACCATGGGGTATAATGAGTTGATATACAGTTTACCTATCAAGTTGGTAAAATGGTGCAGTGAGCCACATGAGGTTTGTGAAAATAATTTAAATTTTGAGTTTTTAAACTTTAATTATAGATCATCTTCGAGGTACAATGACCTAGTGTTAGAGTAAATATGATTGTTATCAATGTATGCGATGAAATTCAAAATAGGATCATGTGTTTTGAATCATTGGTCAAAAAACATTAAGATGCCACTTACTCATGGCCGTTATCCTAGTGACATGATCACATCATTATCTCCTTAGTCATTCATCCTACAGTTCACCCTACTATATGTTTTAGAAGTTAAAGTCCAATTCTGAGTCACATTATCTCGACCATCATAATTTTCAAACAAACATGCCCTATACATTCTAATGTAGATCCTATCATGATTTATTAAAATGATCAAACCCAATTTCTTTTGAGGACTTATCATTGTCCTCACTACACATTAATGATAAAATTATTACCAACCAAGCATAAAATTCCCACAAATTGATTCCATTGAAAAGACTCTTCCTACATTTACATTGCACCGATATTAACTTATCCACATGTCTAAAGTTGTTTCTCACAAACTGTATTCATCGATGTATGAGGAATTATGTCATGATACTTTCAGCCATATATTCTGAAAACACTCTATATAGACTACCAGTGTATCTCAACCTGAAACATAATGTCTTCACCTAAGGAACCTCACGTTTACTTCGACCATGTCCACAAAATCTCATTCCCTACTTTTAGTGACCTTTTTGGAAGAAACATTCATTTAATTTATCATGCCTCACAATGAACATGGGTGTATACCCAATCCATCATACATGGAATTCCAGAAATTAGATGGGGTTCAAACCCCCTCTCATTTCTTAAATTATATGGGGTTAAACCCCCCCCCCCCCCCCTCTATCATAATGAATTAGTGACGTTTCATAAAATCCCATCTAATATCTTAAATTAGTGGGTGGTGTGCATAACCCCCCAATAAAATGAATTAAGAGGGCGTTATGCCTAACCTCATCTAAAAAATTACCGCTAATATTCTATTTTTTTGTACTGATAATTGGGTCAAGGAGTTGGGGAAACATAACTATGTCCTTGAAAGAACCAAAATATATCAATTATATGATAATCCATTTATAATAAGTTTATTGTTTACACAGAGTGAGCAGACCATTCTAACCTGAATGTCTACCACCATTATTAAAAATGAAAAATAGCATATAAGTATGATTAGAGTGGTTAGTTGTGATCGATGGTAAAGTATTACTAGTATAGAATAGATGAATACACACTAATAATGGATATAATGTTATGAGGGATAGGTTGTATCTCTATAACTGTGTTAGATGAATACATGTTGAGGTTATGGAATAGTGAAAACAAGATTATGTGGTTTTATAGAGTTATTGCCTCATAAAAACACCATGGAAACTGACATAAGTTATTGGCCTCATCAATCATTAAATTTTAATAAACGTAATATGTTGGAGTTATGTGAAGGACCCACTAAAGTATAAATACCTTGTAAAATAAATTTTATATGTAATGTTAAATTTTTGTCTCCAAAAAACATAAAAATAAGAAATACCACAATTCTAGGAATGTATTTTCATTTTATTGATGTTTTTGGAAGGTAATTTGTAATGTATAAATATTTCAAGAATGATTTTTCATGTCAGATCATAGATTGCCTATTCAAATAAAAACCTTATCAAGGTGTTGGGGGTGAAATAACACATACCTAAACTTTTAGATATGGTGCTAAAACATAGTATTTAAACATTGGCTTTGATAAAAATTTCTAATTACAAGATCATTCTCATATAATTTAAAATTTTCATGGAAATAACCTTTTAGGTTTATATTGTTATAGAATTTGGAAATATATATAAAAGGTAGAACTGATGATATTTGGATAAAAAGTTCCCTTTACCCATCATATAAAGAACTAATTAAACCATAATTATCCTTCAATGCCTTTTGAAAATACATAACACAATATACTCATCAAGAAACATCTTACATTTTACATTTCCCTATAAGATTGGGATATTGAAACAAAATAAAGTGGTGAGATTGGATGCTTAGTTAGGTTAATCATAATTCATATCTAGTAATAATGTGTATTTTATTGTTTGAATAATTTTATTGGTCAAGTATATTAATTTTAAAGGACAATGACCTAGATGAAAAACAAATTAGGGGTATAAGAAAAATAAATATGGAAACATTAAATATCATTGACATTTTGAATGAATTTTGAAATAAATATTTTATAAAATAAGGAAAAAATATATTTTAAACCCCATTATAATTTATAAATAATGATAAATATAATAGTAAAAATGTAGTGGAATGATATTCTTACATGTAAATTTTAAAACCATAATCTTTTCATATTTTGATGAATATAACCCATAGAAAAAACATTATAAATATCTTTAAAAAATTTAAAATTATTTCATGTAGTTTAAAATGACCTTAATTAGTAAATAAAGCTTAAATATCAAAATTATCCACTGAATAATGTCATTAAAAGAAGGATTTTACAGATGAAGAAGAATAGGCCGGTCGGTCTCAATTATAACAAACACCTCGAGTAAAAATATGAGTAAAGGGGAATGAAATTTTATGGGGACAAATAAAACTACACAAATATCAAAATAAAGTTATGTAAGGATTTATAAAGATAAAAATTAATTATATATATTATTTTTAAAAAATAAAGCAAACTTGAAAAAACATTTTTAATGAAGACCATGTGGTTTGAGTAACATTTTAATCAAAACCACTAATATCATTCTTATCTTTTTACATGAATCCCATTTAATGATAGTAAATGATATGAATCTTCAATCCCTAGGAATTAAATAAATATAGAAATAGACACCTATTAGGTATAAATTACACCATATCAATGATATCATGGGGAACACTATTAAATTCATCTCAAAAAATTAAATTCACACAAGGTACCCCTTACCTCAAACTCCCACTAAGTAGAATGTGATATAAACTCATGGAATACGACATAACAATATTGATATTTTATTTTAGAACCTTATTCATATCATTAACCTTTTAATAAAATCATTTAAAATTTTTACCTACATTAATATTAGTTAGTTATTGTTAATTTTAATTATCATGTGAGAGTAATCCCGATCATTTATAACTAGTTTCATAAAATCTCTGTTGTTATTTGATGTGGCCATTAGTTCATTAATTTTTTCACATCACTTATGTATTTTAAATTATTTTTTAAATATTATAATATTCCTTAAATTATTTAATTATTATATTGTGGATAGATTTTAATTAAATTACCAAATTACTATATTTTATTCTATTGATTATTAAATTATAATATGTAATGAGTTTTGAGTTTTTTTAATATAATTTGTTATCTTATTTTTTTAATTTTAGTTTTGTTTTTTGGATTTAATGTTTAATTTTTACATTAAAATAATTAGTGAGTTATTAAAATTTCAATATAATTTTAAATCTCATGACTTAAACAATTTAATAAATTATAACATTAATATAGAGCTTATTCATTCTTAATTTTTATTATCATTTAATTTTAATTATATATATAATTATATGATTTAACATATATATATATATTCAATTATAATGTTTTTTAGTTTTGTTGGATATTTTAATTTTTGTTTTTTTGTGTATTTTTAATTATATGATGTCATATTTTGTTGTTGTTTGTATCATAATTTTTTCATCCAGTCACATCTCAAATTTCTCAAGGCCAACCACATACCCATTTTTTCGAGATTCACATTGTGGATATTTTTTCTTTTTTTAGCCATATGAGAAATTTTCAAAGATTCAAATAGGGGATTGAAACTATGGTCCACATAGAAATATCCAGATTAAGATTCCATGCATACCATCATTTGGGTATATTAAAACCCACATACCATAATCTCTACTAAAACCATAGGTGTAACCCTTGCTGATATTGTTTCAATTGAGATCAAACCCTAAATAAGCCAACTATAACCAAATATCTGATCATGGGATCTTTTTTGATGTAATGACTTGAGATCGAATAATATTAATCAAATATGTATAGAATTATAAGATGAAATAATTATATTGAGAATTATTTTACTGAGAAATTTGATCAATGATCGATCAACATGCACTAAGGGTACACACACTAAGTTTGACCAATGTAATATCAAACCCAATTTGATCTAGATCAAGGATTTATAATCTTAAAATTATGAATTGGGATTATATGATTGTATGAATGAAGATTCTAGTGTTCCTTAAATAGTTTTATGATTTGTTTGACTATTGGTGAACTGTGTTTAAGAGCTATATGTTGATCAGGCCTATAGTTTTCAGACATGGTAATTTTGTGCATAATGTATTTTGGTATAATTATATAATATGATGTTGATATGATCCTATATGAAGAATAAGGTGTTGTCGTCGATCACGAATAGGATGGTAAATTTATTGTGATTTTTAGATATTTTTTCATTGAAGGATCAAATTAATAATGGGGTTCCTCTGATCCCTATGGTCCGACTACAATAATTGTATTAATAGAATTCAATGTTCTCTATAAATTGCTTCAATGAATTCAATTTTAAACCTCAAGGGGGGTTATCTAAATGAATACTAATTAAATTCCGTGTATTTTTATTAAAAAATCCCTTGAGGATGACCCAGGGAGCCTAATTTGGCTTTAATCCATTAAAATAGGTTAATGAATTGAATTGGTTATAATTGTGATAGTAAAATAATAATTGTTTATTTTTAAAATACATGCATCATTAATTAAAAACAATGATACTTTTGGTCACCTGGGCTATAGGGTAATGATTGGAAATAAAATGCTTTCTTCAGGATAGGGATTATGTGGAGCATATAGGAAATTCAAATTAACCATATGGGAAACTAATCAAAAGTTTAATGGAGTAGATAATTAAGCATAGATTCTAGTGTATTTTGTGTAGTGAGGTTATATAAGGGATTCAACATGCTCCATGTGAAGTAGGATGACACATGATTAAAGGTGACACATGCAATGTATTTCTAATTCATAATATTTTTAAATATTTTATTCTTATTTTCAATTTAAATATATTGGGGATCTACGAAGGGATGGGTTCTACCCCTCATTTTGTATTCTATTGTAGAGTTTTTCCCTCTCTTTTATTTCCCTCTTTTTTTCTTTCATAATTCTATGTCTTGAAAATAAAATTAGTATATGTTTTTTTATTTCTATTCATGGTGATATCTACAGACCAAAAATAGGAATCTAACTCGCAAGGATAGATCAAGAACTTGGGTCTATTTACATATTCCGGATTGAATATTCTTTTTGACTGTTGACATCTTCTATAATTTTGAGAAATTTTGAATATGAATTGAGAAGATGTTGTCGCACAATCAATTTCAAGAAGGATTTGCTAATTCTTAATTCCCCATTATTTTTCTTCATACTAACTTATAAAATAGATATAAAATATTATGATTATTTGTGATATTTTCTTGATAATGTGATGATCACTTATCTGTGGAATACATTCTATGAGAATGTGATTTGAACTTGTGATTCCTTTCATAACAACTGGAGAGAACATGTACACGAATACATTACATGTATGAATATACATTGTTTTATGAGAGATAGTGAATTTTTTTTGATAAATTGATAAAAAATTCAGTGAGTTTGTGTTTATATCAGTGATTGTACGTATAGATTGGGTCATTCTGGAACAATTTTTCTTACTTACTAGCTTTCTTTTCATTTTATTATTTTTTTATCTTCTCCATTTCTATTTCTCTTAATTATTTAATTTCATTTCTCCACCACTATTTATTTTTTATTTTAATATTTCCCAAATCTAATAAAGATAAAAAAACATTTATATGTTTCACTATGAAGAACACTTTTCCTCCCTAAGACTGGCCTCTAGGTTATCCACTGTGGGATGTTTAGAGAATTATATATTAATCTTTAATAGTTTTAAAAATGATATATCATTATTCATTATTATCCAAAATTTAATCATTATTATATAATATAATCTAGTTTAATTTATTATTTACAATAATTTATAAGGTTATAATTTTATTTTATGGTATTTTTCACTATAATCCTTAAATATCAAATCAACTATAACCATGTTGTATTAATTTTTAATGAATGGAAATTATTATCTTAATTAAAGAGATTATAATTACTTTTATCATTATAAAACCATAATCAAAACATTATTTAATTATTTATAAAATATATTACCAAAAATTACATTCTCATTGTAATCCATGGTGTAAATTCACATCTTTATTCAATTAAGTGGTTAAATAAACCCAGAAAAGAACATAGCATAATTAATGGGTGATTATGTAGTGGTTTAGATATAATTTCATTATAATAGAATATTAATGACCCTATTTAGGGTTTATTAATGTGATATATAAAATTTTATAGAATTATATGAAGAATGTAAACTATAATATGTTTTTTTATAATACGATGAAATTATTTTCTTCTTCTTCGTATGCTAATTCTGGATGTTTCAATTTGAAATGGTTGTTAATTACTTATATTGTTAATAAGATGTCCAATTTGAATTTTCATAATCATAATCAATTTAATAAAAAATTTATTTATCCCTTTATCCTAAAATATAATTAATTTTTAATATAGGCATTGAAAGATGAGATACATAGTTCTATGGGGGTGGTTCACCGCACGTACGTGTGGATGATGAATTTGTTTTCATATAAAAGGAGAAAGGGTTAATATGGTTTATCATTTAAAAATATTAAGTAAGTAAATTATACAATAAGTATATATTATATTCCCTTTTGTGTAGTATCTAGTCTACACATGTTCAAGTTTCACATTTTTATTTTTCTTAATGGAAAAGGGAAAGGTGGTCAAAGATTACACCCTAATCATAATAACCTATAAGTATACTCATTATAATTATTTTTTCATTTTATTATTTTTAATGGATTTTTTGGAGTAAAACATTTAAAAATTATATTGAAATGATATTCATGCACTTAAAAAATTATATTGCGCTTTTTTTATTATCTCCTTTGTGAAGGGGGATAAGCCTTTGAGGTATGGTATTTTGAGAATCGAAAAACATGTTTAAGGTGTATATGAATGTTTGTTAGAGTATTTAGTTGATTTTGGGATAAAATAATTGGGATTATGAGTGAGGTGATGTTAAGAGAGAAGTTCTACTTTTATAACTGAAAAGGGGTGGCATTTTTATAAATACCCAAAACATATTAATAATTTGATGTCACTCTCAATTCATGTACCTCAAAATTGGTAAAATGATGGATAGAATAAGTTATATGGTTGATAGAGGGCTCAACCACCATTTACAACCCAAGTTTTAATCATTGTTTTTGTCTTCCCTCATAGTTAAACCATTTTGTACCATTTTATTTTTATATAGATGTAGTTAGTTTTTATCATAGCAATTTATCCCTTATAATTGAAAATAAAATTTTCCTCAGTAAATAATTTTTACATGATTATTAAAAATTTTAAATTCAATTTATTATTTTAATTCTCTAAAATTTAAAAAAATACTAAATGTGTAATGAATTAAAAACATTATTTGAAAAATATAATTTTATTTCTAAAAATATTAATATGGATTTATAAATTTAAACTATTATTTTAAAAATTATAAAGTCACTAAAAAATTATATATTTATTTTTAGAAAATGGTTTAATTAATTATAAATTTATACTTATTTAATAATAATAAAAAGTTATGTTGTTTGTAGAAACATTATTTTTCACTATCCACCAAAAAAATAAAATGTTTCAAAAAATCCGAAAATTTTACCCTAAGATAATTTTGATATTATATATTTAAAAAATATTTTCATTTCATCTAATTAATATTTCAAAAATTATATATTTACCATTTAAATAAAATTAAAAAATTAATGGATAAACCATATTTATTGAAAAATATCACTTTAAAATAATAGGGGTTCTCAATATCACTTTATGTTTTAAATAATTTTAATATAATGATATTTAAAAATATATTTATTTTCTTATGATAAAGTATATAATATGTAATCAATAGTTAATTTGGAAAATAAAAATAATTTATTTCAAAATATTCTTTAACAAATACAATAAAAATTAATTATTTATATTATAATATATAATTTTACATGTCCATTGATATTGAAATAACTATATTATTTTTTGATATACATCATATTTTAAAAATAACTATAATACTTATATGTAAAGAATAATCATATATATATACTATATTTTAAATAAGGACCCAACCTTAAAACATTACATAATCATGAATTAAATGAATAATTCACATTAATGATTTTTTAGGTTTATAGTTTTAGAGAATTAAGACATAAATACTACATCTCAAAAGATTACAATGTAGGCACTTCTAAACGGTTTCAATTTTTTTCATAAAACATTAACTCGTGAAACAAAATTCATGTCTAGTTCCATGTTTAAGACATCATTACTTTTCCTTGATCCCATCCATGACCCAATTCTACATTTTGTCCAGTGAAAAACATTTAAAAATCATGGGATGAGTATAAAAAGCTCAGTATGGGATACACAAAGAAGAAAAACTGTTAGATTTTTAAAACAACAAGTAATCAATGAATTCATTAACATAAGTAATACTTTTTACCATTATGAATTAATAAATACTCTTCACTGAAATAATATATCACCACTTACCATTTTGTAACCAAAATATTTCCATAAAACCCATAAAAAGAACACATAACATATAAAGGTAACTGTGGACATAAACATACTTAAATGGAATAACCATATGGTCGACTTCCACATATATCACTAAATGGAATAACTATACGACCGACTTCCATACCCAATGAATTTGAGGTTATAACGTAACCACCCATCCAGGTTTATCAAGGCACCACCCGTCATTTGGTTTTTCACATAACCACTCGTCAAATGTCCAAGTACCATTACAAAATCATAACACATAAAACAAATATAAGGGAATGAAAAAATTTCCAAATTTCAATCACAATATATCACATAAATATTTTGACATAACAAATCCATTATAAAAACCATTTTCAATACCAAAATACGTAAAAGACTATAAGGTATTAATTTTTGTTTTAAAAACATTATGTCTTGTTATGGAAGCCAAAGATCAAATAATACTCACGGAGGCAGAAAGGTCATTGTCACCACTTACATTAAAAGAAACATTACTCTTTTCATTTAGTAACATTCTTCATATAAAAAGATTCCTTTCGAAAATTCAAGGGTGTTTATATAGCGTATAAAAGAGATTCGTGTATTAAAACAAAATATGCCTCAATTAAAGGAGATTGAGGCGAAGCCCCTTACCTTGTGTCCAACTGGACTCGATCATTCTTAAATCATCTAAATAATAAACTAAATTTAATTTATAATTGCATAAGAACATTTTTGAAGTTTATTATTCCTTTTATATCACTTATTATCATGTTATAAACCTTAAGTAATCATTCATGTTAATAATGTTAGTTTTGTGGATATTTGGTACTTGAGTAAAAAATGAACACTGTATATTTACAAGTTGTCCATGAGGTCAATAGTCTATTATATCCAGAATTATATTCATTATTTAGATATCGTATATGTCATATATATCATATATATCTAGTATATATATATATTTATAACAGTATATATCATTTGGAGGTAAGAAATGAAATGCACCGTTCATGGAGACGGTATGTCATACGTACGCATCAAGGCTACTTTCATTTCTATTTATTATTTTAATGAAATTAATAAATAATGTCACATAGGTATATTATAATTCCAGTATAATATCATATATATAATATCATTAAATACATCCTTTATACGTCCAACATATTTCATTAACGAGTCATATCACTTTGAGGGGGCGGTAGTCCGCACTTTCTCAAATGACATTATCGCGTTTACCTATAATGGAAACCATAAATGTATTCTATAAAAGAAAAATACAAAATCATAAAAAAACATAAAAATAATATATATAACATATAAATATAATGACATCATAATGGAAACCATGATATGTGGTGTGAGATAGTCGAACAATCATCATTTCGTGATGCATTAGTTTTCCATCCACAGAAACAGTATGATCATCACCCATTAGAGGGAGGTGTTTGGAAGTGCAGTTGGAATCCTTATTATAACAACATTTTATTATATTTAGGATATTTTTGTTGTTATAAAATAGGGGAATAAAAAGATTTTAGGGGTTAGAAATGTAAAATAAAATAAAAGAAGTTGAGAGAATCCATTACCTTTAATTTGGGTAACTCCCTTTGTTTTGAACCAAAAGGGTTTTATGAAGTTCATTCTGCCTAAGTTAAGGCTTATATAAGGAGGATAAATAGTTAGGGAGATTAATTGGGCATATTTTATGATCCCAAAGGCTTTATAGGAGTGAGGAATTTTTTAGAAATGGTATCCTTTTATAAGGGGGAGGATGGGCTCTTTAAGAATGTGTGAAAATATTATTTTATTATATTGTGATATTCGGTTTCTAAAGGACCAAAAACCATTAGAGTCGAATATAAGATGAATCATGATCGAAGGAAAATCATCCAATAATAATTGGACCGGTTTTTTTGTTATTTTAATCATTATCGTCTTATTTATTTAAATGATTTATTAATGAGGTAAAAAGTGCAACATTATTGTGTCATAAATAATTTAATTTATTTGATGTTGAAAAATTATAAAAAAAATACCATCATGTAGGAAATATTTTTATATTTCCAATGAATATTTATAGTCAAAATTATTACTTCTATAACACCATATAAATATTAATTTACTAAAATATTTTTGTTTTATGTCATTTATGCCTTTACATTAAATTAATGAATCTAAAGTGTAATTATCATTAATATGTGGCTCTATAGGGTCACAAAATCGACCCAAAGATTCCCATGGTCGTCCATTAATCATACAATAATGTTAGGGAAAGTGTTAAGGTAATTGTGAAGTAATATAATATTATTTTTAACTTGAAATACCCTATTTACCTTTAACTGCGGTAAAAAAAGTCAAAAGTTACTATTCACCAAAAATTATTTTCCCCTTATTGAACCACATTTTACTTACTAATAACAACCATGTATGTTGTATTTTTAAAATTCAATTATAAAAACTGGTAAAATATCATTTAAATGAAAAGGTCAGTTTTTTTTAACTACTACTAAATGGTTTCACTATTCCTCAAAAATTGATGATTTTCAAAAATATACCAAAAAATCAGCATAAGAAATATTTGATATTACAAATTCAATCATGATGTCTATTTTACCAAATTATAAACATTTAATTATCATTAATTAATTTAAAATTAATTTTCATTGTTAAAACAAATTTCGTGTAATTAAGAAACAATTACAATTAAATGATTGACACATGTTTATGTCAAAATTCAAAGTGAAATTAATTCCAATGACCAACATTGGATTAAATGGTAAAAATATATACTAATTACACTTTAATAGAAATTAATAAAATAATATAAACATATAAATAAATTAGATTAAAACACAGTAGTGAATTAAAATACAATATTTTTCACAATTCATTAAAAAATGAACTTTATCATAAAAATTCCAAAAATATACATACATGAAATTTTGATGTCCCCATTTTAAAGTAAGATTTTATTTGGTAAAATATAATTTATTAAGGTGAACATAACTATATTTATAGTGGGTTGTCCATTAAAAGTTGGTAAATCGACCTTTTAATGAAAATTTTGCTTAAAAATAGATTCATTCACATTTTATGCCTCTAAATTTTATTGGACACAATTAAATACATTTTAAAAACATGTATAATCATATTGTAGTTAGTTATTTTCATTCCCACCAATACAACATTTAGGCGTTAACTACCATTCAAAATAATAATATTATATTATTAGTGTGCAATGTAAGATTTCAAAGAAAATCGTTGTTGCGTATCGGGTATGCTATCGAATATAGAAACTCGTTTAAAGTAAAATTAATTTTTAATTCACAAATATTAATAAGTTTTAAAATCCCTTATTCATCATTTAACTGGGATTTTACATCCTTCCCCCTTTTATAAATGGTGTCCTCACAATTTTTATTCACTTATTAAAATAAGTGGGGGTATTTATCTCTCATAGCATTTTCGGATTCCCATGTTTCATCTTCAACCATATGGTTTTTCCACAAAATCGTTACCTGGTGAATTACCTTATTCCGGAACACTTTCTCTCTTCGGTCAATAATCTATATTGGTTGTTCATCATAAGAGATATTCTCTTCGAACTGAACTACCTCTGAGCTCAAAACATGCGATGGATCTAGTATATACTTTCTGAACAACAAAACATGAAAAGAATTGTGTACCTAGGACAAACTAGGAGGTAATTCCAATCTGTATGCAACTGATACAACTATCTCCAAGATTTCATAAGGTTCAATGAACCTCGGACTCAACTTTCCCTTCATACCAAAATTCATTACACTTTTCCATAGAGAATCTTTGAGAACGACATGATCACCTACCTTAAAAGAAATACCCTTCCTCTGGTTATCTACATAATTTTTGTGTCTACTCTGGGATGTTTTCATGTGCTTCTAAATTAACTGAACTTTCTCTGCCATATCTTCTACCAATTTGGGTCCCATCAGATTCCTTTCTCCTACTTCATCCCAAAAATATGTAGTTCGACAAAACATTCCATATAATGCCTCAAATGGAGCCATCCGTATATTGGAATGAAAACTATTATTATAAGAAAATTCAACCCTAGAAAGATGTTGGTCCTAACTTTCCTGGTAATCCAGTGAACAAGCACGTAGCATATCCTCAAAGGTCTAAATTGTTTGTTCTGGCTGCCCATATGATTGAGGATAAAATGTTGTACTAAAATTTAATTCAATACCCAATGACATCTAAAGCCCTTTCCAAAAATTAGAAGTAAACCTGGGATCATGATCAGATACAATGAAGAGGGGAACTCCATGCAACCTGACTATCTATTTATTATACAATCGAGAAAGTTGATCTAGAGACAAAGTATCTCGAATAGGAATGAAATGAGAAGATTTTATCAATCAATCAACAATAACCCAAATTGCATTATTACCTAAAAATGTCTTCGGTAATCCCAAAACAAATTCCATGGTTATATTTTCCCGTTTCCACTCTAGCACCGGTAAATGTTGAAGCATCCATTTCGGTAACTACCGCTCTGCTTTAACCTTCTGACAAGTCAAACACTTCATAGTAAAATCCACAAAATCACTTTACATTCAATCCCAGTAGTAATTCTCCCGAAGATCTCTGTACATATTAGTACTACCAGGATGAACTGAAAATGGAGAACTATGAGCTTCAGATAACAACTCATTCGGAAACTATGAATTACAAGGCACACATAATCTCTTCCCAAACCTCAAAACACAATTATTATCAATGTTAAAATCAGGCAACTTACCATTATAAACCAACGCTACCTTTTTCGGCAACTCACTGTCTTCTTTCTGCACTTCCTTTATTCTATCTGATAGAGATGATTTCAGTGACACCTGAAACAAAACAAAATAATTTCTTACACCAAAAACATCTATGAAAAATTTCATCAAATAAAAAACCAAATGATCTTGCTCCAAATGCAGCATAGTTAATGAGACATTACATTTTTTACTCAAAGCATCAGCCACTTTATTTGATTTTCCTGGATGGCAATGGATCATGCAATCACAATCCTTTATTAATTCCTGTCACCTCCTAAGTATCATGTTCAATTCTTTCTGAGTGAATATATACTTTATACTTTTGTGGTCAATTATATTTCCCATTTTACTCCATACAAATGATGCCTCCAAATTTTTAAATCAAAAACAATAGCAGCTAATTCCAAATCATTTGTAGGGTAATTTAACTCATTAGGATTCAACTGACGTGAAGCATTAGCAATTACCAAATAATTTTGCATAAGGACAGAACCAATTACATTCAACGAAGCATCATTGTGAATAAAAAACTCACAATTTCAAGATGGTTGTTCCAAAACTGGAGCATTCAAAAATTTCTTTTCAATTCATGAAACCAATTATCACATTATTTTTTCCAAATGAACTTAACAACTTTTTGAGTTAACTTAGTCATTGGACTAGATAACCATGAAAAATTCTCCAAAAAAAAACCCCGGTAATAACCTTCCAAACCAAGAAAACAATGAATCTCGGTTATATTTGTGTTTCTTGGCCATTATTCAACCACTTTTGTTTTTTCTAGATCAACAGTTATGCCATTTTTTCAAAATAATGTGACCATGGAAAGAAATTTTTTGTAACCAAAACTCACACATGGTGAATTTCCCATAAAGTTTATTTTCTTTTAAGGTTTTCAAGACGACCCTTAAATAACTTTCATGCTTCTCTTTAATTTTAGAATAAACCAAAATATCATCAATGAACACAACCCCAAACTTATCAAAGAACTCATGGAGAATTATGTTTATAAGATCCATGAATACTATAGGTGAATTGGTTAACCCAAAAGACATAAATAAAAATTCATAACGGACATATCTATTATGAAACGTGATCTTCAAAATGTCTTCTTCCTTTAATTTCAACAGATGGTACCCCGATCTCAATTCAATCTTTGAAAAATATTGAGCACCCTAGAGTTGATCAAACAAATCATCGATATGAGGAAAAGGATACTTGTTCTTAATAGTGATGTTATTCAATGCTCTATAATCAATGAAAAGTTTCATTGAACTATATTTATTTTAAACAAACAAGAAAGGAACACCCCAAGGTGATGTGCTAGGTTGAACGAAACCATTATCTAATGACTCCTGCAATTGCTTCTTTCACTCTAAATGTTCAATTTGATCCATTCAATCAGGTAATTTTGAAATTGGATTAGCATTCGGAACTAGGTCAATAGTAAATTCAACATCTTGATCATGTATAATATGAGGCAACTCATCAGGAAAAATATAAAGATACACATTTACCACTGGCACATCATTAATCTAAACAGTTCCTTTATTTTCAACAATATGTGCAAGGTAACATTCATTTCCATCTTTTACTAGTTTCTCATCTTCTTGATATGTTATCAAAAGTAAAGGTTCATTCTAGTACACAAACTGTAAATATTTCTGAAATGAAACCACTTTAGCTCTACAGTCAATCTTATCATGATGAACAGACAACCAATCCATGTGCAAAATAACATCAAACTCTACTGGAGGCAAGACAATAAGGGTTGCACGTAGATTCTTCCCACACACAATGATAGAATGGTTCTTATGTTTTCTTTTTGTCTCAACATTTCCACCATGTGTTTTTACAACAAGTTCTGTATTAATATCATTAGATGGAATTTCAAATTTATTAGAAAACTTCTCAGAAATTAACGAGTGTGTAGACCCTGAATAAAAAACATATTGGCATAATCTGAACAAACAAATAGTGTACCTGATACTACTTAGTTTGATGGCCCAACATCGGTTGAAGTAGTTTTAAAGTATTTCACCACCCCTTTATTCTTGTAGTCTTGCTACTTTCCCTCATTTGAGTTCTTTAATGGACACTTGTTTTCATAATGACCCATTTCATTACACATAAAACATCTTACCGACGGATTTTCATTGCCTGCTTGATCATCTTCCTTACATTTACGAGAAATATGACCAGACTTACCACACCAGAACCACTTTCCAGACATTGATAAACATTATCCAGGATGATTTTTACCACACTTCTCATGATTTGGATATTTAATTTTCTTACCTTTAGGCATCTTTAATGAATTCTTTCACTTTTACTGCCAACTGGACCTCTTATTCTATTGTTTTTAAATGAACACCTGATCATCGGGAAACTCCATTTCCACCTTCTCCGCACAACGAACAAGATTTTCATATCATTTAAAATCATGAGAGGATAATTCTCTTCGATATCATGGCTTCAGTCATGAGTGAAATCAATTTATATTACAATCAAGATATCGTATGAAATTTGGAGCATACCTTGCCAGTCGAGTGAATTTTTCTTCATAAGCAGCCACTGAGTCATCCTCCATCCTTAATTCCAATAATTTTTTTTCCATCCTAAGATGAACAAACATAGGAAAATATTTCTCAAGAATCATACCATTTAATTCATCCCAATCAGGAGCATCAATATCCTCACTATCCATGATATTTTTCACCATCGATCACCATTGATCAGCTTCACCTTCAAAATGGTAAACAACGAGACTAACCTTTTGATGTTCTGAACACCCCATGACATCAAAAATATTATTTAGTTCTTTAATCCACCCATTAGCATGCACATGGTTAGATGATCCTTTGAATGATGGGAGATGTTGCCTCATGAAATGCTCCACTACTGACATGTTCCTCTTCGGTTGATCTGGATGATCTCGTGCATGGATACCACCACCATTTATGGCATGATTCAACTATTCCATCACTATAACAAACTTTTTAGTTCTGATTCTGACCATCTCATGTTGCTGATTTGGAAGGTTGTCTTCCTCTTAATTTCATCCCAATATAGCTGCCATGTTTCCTCTACGGAAAACCATTCTAAACACAGAAATATATTAGGCAAAGCAACATGGTAATCTATAAATGCTATATCATTTTATTATTACCATAAATTAATTTATGGACACTTATTTAAAAATTACCTAACTCATAAAGTTGTCTAAAATGACCTTTGATAACAACTATAAGGACCTAGCCTTAAAAAATTACATAATAATGAATTAAATGAACAATTAAAATTAAATATATTTTTAGGTTTAGAGTTTTAGAGAATTATGAAATAACTATTACATCCCAAAATATTACAATGTGGACACTTCTACACAGTTTCCATTTTTTTCACAAAAGAAGAACTCTTGAAAAAAGTGTCATGTCTAGTTCTATGATTAAGACATCATGACTTTTCCTTGATCCCATCCTTGACCCTATTCCACATTATGTCCTATGAAAAACAGTTCAAAAAAATGGGATGAGCATAAAAAGCTCAGTAAGGGATACACAAAAGAGGAAAACTGATAGTTTTTTCAAAACAACACGTAAACCATGATTACATTAACATATGTAATACCTTTAACCTTTATGTAGTAGTAAATACTCTTCATTGAAATAAAAGATCACTACTTACCATTTTGTAACGAAAATATTACCATAAAACCTATATAAATAACACATAACATATAAAGTTAACTTGGGATATAAACATACTAAAATAGAATAACCCTATGGTCGACATCCACACCTAGCACTAAATGGAATAGCCATACGGTTGAATTCTATACCCAATGCTTTGGAGGTTATAATGTAACCACCCATCCTGGTTTATCACGGCACCACTCGTGATTTGTTTATCATGTAACCACCCGTGAAATGTCTAAGTACCATTATAAAATCAAAACACATAAAACAAATATAAAGGAAAGAAAATATTTCCACATTTCAATCAAAATATGTCACATAAATATATTAACATAAAAAATCCATTATCAAAACTATTTTCAATACCAAAATACATAAAAGAGTATATGGAATTTATTTTCGTTTTAAAAACATTATGGCTTGTTATGGAATCCAAAGATCAAATAATACTCGCGGCGGAGGAAATGTCATTTTCTCCACTTACGTTAAAAGAATCATTCTTTTTTGTCGTTTAGTAAAATTATTCGTAGAAAAATATTCCCTTTAAAAATTCAAGGGTGTTTATATAGCATATAAAATAAATTTGTGTATTAAAACAAAATATGCCTCAATTAAAGGAGAATGAGGCGAAGTCCCTTACCTCGTGTCCGACGTGACTCGATCATTCTTTAATCTCCTGAATAATAAACTAAAGTTAATTTATAATTTCTTAAGAACCTTTTTCAAGTTTATAATTTCTTTCATATTACTTATTACCTTGTTATAAACATTACGTAATCATTCAAGTTAATAATGTTCGTTTTGTTGATATTTGGTACTCGAGTAAAAAATGAACACTGTATATTTACAAGTTGTCCTTGTGGTCAATAGTCCATTATATCTAGAAGTGTATTCATTATTTAGATATCATATATATCGTATATAACATATATATCCAGAATATATATATTTATAACTGTGCATATCATTTGGAGGTAATTAATGAAATGCACCGTTCATGGAGACGGTATGTCATACGTACGCATTAACGCTACTTTCATTTCTATTTCTTATTTTAATGGAAATAAAACATAATTATACATAGGTCTATTATAATTCCAGTATAATATCATATTTAATATCATTAACTCCATCTTTTATATATCAATAATATGTAATTAACGAGTCATATCACTTTGAGGGGGCGGTAGTCCGCAATTCCTCAAATGAAATTATCGTGTTTACCTATAATGGAAAACATAAACATATAATATAAAAGAAAAATAAATAATCCTAAATAAAACATCAAAATAATATATATCATATATAAATATAGTTACATATTAATGGTAACCATGATAAGCGGTAGGAGATAATCGAACAATCATTGTTTTGTTAGGCGTTAGTTTTCCATCCACAGAAACAGTATGCTCCTCACCTATTAGATGGAGGTGTGTGTATGTGTAGTTAAAATAATTCTCATAAAAACATACTAGTATATTGAGGATACTGTTTATGTTATAAAATAATGGAATAAAAATATTATAGGGGTTGGAGAAGTAAAATAAAATAAAATAATTAAGCGAAAATGTTACCTGTAATTTGGGTTACTCTATTTCGTTTGAACCAAAAGGATTTCATGAAGTTCCTTACGCCTAAGGTAATGCTTGTAGGAGGAGTAGAGGGTTTTATGGAGCTTAATTAGGCAGAGGTTTGACGAGCCAAAAGGCTTTATATGTGTGAGGAATTGGTTAGAAATGGTATCCTGTTATAAGGGGGGGAGGGTCTCTTTAAGAAAGTGTGAAAATATTATTTTATTATATAATGATATTCAGTTTCTAAAGGTCCAAAAATTATTACAGGAAAATCTAAGATGACTCAAGGTTGAAATAAAATCATCCAAAAAGAATTTTACAGGTTTTGGATGTTATTTTAATCATTATCAACTTATTTATTTAAATGATTTATTAATGAGATAAACACTGCTTCATTATTGTGTCAAAAATAATTTAATTTATTCGATTTCTAAAAATTGTGAAAAAAATAAAATCAATTAGGAATTATTTTTATCTTTCCAATCAATTTTTAGAGTCAAATATTACTTATATAACACCATATAAAAATTAATTTACTAAAAGATGTTTGTTTATGTCATTTATGCCTTTACTTTAAATAAATTGATCTAAATGTCATTATCATTAATAATGGCTCCATGGGGTCCCAATATCGACCCAAGGATGCCCATGGTCCATCATTACTCATCAAATTAGGTTAGAAAAATGTTAAGGTAATTTGGAATTATTATAATATTCATTTTTATCTTGAATTACCCTATTTACCTTTAACTGCGGTAAATAAATGTCAAAATTTACTATTCACCAAAAATTATTTTATCATATTGAACCACATTTTACTTAATAATAACAACCATATATGTCATATTTTTGAAATTAAATTCACAGAATTGGTAAAATTTCATTTAAATGAACAAGTCATTAATCTAACTACTAATATGTAGTTTCACAACTCATCAAAAATTGATGTTTTTCAGAAAAATACCAAAAATTAAGCCTAAGCCATATTTGATATTACAAATTCAAAAAAGATTCCTAATTTTTCAAATTATAAACATATTTTTAGAATTAATTAATTTAAAGTTAATTCCCTTTGTTAAAATAAATAGCGTGTTTTTAAGAAACAATAACTATCAAAATATTGACACTTGTTTATGTCCAAATTCAATGTGAAATTAATTCTAATGACCAAAATTAAATTAAATGGTAAAAATATATTATAATTACACTTTTAAACCAATTAAAAAGATAATCTAACCATATAAATAAATTAGATTAAAACGTATTTTTGAATTAAAATACAATATTTTCACTATTCATTATAAATGAACTTTATCGGAAAAATTCCAAAAATTTATACAATGTAAATTTTGATGTCCAAATTCTAAAGAAGGATTTATTTGGTCAAATAGAATGTATTGATGTGACCAGAACTATATTTAAATAGGGTTCTCCATTAAAAGGCTGTAAATTTATCTTTTAATGTACATTATGCTTAAAATTAGATTCATTCACATTTTAGGCCTCTAAATTTTATTGGATAAAATTAAATACATTTAACAAACATGTATAATCACATTTTAGTTAGTTTTGTTCATTCCCAACAATAAAATTTCTAGGCGTTAACTACCATTTAAAATAATAATATTATATTATTAGTGTGCAGTGTAAGATTTCAAATAAATATGTTGTTGTGTATTGGGTAGGCTATAGAACATAGAAAACCTTTTAAAGTAAATTTAATATTCAATTAAAAACTATTAATAAGTATGCAAATCTCCTATTCTTCATTTACAAGGGATGTTACATTTTAATATCATGTTTTTATTTCATTATGAGTAATATGATTGTAAATTTACAATTAAACAGGACATTAATTCTTGTTATGTATTGGATGTATATACAAGGACCATATTCTTAATGACCATATTTATAATGATCATATGTATAAAAACCATCTTTCACTCCTATATATATGTGTGTGTGTGTGTACTTATTAAAACATTTGTTCAGTCCACTCTCACAGTGCAATGCATAGTTATTATTATTTATTAGATTTTTCATAATTATTTTACTTTTTATAGTTATATTCACCAGTATAGGTTTTTGGCTATTTTTTATCAGAAATTTTGAATATAATACAAGTAATTTCTTAGTCCTGGACATATTTTTCCTTTTTATCCAATATCCGTTATTGATTTATGAATCTTTAATGGATGAATTCATCCATAGTGAGTAATAATATATTATGTGAAATACTAAATTGTAAGTGAAGTTATTATAATGTAAATATTTTGAATGAATAAATTATTATTAGTTTAATTCATATCATTTATTAATTAATTCATTCTCAATTTCAAATCCTTTGAACTAAAATTTTTTGGAGTTATAAACATACAATTTATATAAAGAATATGCTTCCTAAAAACATGTGTTGTTACATTGTTCCCCCCAATATAAATTAATATAATCCTCAAAAATTTAATTATCACATAATAATGGAAATACATAAGGTTATCTAAATAATATATATGAATATTGGTATAATTTTTATGGTGTTATCAACCTGAAGAATGTGGGAAACATGTAATTTTCCTCATAATAGGATTATCCCCATATTGTTTTTTCCACCAATCATTAGATAGAAGAGTACATAAATATTTATTAATAAGAACCAAATTATATTTTTTTATTATAAATGGTGTTTATTAGCACAATTGTATTGATATACTATTATATATTGACAATAAAATTTAATTTCTTATTCTAAAAAATATTTTTCCCTTATAAGTTGATAACCAATCTGTTTACAAAACAATATTAAATATATGTAAAGATAAAATAATATAATTTTCACAGATCACTTTCCTATGATATTAAACTTGTGATATAATAATCATACAAATATAATTTTTTATTAATAATTCAAAATTCAGTTATCGGGAAACCGATTTAATGCTATTGAAAAATATTTTTGCAATAAATGAGTGGGATAAACATGACACAAATACAATTACCATAGTTCATAAGTGGATGATAAATAGTACTCACTCCACATCATTCCTAGAACCCACTTATTTAGTTTTGGTTTCATATTCTTTCTCTTTCTCTTTATGTCATGGAAATTTTTAATTCCTATCATCCTCATTAGGCAATTGATTAAGAAATTTATTTGGCTAATTCCGAGGTTCCCTACATTCAAGACATTGAACTATTACTGGTACCATGAGATGAAACCTTTTTCTTTGGAATGTGTCCTATCATATCCTTACATACCTTGTTTTTTTTCTCTATTACCTACTTTTTCTCATATAAAACATTTTCCACTTCCATTCAAGCATTCCACTGGGTGATTCATAAATCATTTTTGAACGAAATGAAATTTAACATTCTTTCATTCATAATATTTATCACCAAAAATTCAATGAAAATCCAACCTTCTCTTATTTAGTGAGTTTGGATACTCAACTATGTTCTCATTGTTAATAATAATTCTTGATTGGTGATTTGTATAATCACAATATTTGTCACTCCATTTCTTATCCTATTAGGTTTCTCATTAGGATCGTTTCTGCATTTCCCATGGAATCCTTTATTGTCTACATTCCTTCAATATTTCTAAAATACTAAAACCAAAACTATTAAATCATGAGTTATGAATAATTAACAACATAAGAGAATCATTTTAAGATAATTACATGAGTATTTCAACATCAAAATGACTTACCTTATAAAATTATTACATTATCATTCAGTTTAACCTAAATCACCCTTGGTTCAATTGAGGATTATTTAGGTTGGGTTCTCTCATTTATAAAATCCTAATTCATCAACATAATAAATCCTTCAAAATGAATAATAAATTGAATATGAAATAACCATATAATATCCCCCAATTTTGATAGATCATGTGTAATGATAGGCCTCTTTGTCACGGACAAGGTTTTGATTGTGTTAATACCCACCACACACTTTTTAGGTTTATTACCCATAGGTACATCTATGACAGATCTTTCATCCAATGGTATTATATATATTACGATTTTATTTCTTGTAAATTAAAACCATCTCTACTTTTCCAAATTCCATGATGTTTCCCTGTATATATATTATCTCTTAGATCTATCAAATGGGTTTTTTACTAAAGTATCTAATCTTAATCCCCAAACAACATTAAATATTCAATAAAACCATCTTAAATGTTTATATATAGTTTTAAAATGATTATCAATCTTAAAATGTCATTCCTTAATAAAATTTGTATCTCTTAATTTAGCTTCAACCAATAACATCCTAATCTACAAAGTTATCTAAACCCTCCTTTATTTCCAAATGAGGAACCTAAGACCCACAATCCCGGATATAGTGTCGAATACATAAAAATTAAACACTTTATTTGATAAAAATTTATAATTTCAAGATCATTTCCATTTATTGTAAAATTTAAATTCTAAGGAACGTTTTTAGTTTTTTAGTTTTAAAGAGCTATAAAATTTATTTGACTAGGATAACCCATGTACTTTATATCAAAAGAATATTTATCTTATTATAAATTACACAACCTAATATATAATGATCCTAAAAAATATCTCAATGTTTATTTTCCCAAGATAATCTTCTAGACACATCTTCTGTATTATTTTTATCTCTAACATAGGGTAATGGAAACATAAGAAAGTGGTCGGCTCAAATTCCATGTATGGGAAAACATAATTGATAATAATCAAATATCTTAAGTGGCCATAATATGCGTGTATTTTTATAATCATGATATGTAATACAATTATACCCAAAAAATATATCAAAAATCAAGTAATTAGATTTGGTATAATATAATAAATGAATCAAAAGTGCATGGAAACCTAATTCTTTAGAAATCTTCCATGAGAGTATGACATAGTCATGAGAATTGGCATAAAACTACAACATCATTCAAATATAGAACAAACATTATTATTGGGAACATGACATTCATACACCATGACATGTGTTCCTATGGTTATGAGAAAATAAAATGTACTTCTGAATAATATATCTCATATGATATATATTTTTAACCAATAAATTGGAGGGTAATATAGGACCAATTTTATCATCATCCATACTTATGTGTTAAAATTTATAATAAATTACTCATTTTATATCATCAAAAATTTTGGATAAAATGGTTTTAATATAATTTAAAAAATAAAATCATTCAAAATTTAAAATTATAAATTACCCTTTTAAATAAAATAAGATTAAATTAATAGGCCATAATGAAACCCTATAAAACATTTGTCTCATATTATCTCTAAATGGGAACATAAAATGATTTCATCAATAATCATAAAAAGATGAAACCATAAAAAATAAATTGGAATCCAAATATATTCAGTAACATTCATGGTAAATAGCCTTCAATCAATATAATTGAGAATATGGAATCTACAATGTATAGTTAATGGTTATATGATTAAGATAATGATTTTCCTAATTACCTTCTTAGGGAATATTATTGAACACCCTTCAATCGATAAAATTAAAATAGGGTATTCATAGAGTAAGATAATTGGAAGTAAAGTTACAGTTATTCACCAAAGTTTATTAGTAAAGAAAAAGTTTTTCATGGATCATTCCTTAAAATAGAAATATATAACATAATACATATAGATAAAAAAAGGTTTCTGGTATTTTTTAAAGAATTTAATTAATAAAGCATAATATATTTCAATGAATATTCACTTATATGAAAAATACTTTTTAGATGTCTTAGAAAAATAACTTTTTAAATAAGAAATATCCTTCAACTTCTAAAATAATTTTAAAAGAAATATTCTATAAAATTTTTATAAATAAAATTACTTTTAGAATCCAAACAAATATAGAGATAAATCTTCATATATAAGGACAATGTAAGAAGAATGATATGTTTATATATAATGGTTTAAAATAAAATATTTTCACATTATAATATAAATGGACCATATGGAAAATGATAGAAACTTTTTTAAAACATTTTAGAGGAAAATTAATAAAAATGATCTTAATAAATAATAGTTTCATGGGTAATTTCAATTTAAAAATCATTCAATGAACATGGAAATGAAAATAGGGAGATTCCTAGATACGAAAAATATATGGGGTGAGTTTCACTTTCAAGAAAAAAAAATTGTACAAATATGACCTAAGGGGAAATAAAATTTTGGTGGGAATATAAAACTATGTTATTATTAAAATAAAATTTTGATAGGTTTTATAATGAATCAAAATTTCACATATGTACTATATTTCCAAATAATCATTATGTGAAAATAAGATTGGAATTTCAACCCATACGGATTGAGTGACATTTTAATCAAAACCTCTTCCAACATTGGTATCATTAAAATCAATGGCTATCTAACAAATACATGTTATGGATATACAAACAACATTTATTACCTGAATATTATAAAAGTAATTCATTAGGACAAAATGAAATTGTATAAAAGATATTATGGTGCACGATAAGGAACATGTCTCAAGAAAGTAAATTTGAGATAATGAACCCATTACCATACATTCACTCTTTGTAGAATTTTCATTAAAATATAATATGTGTAAAATATATGAATTGATATTATATTTAAAAACAGTATTCATATATATATGTCACTTTATAAAATTCATTTATTATTATTTTCTTTTTTTATTAGTTATTTATTAACAATTTTCAATATCGGGTGTGGTTAATCCTGAATGTTTTGAACTAGTTTTGTCAATGTTGTGTTGTTATTCATTCATCCCCAAATTTAATCATTAATGTATCGTAAAACATAAAATAATTAATTATTTATAATTAAATATAATGTTTTAATTTCATTCTATGATTGTTTTTTGGTATGGTCCTTAATGATGAAATCAATTATTTGCATATTTTTGTGATTTTTAACGAATGAAGGTTGGCACCTCAATTGATGAGTATAATATTAATGATACTATTATAGAAAAAAATAAAACGATTATTTACTTTTCTATATCATATATAACAATAAATTACATTCACATATTCATCGATGCTATAAATTCATAGCATTTCTCACGTAGGGTGTTAAACCAACCCATACAAGAACATACAATAATAAATGGATGATTATGAAGTGGTTTTTTTCCTTTATCATTATAAAATAATCAAATTATATCATAGAGTATTTATTAGTATGATATATAAAAAAATTATATAAATAAGATAACATATACAATGTTATTATTTAATCAAATGAAATAATTGTTTTCACCAAGAATTCCCTTTTTGGAAGGTTTAATTTACAAGATTTATTTATTTAGAAAATTATTTCTAGGATGTAAAATTTCACATAAAATAACATCAATAATTTAATAAACATAAAATTTATCACATAAAACCAATATTATAACCACCCATGAAAGGTAGTAATGACAAATATAATACATCATTCTATGGAGGCAATAGTCTATTTGTACGCATGGATGATGGTATTGTTTTCTTTGACCAAGAAAGACGAGAAATATGGTTTATAATTTCCGAATATTAAATAAATTATAAATATCATAATTATAAATTATATTCCCTTTTTTACATTCAATGTTCATGGACGAAGGAAAACAAACTTGTTACATCGTGGTGGTGGAAGAGTGCACATATAAATGTTTCTTGTTTTTGTTTTTATTAACAAAAAAGGGAAAGTTGTTTAAGGCTTGAACCATCATAACAATAAAATAATAGAATAATAATGAGGATGATGTGATAATTTTATGGTTATTAATGTAAATTTAGGATGAAAAATTTCACATAAGGAAATAGAAATGAGAAAGGACTGATTGGAAATTTATACCTCACTTCTTGGATTATCTTATCAGAAAAGGGGATTAAGTCTTTTAGGGATGGTGTTTTTAGAAGATAAAAGGCAGTCAAATGAGGTTAGTAATATTTCCTTGAGTATTGGGTAGAATTTGATATAATTGAGTGGGTTTTTATGTAATCAGAAGATAGGAAAGGGGTTCCCCTTTTATAAGTGAAAAGGGATGTCATTTTTGTAAATACCTAAAACATTTCCATAATGCGACGTTACTCTCATGAAATATAGTTATAAAATTTTTAAATAATGGGAATGGGAAAGGATACGTTCAATAAATTCCCCAAACACCAATTCTAGACATGTTTTAATAAATCATGGTATTTTTAAATTGGTTAAGCCATTTTAACACCTTTTCATTTTTAATAATGTAACCAGTTTTCACCACTATAATTTATCCCTTCTTATTGAAAATAAATTGGCCCTTAATTATAATTTTGGAGATAATTAGTAAAACTTGGAAATCCATTTTATTATATTAATTATCTTGGTGTGGTAAAATTAATTTTAAATTACTAAATGTTTAATTTATAAGAAACAGGTTCATGAAAAATAAAACATAATTTCTAAAATATCAAATATGGGTTTATAAATAATAACCAACAATTTTAAAATTATAATATCGACTGTAAATACATATTTTGACTTATAAAATGGATTCATGAATTTTAAATTTTGACTTATTTGATAATTATTTCTTAAAATTCATGTTATATGTAAAAATGATATTTCTCATTATTCACATAAATATAAATTATTTCAATGAAATCCCAAAATATCATAGGAATTTAATTTTGAAATTATAAATTCCTAAAAAATCATTTTATATAATTTAATTTATAAAAATTAAATACATGAACTTATAATAAAAATGTAAAATATACGGATGAACATAATTTATTTGATAATTTCATTTTTATACATTATATATACATTCTATAAATTTATAATTTACTTAATTCTATTATTATGACATTTTCAAAGGAGTTTAATTTAATTTATAAGGACAAAATATAAAATAATTAATATTTATTTATTTGAAAAAAATACCATCATATTAAATACAATTTAACAAATACCTTTGACACTTAATTATTTATATTCTAAAATTTAATTATAATAGTCTATTAATAATGAAATCATTATTTGAATTTTATATATACCTCAAATTTTAAAAATAATAATAACCATCATTAATATTATTATCAATAACTCACAAATGTAAATTTATTTCTTATATCTCAGTATAGTATTTTTGATTCAATGTGAGTTATGTTTTGAATTTAGTACTACACAATTCCCCACGTTAGTTTATATATTGGATGTATATACAATTATTATATTCTCAATTACAATAATTATAATTTCTAGATTTCATTTATATATATACTCATAAATCATTTATGCTTTATAATCTCACTTTAAAAAACATATTTCTTGTTTCATGGTACCTATTTTTTTAGACACTTTACATTTTCATGGTTCCCTTCCCCGTTATATGTTTTATTTTTCTATTTGTAGTCCGCATGGTTGAAGATGATCCAATTTTTTATTAGTTTTCAATATTTTAAAATTTTATATCAGCTTTCCCATATTCATTTATTCACTTGTAATGGATGTATTCATCCATGGTGTGTATTAAGTCAGTGTGTAATAATTTTGTTTATATGTTATTAACATAATCATATTTCTATAAATGGATAAGGTTGTGTTAGTTTAATTCATATCTTGTTTTCATTATTTACTAAACAAATTGAAATAATTTTAACAATAAATTTAGATTCATTAACATATAATTTATAAAAATAACATGGTTCATTAAAACATAGGGTGTTGTAGGAGGTGTTATAATAGGTAAGAGAATGAGTCTCAGGTGTTAGCTCAAGTTCAAGTGTTGAATTATTGTAAAATTATTCTATATTAGTTATTTTAAAGAGTTATATAGGTGGTGTAGAGACCTAAAGCTTAACGTACATGGAAATTACATTACATTTGTGGAATACTTAGTACATAACAAAAAACACACACACAAGGATCGTAATAGTTTAGTGTCTTTGGAAACTCGGAATATAATCTTCTAATCGTGGTGAAAGATCTTCAAAATCTCCCATAAAGATCTTCCTTTTTTTTAACCTAAAACCTTTCTTTATATCCTGGGGAAAAGAAAACATAAAAGGGTGATCTTGAATGCTCAGTAAGGGTAAACAAAATAAATATCAATCACATCATATACATAAGCACATAACTTTTGGAAATCTTAACCTGCAAAAGAGATCATAATTTCATAACATGGGGTAAATCATGGCAGTGAAATGTAATCACAATAATCATTACATAAAACATGAAACTTTGTGTCATTCACACATAATCATAGAGAATCATTTCTTGTTAGTCAAGACTCATTTCAAAGATTATCTTAGTGGACAAAGTCCATTTCTGAATCGAGTAACCCTCGTTTCAGTCCTGTTTCACTGAACCGGTATAACCTACCGTTCCAGCCCTGTCTATCTCATGAGATATAAAATCTTTACCCAATGCATTGGAGGGGGATATAGGTCCCACCCATCTCAAAATGATACCCTTCTTTTGTGTTCCACAAAATCATAAACCATACATCATTTCATAACCCATGTAATAAAAATGGGATTCTTAAACATCATGACATCATAAAACAATTCATATAAGATAAATGAATTCATAAAAATAATTCCATCACAACATAACCAAATCAATGTAATAATAGGGATAGAAACAGAACCCTATGTTATCTTAGATGGAAAATAATTTTGATAAAACACTTGAAATGAATTCTTGAGGAAAATATCCTTTCTTCTTCAAAATCAATTTCTTTTCACAAAACGTCATGCAATTTTAAAAGAAAGAGATTTTATTGAAAATAGTCATGAAATCTTTTGGAGAAGCTTCATGAAAATAAGGATTTATAAAACCATAAAAATCTGTTCATGCCGTATAAGTTAAAAAAAACATTCTTCGTACTTTTGTCGAAAAAGTCAAAAAGTACCTCGTACGAAAAACGACAAAAGATTCCTTTCATATCTTTTACCAAAAACTCACCAAAGGGAAAAATTGGATTTAAATAATTGTAGGTGGATGGAAATAACATTACATATTGAGAAAACATAGATGTGGATGATAAAATACACCCCAGTAAATGCTAATGTATAAACAATCTCGGATAAAAATGAGATTGTGATATTTCCCTTACCTTAGGTCCGATTTGCTTCGTATGTGTCCGAACCTCCTCCTCTTTGAAGCGCCTCTTTGAGACCTCCTCTTAGGGAACTAAAATTGGACTTTGAGGAAGACCAGAACCTCTAGGATGTTTCTAGGGAAGTGGAGAAGAGATTTTGGCAGGGGTTGGCCGAGCTTGAGTGCTCAAATTGGTGTGAGGAGGAGGGGGAGGAGGTGTCCTTTTATAAGGGAGGAGAGGGGCACCTTAGGAATATCTCAAAATATTATTTTATATTAAAGTCAAAATCGGTTTATAATGGTTCCAAGGGGTCTTATTTCGAAGCTAAAGTGGGGATGGGTCGAAATACTATCATCCAATAGGATTTAGACAAGTTTAGGGTATTATTTTAACCTTATCAATTAGATTTAACTCTAAGTTATATAATTTAACTTTTACCATGTCTTTTTGTTTTCTTTCACTATATGGTTAATACACTTACTATAACATGACAAAAGAACCCCAAATTGTTTATTATTAATATATATATCTTTATCTAAGTCATTTGGCCGAACCTTAGATTTTTAGGAATAAAATAACAATTAATAATATAATATTTGATTTAAAAACTATTTTGTGTCAATTTTGACACTATTTGATATATGATTTTTGTGAAAGTCATAACAGAATTATATGTTCGAACCAAGTTGATTAAATCAACAATAATATATCATAGTAACCTATAAAATTAGAGGAATTCATAAAAAGTCTTAAATTACATTTATTTTGGTATTTATTATATCAATTATGTCAATATTTCATTAATAAGAAAATTACTGCATCATCTTTGTGTCATAAATAAATTAAATTATTTGATGTCTAAAAATTACAAATAAAATACCATTATGTAGGAAATCGTTTTAGATTTCTAATGAATATTTATAGTCGAATTTATCTTATGTATAACCCCATATTAAAAATGATTTACTTATTAAACTTTGATTTTAACGATTTTAACCCTTCTTTAAATAAATTAATAATAAATGTCCTAATCTAATCCAAGTGGGCCTAAATGATAATATTTTACACTTAAGGTTGTTTTTGGTCGAGATAAACTTGTCCAATAGAATTAGGACATGTGTTAGGGTAATATTAATATCATTCTTACCCTTAATTACCCTATTTACTTTTAACCGTGGTAAATAAAAGTAAAAAGTTACTATTCACCAAAAATTATTTTCATCTCATTGAACCACATTTTATTCCTTGATATTAACCGTGTCTCTCGGATTTTCGAAATTCCATTCACAGAAGTGGTAAAATTATGTTTTATGCAAAATTCAGTTTTTAACCTACCACTTAGGGGTTTCACTATTCATCGAAAATTGAAAGTTTTCAGAAAAATACCAAAAAATAGGCCTAAGCTATATTTGATATTATGAACACAAAAATGATGTCTATTTTACCAAATTCAAAACATATCAGTTGCATTAACTAATTTAAAAATTAATTCTCGTCGTCAAAACAAATAGCGTGTTTTTAAGAGTTAATAACTATCAAAAGATTGACACTAGTTTATAACTGGTTTAAATGTGAAATTACATCCAATGACCAACATTGTATTAAATTGTAAAAATATATTCTAAATATACTTTAAAACAACTCAAATTAATAATTTATCACTATTAATTATTTTGATTAAAAAAGTTGTTTTTAATTATAATTTAGTAATTTTCACTATTCATCAGAATATGAAAGTTATCCGAAAAGTACCAAAATTTCACCTTAGGCTAAATTCGATACTCCAAATCCAAAAATGAAGTCCATTTTGAGAGCTAAAATTTCTAAAATTTTAAAAGGTGGTTATTACTATTTATAACGGCTAGTTATAATAATATTTTAATAGCATATCGTTGTTTAGTGAAACTCGGTATTGCGTACTACACACGCTATCGAGGAAGGTCGTGATTGCGTGTAATGCAAGGCAAGTCAAGGATGCGTGTTGTGCAAGCTCCTTTTGGTGTAGTGTACAACACAAGACATTAGTGAAATAAAAAAGAATATTTTTCATAAAATCTCGGGCTGTTACATTCTACCCCCCTTAAAATGAATTTTGCCCTCGAAATTTGTTGGGGTTATAAATGGTTTACTATTCGAAAGTTTCTTTAATAGAAACCCACATCGTAAAAAGGAATACCAAAACTTGGCTTTAAAAACTAAAGTATGAAATGTGACGATTACCCAAATAAACTAATCACTGGGTTTCCACATAGGTGAAAATATGGATATGGAAGAGAAATCTAACCATCATGTTCTGATGGAGAGTGGTAGAAAACATGGCTATGGAAAATCCAGTAATCACAAATCCATAAATTTGTGACGATCTAAGGTACCATCTGATTCATCAGGTATAAGATCACTAGGACAACATTTTTGGTTTTCAAGATCATTTCCCTAAAGTTGAAAATTTGAATTAGAATAAATACTTTCTTTATTTTGGTACAATCTCACTGTTGTTCATGACTTGAACAATTTCCACTTCATCTCTTAAATAAATGAAGTTGAATTTGTTATTCGTGAAGTGTTAGCAGATCATGTGATAGAATAACGGGTCATTCCATCTGTCTCAAACAAAAGGTTAGCAAAAATTATATACATAAGTCGATCTATAGTTAGATTGATCACATCTTGGTCCTAAAATGGACTTATACTTCATATATCATACTGCTTAATATAATAAAACTAGTTTCTACTAAAAAGGGACTTCCTGTAGGCCAGTGGTAGGCGATAAAGGCCAGTCGCACTTCGGTTGTGGGTTCGATTCCCACAGCCTTGTCCGAAGCGATGGGCTGTCGCCCATCCTGCAGGTTGTCCTTTTTCTAAAACTACATTACTATAACATCCCATCAATAATATCAAAAAAAACTTCTATCCTTAAACAATACTCACTTATGTCCAACATAATCCATTTCAATCTTTAGGCTTATCCATAATACTGCAGTCCACTCTCATAACATAGTGAAAATGATTACCAGAGATTTAATACCATCGTTGATCCCCATATATCATAAGATATGTTTTGTTGGTCACATTCCAAACATTCAAAGTCCTTAATAATGTATTCTCTTGAATACCTTAGTGAAAACATGAATGCAGTTTAAAGTTAACACTTTCCACATACCAAAATCCTCAAAATTCTATATACTCAAACCATGATATCACTTAGTCCTTATATCAATCATGAGCTCATGAATACTATTAAACATTTCATTTTCTCGTTTTCCCTTCATTATGCGGATATCATCTTATTTCTAAAAAAATATCTCAATAACTTTGAATACCACATCAATAAATATTGCAATACTTAATGATACAACATTATTTTGGAATCCCATTAAATAAACACTTAATCATTCCACCACATCGTTGTCATATTCAACATTGCTATAGTGATCGCATGTGACTTCCCTTTGTCCTTTGCCTTCAGTGGTTGCTCATGTTAATCATCACTAACCCTTGGATTAGGGCATTTATTAGCATAATGCCCCATTTCCTTGCACTTGAAGCATTGAAGTGTTGGTGGTGCGTTCTCTGCAGTGTTTGATTTATTCACATCATTAGAAACCCTTTTTCCATTACTTCGACACTCAGCTGCTCGATGACCTTCTTTTCCACACTTAAAACATTTTCTAGTCCCTTTAAGACAATCTCTACCATGCTTCTTTCCACACTTTGTGCATAAGGAAACATTCATCTTCTTTTCACCATTATTCTGAGATTTCTCCTTGAACTCCATCTTTCGTTTCTTGTCAAAACCATGAGATGGATATGTAACACCAACTTCCATTTCTACCTTGATAGCACAACGCACAATTTCTTCATAGCTACTGAAGTCTCTTATAGCTAATGCCCTACGAAGACTTGGTTTTAAGCCACTGAAAAATCGATCAACTTTACTTTCAGGTTGGATGATAATGCCAGATGCATACCTTGCAAGTCTTGTAAAATTCGCTTCGTATATACCAAAAGATTCTTCATCCTTTTAATTTAGTTCAAGAAACTCTTTCTCCATCTTTGTTCAAAGAATACGAGGGAAGTACTTATTGAAAAATAAGTTCTTGAACTCGTCCCATTCCATGGACTCAATTTCATCTCTTTGCCTTGTATTCTTGATAAGATTCCACCATTGATCAGATTCTCCTTCCAAACGATATACTGCTAAGATGACTTTATCATGTTCAGAACATCGAAGAACTGAAAATATCTTTTCAGTGGTACTGATCCATTGTTCAGCAACAAGTGGATCAGAAGACCCACTGAAAGAAAGTGGACGTTTCCTCATGAAGGACTCAATAGAATATTGTTCCCTTCTCTGGTCATTTGGAAGTCCAGAATGATTCATAGCTTGTGTAAGTATAGCAATAAGATTTTGCACTCCATCTCTCATAACATTTGTCTGTTCAGGAGGACAATCATTGCATTGTTCATTGCATTGGTCAACACGGTTCCTTCGGGTTCCAGCCATCGTCTAAAACCCAAAAAGAATAGTGTGAGAGGCAAAAATCATGCTAGGGAAAACAAGATAATAAAGGGGGAGTACCTTCAATATCTAACATCTTAGGATTAATTCTATGATCGTTAGCATAGTTCTAGTACTATAACCTATATGTATACTTAACCTTAGGGACATCCCTAGACATACCGTAGAAATATCTCTAGGGATCTCACTAACGTTTTCGCATCCTAGTTTCCAAAGGTTGACTAAACCTTTCCTCTGATACCAACTGTAATGGTCTGGAATTACTTCCATTGGACTATAATTGATACCTATCAGGGCACTCCATGGGCGGCTACACCCCCTGGGTGGGACACACCACCATCCCCAGTGACAGCCATTTCCTCATGAAGCCCTTGGGCGGAGAGCCATGCTTCGTCCAACGCTCACATGTGAGAGTTCCCAAGGATCGGATACATTCCTACCTCCTTTGCCTCTGATACCAACTGTAGAGACCCGAAACTTGACGTACATGGACATTACATTAAATTTGCGGAATACTTAGTACATAACAAAAAACACACACACAAGGATCGTAATAGTTTAGTGTCTTTGGAAACTCGGAATATAATCTTCTAATCGTGGTGAAAGATCTTCAAAATCTCCCATAAAGATCTTCCTTTTTTTAACCTAAAACCTTTCATTATATCCTGGGGAAAAGAAAACATAAAAGGGTGAGATCGAATGCTCAGTAAGGGTAAACAAAATAAATATCAATCACATCATATACATAAGCACATAACTTTTGGAAATCTTAACCTGCAAAAGAGATCATAATTTCATAACATGGGGTAAATCATGGCAGTGAAATGTAATCACAATAGTCATAACATAAAACATGAAACTTTGTGTCATTCACACATAATCATATAGAATCATTTCTTGTTAGTCAAGACTCATTTCCAAGACTATCTTAGTGGACAAAGTCCCTTTCTGAATCGAGTAACCCTCGTTTAAGTCCTATTTCACTGAACCGGTATAACCTACCATTCCAGTCCTGTCTATATCATGAGATATAAAATCTTTACCCAATGCATTGAAGGGAGATATAGGTCCCACCCATCTCATAATGATACCCTTCTTATGTGTGCCACAAAATCATAAACCATACATCATTTCATAACCCATGTAATAAAAATGGGATTCTTAAACATCATGACATCATAAAACAATTCATATAAGATAAATGAATTCATAAAAATAATTCCATCACAACATAACCAAATCAATGTAATAATAGGTATAGAAACAGAACCCTATGTTATCTTAGATGGAAAATAATTTTGATAAAACACTTGAAATGAATTCTTGATGAAAATATCCTTTCTTCTTCAAAATCAATTTCTTTTCACAAAACGTCATGCAATTTTAAAAGAAAGAGATTTTATTGAAAATAGTCATGAAATCTTTTGGAGAAGCTTCATGAAAATAAGTCTTTATAAAACCGTAAAAATCCCTTTGTGCCGTATAAGTTAAAAAAAACATTCTTCGTACTTTTGTCGAAAAAGTCAAAAAGTACCTCGTACGAAAAACGACAAAAGATTCCTTTCATATCTTTTACTAAAAACTCACCAAAGGGAAAAATTGGATTTAAATAATTGTAGGTGGATGGAAATAACATTACATATTGAGGAAACATAGATGTGGATGATAAAATACACCCCAGTAAATGCTAATGTATAAACAATCTCGGATAAAAATGAGATTGTGATATTTCCCTTACCTTAGGTCCGATTTGCTTCGCATGTGTCCGAACCTACTCTTCTTTGAAGCGCCTCTTTGAGACCTCCTCTTAGGGCACTAAAATTTGTCTTTGAGGAAGACCAGAACCTCTAGGATGTTGCTAGGGAAGTGGAGAAGAGATTTTGGCAGGGGTTTGCCGAGCTTGAGTTCTCAAATTGGTGTGAGGAGGAGGGGGAGGAGGTGTCCTTTTATAAGGGAGGAGAGGGGCACCTTAGGAATATCTCAAAATATTATTTTATATTAAAGTCAAAATCGGTTTATAATGGTTCCAAAGGGTCTTATTTCGAAGCTAAAGTGGGGATGGGTCGAAATACTATCATCCAATAGGATTTAGACAAGTTTAGGGTATTATTTTAACCTTATCGATTAGATTTAACTCTAAGTTAAATAATTTAACTTTTACCATGTCTTTTTGTTTTCTTTCACTATATGGTTAATACACTTACTATAACATGACAAACGAACCCCAAATTGTTTATTATTAATATATATATCCTTATCTAAGTCATTTGGCCGAACCTTAGATTTTTAGGAATAAAATAACAATTAATAATATAATATTTGATTTAAAAACTATTTTGTGTCAATTTTGACACTATTTGATATATGATTTTTGTGAAAGTCATAACAGAATTCTATGTTCGAACCAAGTTGATTAAATAAACACTAATATATCATAGTAACCTAGAAAATTATTGGAATTAATAAAAAGTCTTAAATTACATTTATTTTGGTATTTATTATATCAATTATGTCAATATTTCATTAATAAGAAAATTACTGCATCATCGTTGTGTCATAAATAAATTAAATTATTTGATGTCTAAAAATTACAAATAAAATACAATTATGTATGAAATCGTTTTAGCTTTCTAATGAATATTTATAGTCCAATTTATCTTATGTATAACTCCATATTAAAAATGATTTACTTATTAAACTTTGATTTTAACTATTTTAACCCTTTTTTAAATAAATTAATAATTAATGTCCTAATCTAATCCAAGTGGGCCTAAATGAAAATATTTTACACTTAAGGTTGTTTTTGGTCGAGATACACTTGTCCAATAGAATTAGGACATGTGTTAGGTTAATATTAATATCATTCTTACCCTTAATTACCCTATTTACTTTTAACCGTGGTAAATAAAAGTAAAAAGTTACTATTCACCAAAAATTATTTTCATCTCATTGAACCACATTTTAGTCCTTGATATTAACTGTGTCTTTCGGATTTTCGAAATTCCATTCACAGAAGCGGTAAAATTATGTTTTATGCAAAATTCAGTTTTTAACCTACCACTTAGTGGTTTCACTATTCATCGAAAATTGAAAGTTTTCAGAAAAATACCAAAAATTAGGCCTAAGATATATTTGATATTATGAACTCAAAAATGATGTCTATTTTACCAAATTCAAAACATATCAGTTGCATTAACTAATTTAAAAATTAATTCTCGTCATCAAAACAAATAGCGTGTTTTAAAGAGATAATAACTATCAAAAGATTGACACTAGTTTATAACTGGTTTAAATGTGAAATTACATCCAATGACCAACATTGTATTAAATTGTAAAAATATATTCTAAATATACTTTAAAACAACTCAAATTAATAAATTATCACTATTAATTATTTTGATTAAAAAAGTTGTTTTTAATTATAATTTAGTAATTTTCACTATTCATCAGAATATGAAAGTTATCTGAAAAGTACCAAAATTTCACCTTAGGCTAAATTCGATACTCCGAATCCAAAAATGAAGTCCATTTTGAGAGCTAAAATTTCTAAAATTTTAAAAGGTGGTTATTACTATTCCTAACGGCTAGTTATAATAATATTTTAATAGCATATCGTTGTTTAGTGAAACTCGGTATTGCGTACTACACACGCTATCGAGGAAGGTCGTGATTGCGTGTAATGCAAGGCAAGTCAAGGATGCGTGTTGTGCAAGCTCCTTTTGGTGTAGCGTACAACACAAGACATTAGTGAAATAAAAAAGAATATTTTTCATAAAATCTCGGGCTTTTACAGGTGGGTTGTAAATTGTTTGTTTGAATTTCTATAAATTATATGTGTGGGTGATTTTAGACATAATTCAATGAATATTTGGAAAAAATGAGTTTTTCTTCAAAAATTATGAATGGGGTGAGTCATAGGTATGACAGGCTTTGGGGAGTTGTAATAATGATTTCAAAAATTTACAAACTATTATATTTAGGTCAAATTTTATAATGTTTAAAATTTACCTTGCATGGAGGTCCATATTTTTATAATCTTTTAGTTAGGTCGCTTATGTAAGAGTCATTATATAGAGATTTAAAAAATGGAAGTATTGATAAAGTAAGGATTGATACATAAGAGTAAATCAGATGATACATTAGATTTATTATGGAGTTTCTCTATATACGTAAGAATACCTTTATAGAAAAGGAAATATATAGATATATTCTTATAGGATTCATAAGAGTAATTCAATGGAAAATGGGATATGTGGGAGTAATTTTTTGTGACATGCAAGGGTAATGAGAGTGTTCCCAGTGATATGTATGAGTCATTTTCTTAAGACATAAGTGTATTTTATCTAACTAACTTTGATATGTAAGGTTCCTTAGGGGTCATTACAGAGTGATATATAATAATGATGATCATAAGAATGTGTAATAGTGTTCATCAAAATTTTAATATGAGGATATTTTCTTCTAATGAGTTATAAAATGATAATTCATTTATTTATTAAGTATAAAAGGTGGAATTATGGCCATTTTAGTTATATTATCATTCTAATTAACTTAGTCTCACCTCTCATTCATTTAGTCTTCCTTCAGGATAGATCTTCATTAATTCGTTATAGATATCTAAAAGGTCTATAACAAATATTTCCATGGGTAAGGCTGGATACAATAGCGTATTTATTCTAGATTTATTTTTTTATCCCAATATTGGTAATTATTTGTTCCTTAAATAAGTTATTTTTTTATATTAAAATATTTATTCAAATTTAATCTAAATTGGCCAGAGTTATTTTATGACTAGAGTCCTAATAACTCTATGTATTTCGTTTCTACATATTTATTCTATTATACCAGGGTAAAAGTGTGCATCAATGTGATGTGAAATAATTAGGTGTGGGTAGGGTTGTTTATATGTGATCAAAACCGGGTTCACGTAGGGATTCTTTTGTTCCTAAGAGAAACATTATGGTAGCTTAATGTCAAAAATTATAGATTTTTCCAAGTATGGATTAGATTGTTTTAGGATATTGTTTTTTGTTTTTAAGGTAATGATGTTTTTGGTTGTAAATTTGTAATTCATTAGATTTATTAATTAATTTGGTTCTCTAGGAATATGATGGGTGTAAACCATATGACTATGGGTGATGTTTATCACTACGAAAGGGTGGTAATATTGGTTCTTTGAAATGATTCATATAGTCTTGAACATTATTGTGGGGGGAATGGAGTTTTGTCGATGTGTGGCCACTGGATGTTTTTTTTGTCACACACTAGGGGGATGAGGCCACAGTGGTTGAGTGCACATAGTTTAGAGACCATGAGTTGGTTTTTACCACTCGTTTCTTAGTTGTGTCCTCTATTATTGAGATACACACGGTGTATGGTGACACCTTTAATCATTACATAAGAATATACACAATAGTAGGTCGTGGTTGGTGGTATGTTAGACCATCGAATAATAGTATGATGTATACCATTTATGTGGGATATTATAGGTATGATTATTAATACAGAAAAAATTATAGGTGTGGTTGTTCCTTATGTTTCAATGAGATATTGAGTTGGTTGTTGTTCAAGGGCCCATAAGACCATGTGTCTTACGATATGGTATAATGATATTTGAATGGAGTGTCATGGTAAATCTGAAATAGTTGTTTCATGTGACAAGGAATTTTTTAGAATGATGATGGATATGATATCATGGAAGACTATAGACAAATCATCCCACTCCAGTGCAAGATGAGGGTAGTGAAAATAAGTATATGGATTTTGTTCCCATATGATGAGTGGTACCTAACACGGACCTGGGTATGTGGGGTCATGTGTTAGGATGACGTGTTACATGTGTATGGTAGGAAAGTGTAAGGGATATAAGATTATGTTGTATATTATAGCATTCACTATTTTAAATATTTGGGATTTCATATCTTTACTGATCGTGGTATTTTCTTCTAATAACGATTCCACCTATAAGGACCCTGTTTTAGCATCATGAGGGTAGAGACATTTTTCCTCTAAAATAAGTGGAAAATGAAGATCTTGGTGGTGGAGCAGGTCTGTATACACAAAAAATGATTTTCATGCATTCAAGATAACCATAGTGTGTTGGGAGCTTTTTAATTAATGGGATGAGAAATGATGGGTGATTTTTGTGTGAGTTATATATATCCTTGAATAGAAATCTCTAGAAGATGATCCATCAATGGAATAATTGATATGTGTGTTTCATTCACAATATCCTCCTTTGTTCCATGGATAGGGTGGCTTTTAAGAAGAAATTTACATTATAAAGTTAGTATATATTATCCTTGACCAAATCAATACACCAATGGGTTTGAGAATGATGTTTGATACAGACATGAACAAAAGACCAACAAAATACTAATGAGATAAAAAGGTATATAAAGGTAGTGATGAGGGTTTGAAATGTAAGAACTTTGTGGTGATGTTCTTTGACCACTTCATCCTAGATATAATAATAATAGATTGGGACCAATGTTTTATACATTTATTGTAGGGAGAGAGTTCCTTCATGGATTATGTCGTGAGGTTCACATATTCTATGCATTTGATTCTTACAATATAATTAGATAGGTCACCAATGTGTGGAAATTTGAGGATATTTTATAAGATGTAATAATGGTGCATTTAAACATCATCAGGTTGTACTCCATTTCAAAGGTAGAAAACTATGAATTTATAGTAGTTTGAAACCTAGTGGTTGTGAGTATACTGAGTCAATAAAGAGTTTCATGAAATATATATAGTGTATCATTCGGTAGTCGAAGGTAGGGATCTGAGGAGTCCAAATAATGTAGTAAAAGTATTGGATTATTGATTCCACCATCAATTGGGTCCTTAGTGAGATATTTCATGTGTAGTTATACACGGAATGTATGAGGATAGTGTGATTAGATACTAATCGAGTGTAAGGCATTCGACTAGATAAAATTTCTAGAGATGTATTTTTAGATAACCTTGCAATGAGATTTGGGTTATAGTGTTGGTTAGACTTAAGGACCTTATGTAGGATTGGGGTTCAATTGTCAGGATATAAAACCACGTGTTATATAAGAATGATGAAAGGATGAATAGAAGTGGGTCTAATGGTTGATATTGAGTGATACTCTATGGGAAGGATATGTATAAAATAGTCAGTCTTTGGGTCATATTCATGTGATCGAGATGACTATCCCATACCATGATTAAAATCCATTAATATTAAGGGGTATAACATGAGTGCATTGGTTTTTACATTTTTTATAATGGGTATTAATTTCTGATATAAATATGTTATAATTGGAATAACCAATTATTGGATGAGGTATTGGAATCATATGTATTCATGGTTAGTGTGGGATGTGTAGGCATCATGTAAATTGTGGGAATTAGGTATGACCCTTAATAATGTTAGAATCAGGTGTAATTCAGGATAATGTGATAATATAGTATGATGTGGCATGTATATTAGAATTAATATGATGAGGGATAATAATCATTGGTGGTGAGATTCAATGTGTGGATAGTCTGTACATACCGAATTCGGGATGATGGATGGGTATGTAACTATAATTATACTATCTTGTTTGGTATTCATTTGATTGGGTGGGTGATTCCTAGGCTGAGGAGTGCCTAGAGAAGGTATTTTTTTGGTAATAATTGGGTAACTAGGGGTTTTGAGGAAGTGAAATATGTGACACATAGCAGTTTAGGTTTCCATCCAACCTAACACCTTTCTCGGGCTGTGGCATAGCCCAAAGTGCATTCCATATTCCCATGGATTGTCAACTAGTGTTTGGAAATAATGTAACCCCTTTAAGAAATATTTTCCCATAATAAAAAATAACAAAATCCTCAATTCTCATCAACCAAACATTTACAAATACTATCATAACCATCCTCTCTCGTAAAGATATTCTAAACTGTTATATACATGACCTGGGTTACATGGGTATTTTTACATTTATAACCAAGAAACAAAATGGGAAAAGGGGATGGGAACAAAAAAGGAATAGAATCCTCCTCATGAAATGATGACCATCCTCCACTTTTTCACCACCATCACCTATCCCTAAAAAAAGAAATGCCACTAACAAGAATACATGTCAACACCTCCAAGGGATGTCCCACCATTACATGTGTTACGTAAAATAAGGACAGCATATTATCATTTGGTGTATGTATGTTGTGATCTAACATTTCTAGTATGGTCACAAATGGAGTTACATGGATAGATATTATAATATATATAAAGTTTATAGTTTTAAATGAATATAATAAATTTGTATGGAATAAATGTTATAGATTTGTAACGGATGTAAAGGATCCAAGTGTTATTGAAAGAAGGTAAAAGCAATGTTTAAGTACCATTGGAAACACATATGAATCTTGCATAGTGGGTTTCTTGGAAATCATATCTCAGTAATCAATAGATAAGGATTAATTCTCATACACATTCTATTGGGGGGGATGAAACCAAGGTCAAGTTGTAGTAATACATGTCACATTATATAGTTTTTTATACATCGTAATCTTCCTAGAGAGACATGGTCATTGCCTTTTCATCTCACATAGCTATAAATACTAGAGAAAACTCTAAGATACTCAAGATTTCTAGGTTATATATTCCATTTAATAACCATTACAATCCCCTTTTTATCTATAATTAACTCACCTAACGCTAAACATGCCATTTATAACCATTTACATTTGGGATAATCAATTCAAAGGCCTTAAACACACCAAAATCTTTGAAATCAACAATTTTCACACTCAAAAAAATTAAAATATTAGGAAAATTGGAAAAGAACATTTAACTCAGAAAATAATATCAAAACATAGAACCATATACCCTTTCATTAGAATAAAGAACCAATGGGTAGATAACCAAAAAACAGGAGAAGAGGAGATCCTATGAATGTAATAACAGACCACCAACATCAAAATCCAAGACAAAAAAAGGAATCAACCAAAATTAGGTAACCACAACCACTAAAGAGAAGGAAACACAATATTAATGGAACAACAAGCCATGAAAAGAGGATTAGAGGCACTTACTCGGAGATCCCTTGATGGTCCATGCATGAACCGCCCATGATTTGATTCTAAAAAAGGATTTTGATGATAAATTAGGTGTGATTAGGGATGATTAGCTCAAATGCGTGAAGAAATGATGGTTAATGTTTGAAAAAATGGGTGTGGTAAAATTTTGAATTTCCAATTTTTAAAAAACTAGGCAGGTCATGGTCTGATATACCATGCATCAACAATGTGAGATCATATATCCTCACAAGTAGAGGTTTCATGGTTTGGGTTTCATTTTCTCACATAATTCATAGATAACCATGTGTGACCCTAGTGCCTCAACCCTTCATTTCACAACCTAATGGGGTGGGATGAACAACCAGGATAGCCTCCTAGTTCCTTTGTTTAGGATTCACAGTTCACTGAGGGAAATTGTACAGTTTCTAAAAATAATAAAACATCATTTTTTCCATACTCTATATCCTAAAAATCAATTTTTAATTACAAAACACCTAAAAATGATATGTAATAATAGTGGGACCAAAAAATAATGAAAAATACAAGAAAAAACACTATGAGTATGATAATTCTACCCACCATGAAACTTTTCACCATTAAATAGTCAAACCATAGTCTGATCAGAGAAGAATCTAGGGTACTTAACCTATAACAAATACATCCATTTGCATGTCTCATTATCCACATTCATTTTATTTCATCGGAATATAGTAAATAAAATGGTTTCCCCAAGGCACATTCACTTGGGAGTCCACAATCCTAACTTCCTACTCTGTTACTGACATATCAAGTTCCCAATAATGTTCTTCCCCTACTGATCACATGATAAAGGAATGTATTTTACATTTTCAACTATAATACATGGAAAAAATCATGAATCAACATCAATAGGAAAGGAAACTCTAATTGGTATTCCACTAAAATGTATGTAATCTAAAAAGCACCGACATTCCTTGGTGTAAGATTCCCCTTCTATCTAAAACATTTATGATCCAAATAAGTTTTCACACTTAGAAACACATGAAATCCATTTGAGAATTCCAATTATTTATATAGATTAATGTAATTTAACCTATATCATCTTTTAATAGTCATTATCTGTTTCCAAGTTTTCAGAATATTTTTTGTCTTCCCGTGCATGATTCTCAGTCCCACTAAGGAAGCCTCATCAACTTCTATCTAACAAATAGGAGACAGACATTATCAATAACATTGTAATTTAAAAGTACCCATCTTGATCAAGAATTTGTAACTATTATTATAATAAAGTCACGCCAATATAACATCGTTATCCCATGAGCCGCTAAAATTCAAATATAGTGGTATTAATTATATCTCCCTGGATCTGATTCACTAACTCTATCTTACCATCTATTTGAGGGTGGTATTCATTAGTAATCCTAATATGTGATACCATTACCTTATAGATTCCTTCCTAGAACAGAGAAGTAAAATGGGGTTCCCTCACAGAAACATCATTATATAGAACACCTTAAAGCCTAAAAATCATCTAAACATATAACATGCCCATATCTTCCACTTTTGTGTTATCCTTGATCAGGATATAATTGAAAGACTTAGTCTGATGATTGATAATCACAAGAATTTTGTTCTTTCCACATTATGTATGGGGTAATCGGATTATAAAATACATGGAAACCTCATGCCACATTCTACTAGGGATGTGAAGAGGTTGAATAAATCCTAATAGTTTCTTGTTCTCATCCTTAACTATGTTAAAAGTATAACATCGATATATAAAATCATCCATTTCACATCACATAACTGGAAAAAACTGCAATTGAACACATTTTAGGGGACCTAGGATCAACATCCCAATAAGAGTGATGATATTCCTTGTAAAGACCCGGAAATTTCAAGGAAATTTTTTTCTTAATTTTCTTTGGGATTTTACAAGAACGTAGTTTCTGACAGAACATGATTCTGAGACCCAGTGTGCCCAGAATTTCTATCCGAAGTTTAGCTCGGGTACGTTCAGTGAATGAACGAGCGGGAATTTCTAACTTTTGAACTGGTTCTCAGAATCAAATTCCGAGGGCACTGATGGAACCATAGCGCCGGTAATTGCTTAGGAACACCTGTTCCGGAGTGTGTTATCACGAGAGTAGATGATAAAAATTGTGGATGTTTAATTTATTAATACTCTACAATTTTTATTTCTCTTAAAGTGGGTTAAGGCTTGGGTGGATGTTGGGTAACTACCCAACTTCCCAAGGGAGGTTATGAGGGTGGTGGGCCCCACACGAACCCCACCCCTTCAAATTCCTAACTCCCTCAACTTACCTTTAATGATGACAAATTGGCTTGAATAAATTAAGTGGAATTAATTCAAATCATTGAAATTCAAATACATAATTTGTGTTAATAAAATAAGACTTGGGCTTAAATTGTTTGGGGTTGCAACCTTGTGGTGGAGTTTTTGGGAGAAAAGGCTAAGGACATGAAGATCTTCTTCAACTTCGACGAAGAACACGAAGAATGCATCGATCTCTGACGAAGAACTCCGAGTCCTCGGAGACTGGCTACGCGACGCCGTATACCGAGACGGTTCTTCCGCGACGTCTTCTTCCGTGATGTCTCTTTCCACGACGGTTCTTCCATGACGTCTTTTTCGGTGACGTCTCTTTCCACGACGGTTCTTCCACGATGAATCCTCGTTCGACAAACCTCCGTTCAAGCTATGCTCGAAGTAGGGGTTATTTAATTATTTCATTTGTGAATTCTACTTTTTCGTCCTTTGTGAATTTACGACCAGTTGATATCAATTAACGAGAGGGGGCCAGACCACACAAACATGGCCGACCCTCCTCCATTTTGAATGTTGTTTCTAATTTGGTTGGTACAGAATGGCGTGGTGTCGTCGCACCACGCGGGATCATATGGCAAGTAATGCGCGGCACCATCGCGCTGCGCTGTGAAGTTGAACAAGGACGCGACGCCGTCACTGTAGAGACCCGTATCTTGACGTACATGGACATTACATTACTTTTGCAGAATACTTAGTACATAACAAAAACACACACACAAGGATCGTAATAGTTTAGTGTCTTTGGAAACTCGGAACGTAATCTTCTAATCTTGGTGAAATATCTTCAATATCTCCCATAAAGATCTTCCCTTTTTTTACCTAAAACCTTTCTTTATATCCTGGGGAAAAGAAAACATAAAAGGGTGAGCTCAAATGCTCAGTAAGGGTAAACAAAAGAAAAATCAATCACATCATATTCATAAGAACATAACTTTTGGAAATCTTAACCTGCAAAAGAGAGCATAATTTCATAACATGGGATAAATCATAGTAGTGAAATGGAATCCCAATAATCATAACTTAAAACATGAAACTTTGTGGCATACACACATAATCATAGAGAATCATTTCTTGTTAGTCAAGACTCATTACCAAGACTATCTTAGTGGACAAAGTCCCTTTCTGAATCGAGTAACCCTCATTTCATTCCTGTTTCACTGAACCGGTATAACCTACCATTCCAGCCATGTCTATCTCATGAGATATAAAATCTTTACCCAATGCATTGGAGGGAGATATAGGTCCCACTCATCTTATAATTAATCCTTTCTTATGTGTGCCACATAATCATAAACCATACATCATAGCGTAACCCATGTAATAAAAATGGAATTCTTAAACAACATGACATCATAAAACAATTCATATAAGATAAAGGAATTCATAAAAATATTTCCATCACAACATAATCAAACCAATGTAATAATAGGGATAAAAACAGAACCCTTTATTATCTTATATGGAAAATAATTTTGATAAAATACTTGAACTTCATTCTTGAGTAAAATATCCTTTCTACTTAAAAAACACTTTTCCTTTCTTAATATGTCATACAATTTTAAACTAAAAGAGGTCGATTAAAAATAAACTTGAATACTTGTAAAGGAAGATTCTTGGAAATAATGGTTTAGAAATCCATCCATGCCGTATAAGTTAAAAAAACATTCTTTGTACTTTTGTCGGAAAAGTCAAAAAGTGCCTCGTACGAAAACAAACGACAAAAGATTCCTTTCATATCCTTTACTAAAAACTCACCGAAGGGTAAAATTGGTTTTAAACTAGTTTAAGTGGATGGAAACAATATTACATATTGATGGATCATGGATGTGGATTATAAAATACACCCCAATAAATACTTACGAATAAACAATCTCGGATAAAAATGAGATTGTGATATTTCCCTTACCTTAGGTCCGACCTGCTTTGTAAGTGTCTGAACCTCCTGTATAATGATTTAAATCATGTTATTGACTTATTCCAGAATCATATTCATTATTATTATATCATATATGGTCCACTTATGACTTTATATTACCCGTTCTTTTGTAAATTCATGTTAATGTAGCGTTTTGGGTAAAATCGTCTCATTTGTCGTTCGTGTTTTTAACTTGTAATTATTCATATGATTACTTAGATCATGATTACTTAATTCCAGAATATTAAACATGATTTATATATATATATATTCAGAATATACATATATAATAAATCCGTAAATTGAAAGAAATACACCGTTCATGGAGACGGTAGTCCGTACGTACGCATGAATGCTGTTTTCATTTCCTTATTGAATTGAATGGAATTAAGTAGATGACATACATATAAATATAAATAATTCCAGTATAATTAATCGGTAATATATTTCATTAGTACTTATTATATATACTTTATAATCATTTATGAATGGCAAATCATTGAGAATGAATCTCATCGCGTCATGGAGACGGTAGTCCGTACGTACGCACGAGCGATGATATCGTTCCCATGGTCGTGGAATTGTGTTGAAGTGTATGTATACTATTTCAGTATCAATATTACTTTATAATAATTATATATAGTTACTCATTACACCTTTATACCCATCCTTGTAAGGTGATGGTGGAAAATAGATTACACCACGGCGTGGAGACGGTATTCCGTACGTACGCACGCGCGGTGATTTCCTTTTTCCGTAGGATGGATAGAAGGTTAATTAGAGTTGTTTCATATTTATAATAACATATCAGTATATAAGAAATACTGATGTTATTACTTTATCATGAAACAACTAAAGAAGAAGAAGTTGAAGAGGAAAGAAATTGAAAAGATCGGTAATGGATATTACCTCTTCTTTGGAACGCTTCTTTGAATCCTCCACTTAGGGAACTAAGATTGGTCTTTGAAGAAGACCAGGACCTCTAGGATTATTCTAGGGAATTGGAGAGGAAAACATGGCAGGGGTTGGCCGAGTTTGAGTGCTCAATTTGTTGTGAGGAGGAGGGGGAGGAGGTGCCCTTTTATAAGGGAGGAGAGGGGCACCTTAGGAATATCTCAAAATATTATTTTATATTAAAGTCAAAATCGGTTTATAATGGTTCCAAAGGGTCTTATTTCGAAGATAAGGTGGGGATGGGTCGAAATCCTATCAACAAATAGGATTTAGACAAGTTTAGGGTATTATTTTAACCTTATCAATTAGATTTAACTCTAAGTTATATAATTTATCTTTTACCGTGTCTTTTTGTTTTCTTTCACTATATGGTTAATACACTTACTCTAACATGCTAAAAGAACCCCAAATTGTTTATTATTAATATATATATCCTTATCTAAGTCATTTGACTGAACATTAGATTTTTAGGAATAAAATAACAATTAATAATATAATATTTGATTTAAAACCTATTTTGTGTCAATTTTGACACTATTTGATATATGATTTTTGTGAAAGTCATAACAGAATTATATGTTCGACCCAAGTTGATTAAATCAACATTAATATATCATAGTAACCTAGAAAATTAGTGGAATTCATAAAAGTCTCAAATTACATTTATTTTGGTGTTTATAACTTCAATTATGTCAATATTTCATTAATAAGATAATTACTGCATCATCATTGTGTCATAAATAAATTAAATTATATAATGTCTAAAAATTAAAAATAAATTACCATTATGTAGGAAATCTTTTTGGATTTCTAATGAATATTTATAGTCGAATTTATCTTATGTATAACCCCATATTAAAAATGATTTACTTATTAAACTTTGATTTTAACTATTTTAACCCTTCTTTAAATAAATTAATAATAAATGTCCTAATCTAATCCAAGTGGGCCTAAATTGTCATATTTTTATTCCTAAGTTTGTTTTTGGTCGAATTACACTTGTCCAATAGAATTAGGATATGTGTTAGGGTAATATTAATATCATATTTACCCTTAGTTACCCTATTTACTATTAACCGCGGTAAAAAAAGTAAAAAGTTACTATTCACCAAAAAATTATTTTTATCCCATTGAACCACATTTTACTTACTGATATCAACCGTGTCTATCGGATTTTTGAAATTCCATTCACAGAAGTGGTAAAATTATGTTTTATGCAAAAATCAGTTTTTAACCTACCACTTAGTGGTTTCACTATTCATCAAAAATTGAATGTTTTCAGAAAAATACCAAAATTTCACCCTAGGCTAATTTCGATATTCTGAGTCCAAAAATGAAGTCCATTTTGAAAAATAAAATTTATAAAATTTCAAAAAGTGGTTATTACTATTCATAACGGCTAGTTTTAATAATATTTTAATAGCATATCGTTGTTTCGTGAAACTCAGTATTGCGTACTACACACGCTATCGAGGAAGGTTGCGATTGCGTGTAATGCAAGGCAAGTCAAGGATGCGTGTTGTGCAAGCTCCTTTTGGTGTAGCGTACAACACAAGACATTAGTGAAATTAAAAAGAATATTTTTCATAAAATCTTGGGTTGTTACATTCTACCCCCTTAAAATGAATTTCGCCCTCGAAATTCGTCCGGGTTATAAATGGTTTACTACTCGAAAGTTTCTTTAATAGAAACCCACATCGTAAAAAGGAATACCAAAACCAATATTTAAAAACAAAAGTATGATACTTAACGGTTACCCAAATAAACTAATCACTGGGTTTCCACATAGGTGAAAATATTGATATGGAAGAAAAATCTAACCATCATGTTCTGATGGAGAGTGGTAGAGAACATGGCTATGGAAAAGCCAACAATCACAAATCCATAAATTTGTGACGATCTAAGGTACCATCTGATTAATCAAATATAAGATCAATAGGACAGCATTTTTTTTTGGTTTTCAAGATCGTTTCCCTAAAGTTGACGAATTTGAATTAGAATAAATACTTACTTTATTTTGGTACAGTCTCACTATTGTTCGTGCCTTGAATAATTTCCACTTCATCTCTTAAATAAATGAAGTTGAATTTGTTATTCGTGAAGTGTTAGCAGATCATGTGATAGAATGACGGGTCATTCCATCTGTCTCAAACAAAAGGTTAGCAAAAATTATATACATAAGTCGATCTATAGTGAGATTAATCATATATGGTTCCTAAAATGGACTTTTACTTAATATATCATACTGCTTAATATAATAAAACTAGTTTCTACTAAACAGGGACTTCCTGTAGGCCAGTGGTAGGCGATAAAGGCCAGTCGTACTTCGGTTGTGGGTTCGATTCCCACAGCCTTGTCCGAAGCGATGGGCTGTCGCCCGTCCTGCAGGTTGTCCTTTTTCTAAAACTACATTACTATAACATCCCATCAATAATATCGAAAATCTTCCATCCTTAAACAATACTAACTTATGTCCAACATAATCCATTCTAATCTTTAGGCTTATCCATAATACTACAGTCCACTCTCATAATATAGTGAAAATGATTACTAGAGATTTAATACTGTCGTTGATCCCCATATATCATAAGATATGCCTTGTTGGTCACATTCCAAACATTCAAAGGCCTTAATCATGTATTTTCTTGAATACCCATTGAAACTTAGTGAAAACATGAATGCAGTTAAAAGTTAACACTTTCCACATATCAAAATCCTCATAATTCTATATACTCAAACCATGATATCACTTTGTCCTTATATCAATCATGAGCTCAAGAATACTGTTAAACATTTCATTTTCTCGTTTTCCCTTCATTATGCGCATAATATCTCAATCACTTTGAATACCACATTAGACCAATACATAAATATTCCAATACTCCATGATACAACATTATTTTGGAATCCCATTACATAAACACTTAATCATTCCCCCACATCGTTGTCATATTCAAAATCGCCAATAGTGATCGCAAATGACTTCCCTTTGTCATTTGCCTTCAGTGGTTGCTCATGTTGATCATCACTAACCCTTGGATTAGGGAATTTATTAGCATAATGCCCCATTTCCTTGCACTTGAAGCATTGAAGTGTTGGTGGTGCGTTCTCTGTAGTGTTTGCTTTATTCACATCATTAGAAACCTTTTTTCCATTACTTCGACACTCAGCTGCTCGATGACCTTCTTTTCCACACTTAAAACATTTTCTAGTCCCTTTAAGACAATCTCCACCATGCTTCTTTCCACAATTTGTGCATAAGGAAACATTCATCTTCTTTTCACCATTATTCTGAAATTTCTCCTTGAACTCCATCTTTCATTTCTTGTCAAAACCATGAGATGGATATGTAACACCAACTTCCATTTCTACCTTGATAGCACAACGCACAATTTCTTCATAGCTATTGAAGTCTCTTATAGCTAATGCCCTTCGAAGACTTGGTTTTAAGCCACTGAAAAATCAATCAACTTTACTTTCAGGTTGGATGATAATGCCAGATGCATACCTTGTAAGTCTTGTAAAATTCTCTTCGTATATACCAACAGATTCATCATCCATCTGCTTCAGCTCAAGAAACTCATTTTCCATCTTTGTTCGAAGAATACAAGGGAAGTACTTACTGAAAAACAAGTTCTTGAACTCATCCCATTCCATGGACTCAATTTCATCTCTTGGCCTCGTATTCTTGATAAGATTCCACCATTGATCAGCTTCACCTTCCAAATGATATACTGCTAAGATGACTTTATCATGTTCAGAACATTGAAGAACTGAAAATATATTTTCAGTGGTACTGATCCATTGTTCAGCAACAAGTGGATCGGAAGTCCCACAGAAAGAAGGTGGGCATTGCCTCATGAAGGACTCGATAGAATATTGTTCCCTTCTCTGCTCATTTGGAAGTCCATAATGATTCATAGCTTGTGTAAGTATAGAAATAAGATTTTGCACTCCATCTCCCATAACATTTGTTTGTTCAGAAGGGAAATCATTGCATTGTCCATTGCATTGATCAACACGGTTCCTTCGGGTTCCAGCCATCGTCTAAAACCCAAAAAGAATAGTGTGAGAGGCAAAAATAATGCTAGGGAAAACAACATAGTAAAGGGGGAGTACCCTTAATATCTAACATCTTAGGTTAAATTCTAAGATCGTTACCGTAGTTCTAGGACCATATCCTATACGTATACTTATCCTTAGGGACATCCCTAGACATACCTTAGAAATATCTCTAGGGATCTCACTAACGTTTTCGCATCCTTGTTTCCAAAGGTTGACTAAACCTTTCCTCTGATAACAACTGTAGAGACCCGTATCTTGACGTACATGGACATTACATTACTTTTGTGGAATACTTAGTACATAACAAAAACACACACACAAGGATCGTAATAGTTTAGTGTCTTTGGAAACTCGGAACGTAATCTTCTAATCTTGGTGAAAGATATTCAATATCTCCCATAAAGATCTTCCCTTTTTTTACCTAAAACCTTTCTTTATATCCTGAGGAAAAGAAAACATAAAAGGGTGAGCTCAAATGCTCAGTAAGGGTAAACAAAAGAAAAATCAATCACATCATATTCATAAGAACATAACTTTTGGAAATCTTAACCTGCAAAAGAGAGCATAATTTCATAACATGGGATAAATCATAGTAGTGAATTGAAATCCCAATAATCATAATTTAAAACATGAAACTTTGTGGAATACACACATAATCATAGAGAATCATTTCTTGTTAGTCAAGACTCATTGCCAAGACTATCTTAGTGGACAAAGTCCCTTTCTGAATCGAGTAACCCTCATTTCAGTCCTGTTTCACTAAACCGGTATACCCTACCATTCTGGCCATGTCTATATCATGAGATATAAAATCTTTACCCAATGCATTGGAGGGAGATATAGGTCCCACCCATCTTATAATGAATCCTTTCTTATGTGTGCCACATAATCATAAACCATACATCATAGCGTAACCCATGTAATAAAAATGGAATTCTTAAACAACATGACATCATAAAACAATTCATATAAGATAAAGGAATTCATAAAAATATTTCCATCACAACATAATCAAACCAATGTAATAATAGGGATAAAAACAGAACCCTTTATTATCTTATATGGAAAATAATTTTGATAAAATACTTGAACTTCATTCTTGAGGAAAATATCCTTTCTACTTCAAAAACACTTTTCCTTTCTTAATATGTCATACAATTTTAAACTAAAAGAGGTTGATTAAAAATAAACTTGAATACTTGTAAAGGAATCTTCTTGGAAATAATGTTTTAGAAATCCATCCATGTCGTATATGTTTAAAAAAACATTCTTCGTACATTTGTCGGAAAAGTCAAAAAGTGCCTCATACGAAAACAAACGACAAAATATTCCTTTCATATTCTTTACTAAAAACTCACCGAAGGGTAAAATTGGATTTAAAATAGTGTAAGTGGATGGAAACAATATTACATATTGATGGAGCATGGATGTGGATGATAAAATACACCCCAATAAATACTTACGAATAAACAATCTCGGATAAAAATTAGATTGTGATATTTCCCTTACCTTAGGTCCGACCTGCTTTGTAAGTGTCCGAACCTCCTGTATAATGATTTAAATAATGTTATTTACTTATTCTAGAATCATATTCATTGTTATTATATCATATATGGTCCACTTATGACTTTATATTACCCTTTCTTTTGTAAATTCATGTTAATGTAGCGTTTTGGGTAAAATCGTCTCATTTGTCGTTCGTGTTTTTAACTTGTAATTATTCATATGATTACTTAGATCATGATTACATAATTTCAGAATATAAAACTTGATTTATATATATATATATATATATTCAGAATATACATATATAATAAATCAGTAAGTGGAAAGAAATACACCGTTCATGGAGACGGTAGTCCGTACGTACGCATGAACGCTGTTTTTGTTTCCTTATTGAATTGAATGGAATTAAGTAGATGACATACATATAAATATAAATAATTCCAGTATCATTATTAGTTCATATATTTCATTAGTACTTATTATATATACTTTATAATCATTCATGAATGGCTAATCATTGAGAATGAATCTCATCGCGTCGTGGAGACGGTAGTCCGTACGTACGCACGAGCGATGATATCGTTCCCATGGTCGTGGAATTGTGTTGAAGTGTATGTATAATATTTCAGTATCAATATTAATTTATAATAATCATATATATTTACTCATTACACCTTTATACCCATCCTTGTAAGGTGATGGTGGAAAATAGATTACACCACGGCGTGGAGACGGTATTCCGTACGTACGCACGCGCGGTGATTTCCTATTTCCGTAGGATGGATAAAAGGTTAATTTGAGTTGTTTCATATTTATAATAGCATATCAGTATATAATAAATACTGATGTTATTACTTTATCATGAAACAACTAAAGAAGAAGAAGTTGAAGAAGAAAGAAATTAAAAAGATCGGTAATGGATATTACCTCTTCTTTGGAACGCTTCTTTGAATCCTCCACTTAGGGAACTAAGATTGGTCTTTGAAGAAGACCAGGACCTCTAGGATTATTCTAGGGAAGTGGAGAGGAGAAAATGTCCGGGGTTGTCCAAGCTTGAGTGCTCAATTTGGTGTGAGGAGGAGGGGGAGGAGGTGCCCTTTTATAAGGGAGGAGAGGGGCACCTTAGGAATATCTCAAAATATTATTTTATATTAAAGTCAAAATCAATTTATAATGGTTCCAAAGGGTCTTATTTCTAAGATAAAGTGGGGATGGGTCGAAATCCTATCAACCAATAGGATTTAGACAAGTTTAGGGTATTATTTTAACCTTATCAATTAGATTTAACTTTTACCGTGTCTTTTTGTTTTCTTTCACTATATGGTTAATACACTTACTATAACATACCTAACGAACCCCAAATTGTTTATTATTATTATATGTATCTTTATCTAAGTCATTTGGCCGAACCTTAGATTTTTAGGAATAAAATAACAATTAATAATATAATATTTGATTTAAAAACTATTTTGTGTCAATTTTGACACTATTTGATATATGATTTTTGTGAAAGTCATAACAGAATTATATGTTCGGACCAAGTTGATTAAATCAACATTAATATATCATAGTAACCTATAAAATTAGTTTAATTCATAAAAAGTATCAAATTACATTTATTTTGGTGTTTATAACATCAATTATGTCAATATTTCATTAATAAGATAATTAATGCATCATCATTGTGTCATAAATAAATTAAATTATTTAATGTCTAAAAATTACAAATAAAATACCATTATGTATGAAATCTTTTTAGATTTCTAATGAATATTTATAGTCGAATTTATCTTATGTATAACCCCATATTAAAAATTATTTACTTATTAAACTTTGATTTTAACTATTTTAACCCTTCTTTAAATAAATTAATAATAAATGTCCTAATCTAATCCAAGTGGGCCTAAATGGTCATATTTTTATTCCTAAGTTTGTTTTTTGTCGAATTACACTTGTACAATAGAATTAGGACATGTTTTAGGGTAATATTAATATCATATTTACCCTTAGTTACCCTATTTACTATTAACCGCGGTAAAAAAAGTAAAAAGTTAGTATTCACCAAAAAAATTATTTTTATCTCATTGAACCACATTTTACTTACTGATATCAACCGTGTCTGTCGGAGTTTTGAAATTCCATTCACAGAAGTGGTAAAATTAAGTTTTATGCAAAATTCAGTTTTTAACCTACCACTTAGTGGTTTCACTATTCATCAAAAATTCAAAGTTTTCAGAAAAATACCAAAATTTCACCCTAGGATAATTTCGATATTCTGAGTCCAAAAATGAAGTCCATTTTGAAAAATAAAATTTATAAAATTTCAAAAAGTGGTTATTACTATTCATAACGGCTAGTTTTAATAATATTTTAATAGCATATCGTTGTTTCGTGAAACTCAGTATTGCGTACTACACACGCTATCGAGGAAGGTTGTGATTGCGTGTAATGCAAGGCAAGTCAAGGATGCGTGTTGTGCAAGCTCCTTTTGGTGTAGTGTACAACACAAGACATTAGTGAAATTAAAAAGAATATTTTTCATAAAATCTTGGGCTGTTACAGTCACGCCGCGTCGAAGAAAACCGAGGACACCGCAGCCGGAGCGGGGCCTCGGTGGAGGGGTGCGGTGTCGTCGCACCGCGCCGGATGAACCAGGCAGCAGCCGGTTCCGGGCCGCAGTGGAGCAGGGTGACCGGCGGCCGGTTCCGGGCCGCTGGTGTCGTCGAAGGAGGAAGGACCGGCCGTTGCCGGTCCTTGTTAGCAGAACTGGCCAGCCGGTGCAGCCCGACCGGACAAAGGGAAAACCGAGGCAATTAATTCCCCCGGCCTGCCGAGCAAGTGGCCCCATTAATGGGGCCGCGGTTTCAGGGAAACCGGGGGCAGCCCCCCCCCCCCCCCCCCCCGCGAGCCGGAACGGCTCGGCCGCTTGGCCGAGCCAGCTGGCGCCAGCGCGCCGGGTCGCCGGGCCTGGCCGACACGGATCCGAGTTGGGTCAACCCGGTGCGGGCCGACCTGGGGGTCTCGGGTCGGGTCGGTCCGGGCCCGAAACTCCCGTTTTCGGACTGTCTTTGGTCTTTTGCCCATAACATGGGCTACGGACCCCCGAACAACGCACCGTCAGTTGCATAGAGATCCTTGGAACGAGACGGTCATTTCGGTATATCGTACTCAAGGTTTCGGAATACGATGGGTTCGGCTGGGTTGGTTCGTACACGAAACCAACAGGGCCCTCAGAACAGAGATGCTCATAACTTGAACTCCAGATGTCCGATTGACGTGACGTCGACTTTGATGGATTCCTCTAAGTGAGATGGATCTTTTAGCCTACTTCACTCGAGGTTTGGATGCCGTCGAAGTGCGTTCGGGTTGGTTCGCTCACGAAACCAACCGGGTCCCTGGAATGAAAAAGCCAATAACTCACAGACCGGGCGTCCGATTGACGCGTCGTCTGTCTCGTTGGTCTCCTCTTGATGAGACAGAACTTTTGGCATACTTCACCCGAGTTTTGGTTGCTGTTGGATAGTGGATGGGTTGGATTGTACCCGAAATCCAATCGGGACCTTGGAACGGAAAAGCTGTTATCTTTCAGAATGGACGCCCGTTTGACGAACCGTCAGCGGCATTGGTGATCATGTTGAGAAACGGCCCCTATGAGTATACCCTATGGTAGTTCGGGGTACAATTGAGATACGGCCGGGTTGGTTCGCAAATAAAACCAACCGGGCCCCTGGGACGAAAAGGCAAATAACTCATGGACCGGGCGTCCGATTGACGCGCCATCTGTTGTCTTGAGACCCATATGACAAGGTGGTCCTTTGAGATACTTCTTTGTGGGACTTTGAGATACTTGGAGTATTGACCTGTAGCTCGTGGAGCGGACCCTCCCAGAGACGATCGTTCGGTGTACGGAGACAGTGTAGCCGACTGAGACCTGATAACTGCTTGACCGACTCGACACGGAGTGAGTCGACTAGCCCAGTGGACGGAGCGCCTGGTATTTGGCGGCAGACCCACAGCAGACGGAGCGCCTGGTAGTTGGTCGCAGACTCGCGATACTCGACCGGAGGAGTACCTCTGTAGGCTATTAAGGGGAGCGCACGGTATTTTGCGGCAGACCCACAGCGGACATAGCACCCCGTATTTGGCAGCAGACCAGCGGTACTTGACAGGAGGAGTACCTCAGAGACTTGGACTAGTGAGCAGTACCTCAGAGTCGTGACAGGACCACTGTACACTCCAAAGACTGGGCTCTTCAGCAGTTACGGTTTCGATAATGAAAATCTTGGTTTGAGCTGAGTCTATGACCATGTGTTTGCCTCATGATTGAGATGGGTCAGTTGATAACTTAGGTGTATGTACGGGCATATACCTGGGTAGTGGTTATTCGTTGATTTCATAATCTTCATTTTCCTCATGATTGATATGGGTTACATGAAAACATAGGTATATGTATGGGCATATACCTATGTAGATGTTATCTGTTGATACCTTCTTTGTGGTTATCCTTGTTGGTTTAGTGAGACCTTGAGGGTCTCAGGGTCCCTAATGAGTATCGTTATACTCACCCCTGCACGGGTTATGCCCGCACCTTGTTGTGTTGGTTGCAGACGACGGGCAGTGCTGATGGAGGCCGAGTGTTCGAGGACTAGACGGTACCCGGAGGTGGACTACACGACGAGTCAGTATCCGGAGGTGGACTTCACGGTGAGACGACACTCGGAGGAGGTTTATGGGCGAGAGCATTGTGGAGGCTATTTGTACCTACCATTTAGGTAGGATCCGTGGTGGATGATCTAGGAGCTGCGCCATCTGTACCTACCCTTCAGGTAGGATCTGAGGAGGACGTCCCAGGAGTCGCTTCCTTTATTCCAGCTGTTGTCTTTTTTTGTTGTACTTTTGTTCAGTTGTAGTTGTACTTTCAGTTGGGTTTGTATTCTGGCTCATTTACTTTTCGGCACTTCTCTTTGTACTTAGTGTTTTACTTCCGCTTGTACTCTGTGGTGTTTTGTTTACTTTATAAAGGCAATGCCTTCCCAGTTATTGGGATTTACGCCTTTGGTGCTAGTCACTAGCCCCTGGCCTATGGAAGGCGTGCTTGGGGTAGTCAGGACACGGGCCCCGAGGACGGGTCGTGACAAATTGGTATCAGAGGAGTCGGTTCTACCGTAGAACTTATAACTCTGATATTTTCTTTCTAGGAAGCAATAGTGTTAAGAGTACCGAGTGTGGTCTTCAGTTCAGGGAGTCCAGTGTTGGTGCGGGCGGCCGACGTATCCATACACCAGGACCCTGACAACTGATTTCCGACTTCGTGCACGAAAACACTGATTGCGTGTGTTTTTAGATAAGTTTTAAAATGTCAGCTCAAACCATGTCAGCTCACAAGTTATAATCGTTTGACTGTGTCACGTTGTTTTTTTTAGGATGCCTTTTCATGGACGACCAGCTAGAGCCCAGAGGGAAGTGCATTCTAACAGCCTGCCGAGCGACGAGGCTTCGGTACATGGCCCTCTTGCAGTTGAGGCACCAGCGGAGGCACCAGAGGTACTACTATACATTGGGCCACCGATGCCACCAACCCCAGCAGTAGGTGATGCACGCCACATGAGCGCGCTGCACGAGTTCCAGCGCCAAAGGCCTCCCAGTTTCCGGGGAGAGACGGACCCGCAGGCGGGTGAGGATTTCCTGGATGCTATGGTGAGAGTCTTCCGGCTAGTGGGGATGCCGGCAGACTTCATGGTGATCTTTGCTGCCATCCTTCTTCAGGTAGCAGCAGGCAGGTGGTAGAGCCACTTGTTCCATTTTTTCGACGGGGTGGACTTCACATGGGAAGACTTCGAGACCTTCTTCAGGGTGGAGTTGGTGCCAGTAGCTCTACACCCCGAGCATGTTCAGGCGCTGCTACCTTTGCCGCGTGTTTTTCGATCAGTAGCCGAGTCATCTGTCGGAAGTAGACAGATGATGCAGAGGTCCAGGAGGACTATACCAGCAGTTGGGCGATCTCGGGTTTTAGGACCGGTGGTGCGGGACACCCAGGGTGGGGTTAGAGCCAGCCGTATGAGGAGCAGGAAGTGTTATGAATATGGCAGGAAGGGTCACCTGCCACGTGACTGTCTGACCCCTCGCACTGTCGATCCACAGGCATTGGAGGAGCCACCGAGGCAGTAGCAGCGACGAGTGCTTGAGCAACATCCGAGCAGTGGACAAGGCAGTAGAGCTCCGGGAGTAGGTGGAAAGGAGCGAAACTAGTAGATACATCCCTTGTACTTCTAGTACAATGTTTCTGTTGTATTCGTGTCTTGTACTATGAGCTGCAATAATAAAAAGACACTTATCTTTATGATGTTTTCTTTCCTGTCCTTTTTTTTGTTGATACTGAGTGGTCTCGGTTAAAACTGTTGACTTGACCCTCACATTCAGGATTTCTACTGGAGGAAACCCAGTGACCTCACACTGATGCCAACAATGTGACTCGACCCTTGGAGGAGAGAGTGACATTTGGATCTATTGGTAGTTACGTCGAGGCCTTACGACGTCATCCATGGCATGAATACATCATCCATGTCAGGATTGGCTGTATTAGGCAATGGGCATGGTTCATCCAGGGGATGAGACCGAGTTTCTCTTTTCGGCAAAGGAGAAATTTTAGCAGCTCTTCCAGATCATAGGAAAAGAAGGTGCAGATCATCCAAGAGCAGATGAAGACTACACAGTGCAGTAAGAAACAGGAAATCGACGCCAGTCTTAGAGACTCGAGCATGTTAAATGTTTCAAGAAGAATAAGCTTTAAGGAGAGATGAGTCTGCGAAACATCAGACGTGGAGGCAGATCTAGGAGAGCAGCATGAGGTGGTGTACATCTTAACATGCTATAACCACCCGCCTTAGTTATCCCTGCCAGGCTCAGCGAGCTGGAGGGCAGAGGAAGAGAGTAGCTGCATGCGGTCAGGGAGAGTGACCCAATGGCTCTAAAAATGATTCAAGGGATAGTCTGTGTCCACTACTATCTGCTGTAGTAACAGACGTCGATATGAATCATTACTTGGTTTCATAAATCTTGTCCCAGACCAAGAGTTTCTGTTAAGCCATGGACTTGACCCTCATGTCTGGAGATACTTTGGGAGGAGACTCGATAATCACACTTACGCCGATAGTGTAGTCAGACCCTCGAGGCGAGAGTTTCAGTTGGAATCTCTTAGTGGCAGCGTTGAGGCCTTACGACTTTGGTTTGAGTATGGACAGTGCAATCACAGTTCATACACAGAATGACGGTATTAGGAAAAAAGGTTGTGGTTTAACTAAGACGTCGGGATGGGTTTTCCATGGTCGGCGAAAAGGAAACCCCAGGCAGCACAGGATAAACTCTTGCACAAGAGGGTGCGACCGATCATTCTTGAGTTGGTAAACCTTACCCTCGTGGCAGCAGTCGTTTGAGTTTCAGTTCTAACAGAAATTGGAGACCTTTAGAGTTCGAGGATGACGATCACGTCCTTATACGGGTCTCACCTCGACGAGGTTTACGGAGATGTGGCCAAGGCGGGAAGTTATCTCCGAGGTTCAACGGACCTTTCTAGGTCCTCAGCTGGGTAGGTGAGGTGGTTTACCGCTTGACCCATCCACCTCAGTTGCACTAGGTGCACGATGTCTTCCACGTATCTCAACTGAGGAGATACGTGCTCGACCCTTCGCATATCATCGATCACGGGGAGCTGGACTTTGGCGGTGGGGTGTCTTTCACCGAGAATCCAGTGGGGATCGAGGATCGCCAGGGGAGGATCCTACGAGGATGGTCTATTACTCGGATGCTCCTTTCACTAGAAGTACGGGAACCTCCAGGTGAGCACATGAGAGCGGGAGGCTCATATGCGTGCTCAGTACTGCTTTTGTATCCCTAGTTTGTGTTATAGCTTTACGAGGACGTAAAGCCCTGAGGTGGGAGTAATGTAAAGACCTGGAAATTTCAAGGAAATTTTTTTCTTTATTTTCTTTGGGATTTTACAAGAACGCAGTTTCTGACGGCACATGATTCTGAGTCCCGGTGTGCCAGAAATTCTCTCCGAAGTTTAGCTCGGGTACGTTCAGTGAACGAACGAGCGGGAATTTCTAACTTTTGAACCGGTGCTCGGAATCGAATTCCAAGGGCACCGATGGAACCGCAGCGCCAGTAATTGCTTAGAACACCTGTTCCGGAGTTGCGTTATCATGAGAGTAGATGATAAAAATTGTGGAAGTTTAATTTATTAATACTCTACAATTTTTATTTCTCTTAAAGTGGTTTAAGGATTGGGTGGAAGTTGGGTAACTACCCAACTTCCCAAGGGAGTTTTGAGGGTGGTGGGGCCCACACGAACCCCACCCTTAAAATTCCTAACTCCCTCAACTTACCTTTAATGATGACAACTTGGCTGGAATTAATTATGTGTAATTAATTCAAACCTTTGAAATTCAAATACTTAATTTCTGTTAATAAAATAATACATGGGTTTATTTTATTTGGGGTTTCAACCTTATGGTAGAGTTTTTGGGAGAAAAGGATAAGGAATTGAAGATCATCTTCGACTTCGACGAATTACGTGAAGAACACATCGATCTCCGATGAAGAACGCTAAGTCCTCGAAGACCGGCTACGCGACGCCGTATACCACGACTGTTCTTTCGCGACGTCTTCTTCCGCGACGTCTCTTTCCGAGATGGTTCTTCCGCGAAGAATCCTCATTCGACGAACCTCCATCCAAGCTATGCTCGAAGTAGAGGTTATTTAATTATTTTGTTCGTGAATTCTACTTTTTCGTCCTTCGTGAATTTATGACCAGTTGCTATCAATTAACAAGAGGGGGCCGGACCGCACAAACACAGCCGACCCTCCTCCATTTTGAATGTTGTTTCTAATTTGGTTGGGACAGAATGGTGTGGTGCCATCACACCACGCGCGATCGTACGACAAGTAATGTGCGGCGCCGTTGCGCCTTGCCGTGAATTTGAACAAGTAAGTGACGCTGTCGTGCCGCGTCGAATAAAACCGAGGACACCGCGGCTGGAGCGGGGCCACGGCGGAGGGGTGCGGTGTCGTCGCACCGCGCCGGATGAACCATGCCAAGGCCGGTTCCAGGCCACGGCGGAGCATGGTGACCGGCGGCCGGTTTCGGGCCACTGGTGTCGGCGAAGGAGGAAGGACCGGCTGTCGCCGGTCATTGTTTACAGAACCGGCCGGCCGGTGCGGGCCGGTCGGACAAATGGAAAATTGGGGGAATTAATCCCTCCGGCCGGCTGAGCAAGCGGCCCCATTAATGGGGCCGCGGTTACACAGAAACCGGGGGGGGGCAGCGCCCCCCCCCCCCCCCCATCCCGTGAGCCGGAACGGCTCGGCCGCTTGGCCGAGCCAGCTGGCGCCAGCGCGCCGGGCCACCGGCCGGACCGGGCCGTCGGGCCGGGCCGACCAGGGGGTCTCGGGCTGGGTCGGTCTGGGCCCGAAACCCCCGTTTTTGGACCGTCTTCGGTCTTTTGCCCATAATATGGGCTACAGACCCCCGAACGACGCACCATCAGTTGCATAGTGATCCTTGGAACGAGACGGTCATTTCGGTATATTGCACTGAATGTTTCGGAATACCTTGGGTTTGGCTGGGTTGGTTCGTACACGAAACCAACAGGGCCCTCGAAGCGGAGATGCTCATAACGTGAACTCAGGATGTCCGATTGACGTTCCGTCGACTTTGATGGATTACTATAAGTGGGACGGATCATTTGGCTTACTCCGCTCGAGGTTTGGATGCCATCGGAGTGTGTTCGGGTTGGTTCGCTCACGAAACCAACCAGGCCCCTGGAATGAAAAAGCCAATAACTCACAGACCGGGCGTCCGATTGACACGCCGTCTGTCTCATTGGTTTCCTCTTGATGAGACGGAACTTTTGGCATACTTCGCCCGAGTTTTGGTTTCTGCTGGATAGTGGCGGGGTTGGATTGTACCCGAAATCCAACCAGGCCCTTGGAACGGAAAAGCTGTTATCTTTCAGACTGGACGTCCGTTTGACGAACCGTCAGCGGCGTTGGTGATCACGTCGAGAAACGGTCCCTATGAGTATACCCTATGGGTGTTCAGGGTACAGTTGAGATATGACCAGGTTGGTTCGCACATGAATCCAACAGGGCCCCTGGGACGAAAAGGCTAATAACTCACAGACCGGGCGTCCGATTGACGCGCCGTCTGTTGTGTTGAGACCCTTATGACGAGGCGGCCCTTTGAGATACTTCTTTGTGGGTCTTTGAGATACTTGGAGTATCAACCTGTAGCTCGTCGAGCAGACCCTTCCAGAGACGGGCGTTCGGTGTACGGAGACCGTGTAGCCGGCTGAGACCTGATGACTGCTTGACCGACTTGACTTGGATTGAGTCGACTAGCCCAGTGGATGGAGCGCCCTGTATTTGGCGGCAGACCCACAGTGGAAGGAGCGCCTGGTATTTGGCAGCAGACCCGCGGTACTCGACCGGAGGAGTACCTCTGTAGGCTATTAGGGGGAGCGCCCGGTATTTGGCGGCAGACCCCCAGCGGATGGAGCACCCAGTATTTGGCAGCAGAACCACGGTACTCGACAGGAGAAGTACCTTAGAGACTAGGATTAGTGAGCAGTACCTCGGAGTCGTGACATGACCATTGTACACTCCAGAGACGGGGCTCTTCAGCAGTTATGGTTTCGATAATGAAAATCCTGATTTGAGCTGAGTCTATGACCTTGTTTTTGCCTCATGATTGAGATAGGTCACTTGATAACTTAGGTATATGTATGGGAATATACCTGGGTAGTGGTTATCCATTGATTTCATAATCTTGTGTTTCCTCGTGAATGAGATGGGTTACTTGATAACTTAGGTATATGTATGGGCATATACCTAAGTAGAGGTTATCTGTTGAGACCTTCTTTGTGGTTATCCTTGTTGGTTTAGTGAGACCTTGAGGGTCTTGGGGTCCCTACTGAGTATCGTTATACTCACCCCTTCACGGGCTATGCCCGCACCTCGTTGTGTTGGTGGCAGACGACGGGCAGTGCTGACGGAGGCCGAGTGTTCGAGGACTGGACGGTACCCGGAGGTGGACTACACGACGAGTCAGTATTCGGAGATGGACTTCATGGTGAGAAGACACTCAGAGGAGGTTTACGGGAGAGAGCGTTGTGGAGGCTATCTATACCTACCCATCAGGTAGGATGCGTGGTGGACGATCCAGGAGCCACTCCATCTGTACCTACCCTTCAGGTAGGATCCGAGGAGGACGTCCCAGGAGCCGCTTCCTTTCTTCCAGCTGTTTTCTTTTTCTATTGTACTTTTGTTCAGTTGTAGTTGTACTTTCAGTTGGGTTTGTATTCTGGCCCATATACTTTTCTTCACTTCTCTTTGTACTTAGTGTTTTACTTCCTCTTGTACTCTGTGGTGTTTTGTTTACTTTATAAAGGCAATGCCTTCCCATTTTTCGAGATTTACGCCTTTGGTGCTAGTCGCCAGCCCCTGGCCTATGGAAGGCGGACTTGGGGTAGTCACAGCATGGGCCCCAAGGACAGGTCGTGACATTCTTTTACAAAAACATTCATAATAGACAATTGTGCAACAGAGTGTACCTAGGAGAATACAACTCCCTCAGGAGACAAATACTAATAACTCGGTACATCACTACAATTTAGAAACTGGGTAGGTCACTGGAATAACTCATCACTTGGATGATTCTATGGAATAATATTTTTTATATAAATACTCAACTACATATTAGTAATTTACATACCTCCACTCTAATCCTTCTCATATGAGTTCATCAAGGGAAAATCGCCATTATATCATAGTCACCACTAGACTTATTTATATTAGGGGTTGAAATTTTCATACTCATGGAATCACAAACCACATTTCTCTTACCTGGGGTTTATAAAAAATCAATTTTGAACCCCATGCAAGCACTTGAAACCTCAATTCCACCTCTTGTTTGAATCCTTCTAGGAGAATATACAACTCTAAATTTTGTGGGCTGATTGGACCATAAAATACTTTCTAAAAGTATAGTGACACAAATATTTAAGGTTATACATCACTACCACAAGATCGTGTATGTGGGATAGGTAATTATTTTCATGTAGTCAAAGTTGGAAAGAGCCATATGCCACCACATAACCACCTTGCATAAGTACAAAACTCAAAGTATTACCAAAAGCATCTTAATAGGCCACATATCCTTTTCCATCCTCGGGTAAGATCAAGATAATGATAGTATTCAACCGATTATTAATATCCTCATTATATACTTGACATTAATGGCTTTAAAAGAACATCACCTCATTCTAGTTGAGGGACTTCAAAATGTAAGAATGTTTCGAGAATTCCCTACTGAATTTCCTATACTATCTTTTTAGGCCTAAGAAACATCTAATCTCAATATAATTCACCAAAACCTCGCATAACATCACTACCTTGACCTTTTCATAGTCAACTGAAACCACTATTTCTAAGAGTACATGTATCATAATTTGAACTTCTCGGATCTAGAAAAACTACACTTTTACAATTTTTCATAAAGAATTTTTTCTCATAACATTTACAAAATAGTTCTCAAATGTATCCCATGATCCTTTTATGATATATAATAGACCAAAATTTCTTCCACATACACTAGGAACAAGGATTCAAGGAATTCGTGGGGCACACGGTTCTTAAGATCTATGGATACTATGGGATAATTACTCAATCTAGACAACACTACAAAGTAAAAAAAATTTCAATTAATTCTTTAGAAATTAGTCTTTAAAACAACTACTTCTCTCACCCTAAATAGTTGATACCCCAAATGAAGGTCCATCTATGAAAACAACATGGATCCATTGAGCTGGTCAAAGTGATCTTCAATATAAGGCAACTGTTATTTATTCTTTATTTTTAACTAATTCAGATTTTGGTAGCCAATACACAATCCAAGAGATCCATTAACCATTTTGAAAAAAATAACACCATAGTTGTCCAATAAGAGACACTCATGAACCTGAACCCTTTGGTATATTAATTATACAGTTGTATCTTTAACTCTCTTAACTCATAGAGGGACATATGATATAATGGAAGTGATATTGGTTTTGTCCCCAGTGCCAAATTGATGTTAAATTCCACATTCTATTCAAAATATAAACCTAAGAAATATCTATAAGCACCCTAGGAGAATTATTCAATATATAAGTTAACCCACTATCTAAACCATTCCTATAATTTTCCATTAAGAGGGATGATTCCCGATGAAGGAACATTCCAAGATTAAAATGTATGTCTAACTGATCATGACCATCAATCCCATTCTCTATGAAGTACTCAAGTACTCCCATTGGGGTCTGTGAAATTCACTCAAGGATGATTTTAGTAAATGTGGTCCCTTAATGTTGTCATCTGATCCATCCCTTGGATCAAATAAAAATAATTTTTTCCATTACAAGTAAATCTCATTTAATATCAACTGATAATAAGGGTATAACACAATATGACATCAGAATCCTTATACCTTCCTTCATTTATCTGGTGTAGCTAGATCTATAGGATATGATACATGTACAGTCATGAGTTCCATCCAATATATAAGGAAATTAAAAATAAATAAATTAGAATCACTTATATAAAAAAATAACTACAAAATATAATGAAGAATGAACTATACCTTTAAATGTCCTAGAACCTCCATCAGATTCCACCAGTGCCTGATCCATATAATGAAGGTGCTTCATCTTTGTCTATTCTTGTGGTCGTCTACTAACCACTTCTCTACATTAAGATGACTCTAACAATAACATGATCTATCCATACTAGCATATCTAACAAAATGAAACCTCAAAGCTCTAGATGCATTAGACTGAGATGTTTCTCTCCTTGAAGCTGTTGAAAATGCACCGCTCTATGAGTTAAGGGAAACATTAAAACTTATTGTTGATGTCCCTTGAGTCCACATAGATAGCTTGTCATGGGTGGAGGTGGGTATGTGGACCACGCATTCCCTATCACCCAAAATTATTTCACATAACATATCTATTAGCTAAATCTACTAATTATGTTCATCGGGTTGGACACCTAGAGGTACTACCCCCTTCTTCCCCTACTCGTCACAATTCTTTTTCATTTTAGGTAAACCCCACCCTCTTTGAACTAGTTCTGGAAGAAACCCAGAGAACCTTGAACTACCCATCTTGTCAATCTCTACCATCATATCTTCATAAACCATCTCAACATTAGTTATTAACAAAAACAAGAAGACTTGAGATTGAGCATCCGACTACAATCCCATTTTATGCTACGGGTCTTTTAACTATTCATTAGAATCTACCATAAGATCAATGTGAACTTGATCATGTAGGGAATATGTTGTTTCAACAATACTCTGTATTTTATGATGATTTTGATGTTCACAAATACCCTTGTTTTTTATTCTAATGATTTTATTTTGAGTATATTTCATGGCATTTATATTCTTTATAATTCCTTTTTATTTTCAAGTAATTCATTAAAGTGTGCAGAATGCTCTTAAGTATATTCTAGAAACACTGTTTATCATTTGTCATTTTGCTAAATATACTGTTCATTTTATTCATCAGCAAAAGTAATGTATGGAACAAACCATACGTTATCTGAAATGTATGGTTAATATACCTTACATTTGGATGAAACACTTTGTGCATCAAAATCAGAAAAGTATGGTTGAGGAACCTTACGTTCATAATGAACCTTACATTTGTATCACTAAACGAATGGATAATGAACCATAATTTTATATAGAACCCTAAGTTTTGAGAGAAACGTATGAATGATCAACCTTATGTTTGAGAAGAAACACGTATGAATCATTAACCTTACGTTAATGATCTACCGCACATCTGTTGTTTTGTTTTCTAGTGAAGGAGCCTTACCTTTGACTTTTCAACACAAAGAATTTGAAATTTACGTATTTATTGGAGATTCATGCAATGGTCTCTATGGAATATCAGGATGACTGAAATCCCGTTACTGACTATTTCAGCGTGAAATTATGATCGATTCAAAGAACCACTTACATTGGATATTTTCATTCCTATTTTTAAGGGGAGTTACGATGTCTCTGATTTGATCTTTTTTTTTTCTTAGGCATCTTTTTCGGATATGAAAAACTGTGATGATGTTTCTGCTCATTATAAATCCTTCTGATTTATCATCTAATGATATAGATGACTCTCTAGTTTATGAAATCAATGAATCATCTGTGAATTTTTTTTCAATTCTAAAGTGATCAAGCATCACAGGAATGTGAAATTCATCAAAAAGATATTTTTTCATTTCTTTGAATACGATGGACTATTTTTGTTTTTGTTCTTAAAGATTCAAAGATCTTATATGCAATCAGATCTCTTCAGACATCCTTCAAGGTTTATTCTTTTATGAATACAAATATCCATCTTTTATCAGTTGTGTGTTGATGCAACTGTGAGCTGAATTTGTTTTTCTGTAAACAAACATCTTTTATCATGAGTATCGGCTACTCTTATTTAGTCATGGTGGAGTATCAGCTTCTTGAACAAAGCTGTGGATTTTAGTTCTCTGTTGTAATGAACCAGAAGGATCTATTTTATAAAGCCATTTTCGTAAGGGTGAAAAATGCCTCTACTCAGTTGTGGAATGGTCTTATGATAAGAGGACCTTACTAGTGAAATTCACTAAGCCCGTAGAGAGGGTGATTGGTGGAGTGGACTAGGAGATATCCGTGCCCCGAACCACTATAAATTTCTTTGTATTGTTTTTTGATCTATCCACTGCATATTATCTATTAAAGAAATATCTCAAGCACTGTTTTGTTAAGGTAGAATCGATGAATAATTTTTAAAGACACAATTCCCCCCCCCCTCTTGTGTTATTGTCATAGTCAATCTGACCTAACATTTGGTATCAGAGGTTGGGCTTTTCATTAGAGCCTTAACAATCTAAAATCACAAGATCTTCATTAAGATGGAAACGACTGACTCAATGGAAAGTATGTCAATGGTTCGTGCTCCATACATTAATAAAGAGAATTATGGTTTCTAGAAATCAAGGATGATTATATATTTTAAGAATCTTGGATACAAAGTCTACTCAAAAATTCAATCTCCATATATGATTCCGGAGAAACCAAAAACATGGGATTCTACTAGAGAAGCTGAATATGATACAATCTCAAAGTCCATGAATGCTATCATTTGCGGTCATGGACAAGATGAATTCCATTTTGTATCACAGTTCCCAATAGCCTATGAAATTTGGTAGGCAATTGCAGTAGCCTATGAAGGTAATGAAAATGTCAGGAAAATGAGATATACAATAGTGAAATTAATGCTTGAAACTTTCAGAATGTTTGATAGAGAGATCATCACTCAGATGAATGAAAGATCGACAGAAATTGTCAACAATGTGACATCCTTAGGTGAACCTATCAATCATTCTGATCAATCCTTAAATGTTATAAGAGTTGTACCTACAAAGTGGAATGGTATATCAGCAGCAAATCGACAATCAGCACTTGTCAAGGATCTGACCATGAGAGAACTGAATGGGACTTTAAGGATGTATGATGCTGAAATGCAAGATAAAGCCGAAGATCACAAGGTTCTACTGATAAAGGACAACATTTCGTTAAAGGTAACATCTCAGAAGCAGAATAGGAAAATGAAACAAGAAGTAATGAATGATAAATATACAGACTCATATGACTCTCAAATAGAACTGGCTCAACTAGCCAGAAAATTCATCAACTTTTACTGAAAGAATAATTGATTCATAAATACCTTAAAAAGGATGAGAAAGATTCAAGGAAAGTAAGATACTATGAATGTAAAAAATTGGGTCATATAATACCTGATTGCCTCAATTGAAAGGAGAGAAGAGAAATGAAGAAAATAGATATCAGAAGAATGCTGACCATGAGAATAGAGATAAGAGAGAAATGAAGGCTACATGGAGTGTCTCAAGAGACTCCAATAGCTCATCTAATTTTGATATAGAAAGGAAGTAAAATCTGATGGCTAATATGTGCTTCATGTATAATGAAGATGAGGTAAAATATTATTATTCATCAGATTCTGACTCTAGTTACTCAAATGATAAAATGACTGCCTACAATAAAATGATTGAAGAGAAATATGATTACGTGTTAAAGAAGCATAAATCATTAAATAATATTCACCACACTATTATAAATTAAAGAGATACTTTAGTTAAACAACATCCAGAGCTTGTTGAAAAATTCAATTCAACAACTAAAAATTGTGTTGTTCATGAAAATAAGATTAATGTTCTACAAAAAAAGCAGAAACTTATAAATCTACTACTCTTATGTTTACAAAAGGAGAAGATGAAATGAATGAAATACTTGGAAAAATTTTGTTAAAAAGGAACGATTTTGCATTGGTAGTAAGGTAGAAAAACCCAAACAATACAAAAATTACATTGTTCCTAGAACCAAAATAAAAATTATATCTACTGTTATATGTTTCTTTTTGTGGTATTAATGGAAATTAGGCTAATGAATGTTATTTCAGAAAGCCTCAATTATGTGGTATCAAGCATATTAATTACTCAAAGGATTTATCTTACTTTAATTACAATAACTTTAAGAAAAGAAAATACATATGGATTCTAAAGACATTGAAAGCTAACACTACTAGACCCAAAGAAATATGGGTACCAAAACAAACTTTTTTTTAATCTGTCCTTGTAGGTAACATGTCACAAAATAGGAAAAGACATATGGTATATGAATAGTGTCTATTCAGGACATGTGAGTGGAAACTCATCAAATTTCCACACCCTAAAAAAATATATTGACGCCTAGTCACCTTTGGTGACAACGCTAAAGGAAAAATTATTGGACTTGGGATAGTTGGAGATCCAGATTCTGTCTCAATTAATAAAGTACTATATGTACAAGGATTAAAGAATAATCTGATAAGTATCTATCAACTTTGTGATGATGGATACTATGTTGATTTTTCAAATTACTTCTGCTCTATATTTAAGGATAAAATACTGAAATTCAAAGCCCCCAAAACAGACAATGTCTACACTGTGGATTTAAAATCACTTTGTAAACAAAAAGTGAACTGTTTAACAACTAAAAAAATGAGTCATGGATTTGTCATATATGACTTGGACATTGTAATAAATATTATTTAAATAAATTAGTCAATATGAAATTAGTTTATGATTTACCTTTTCTTAAATTTTATGTTAATAGGTTCTGTGATGCATGCCAAATTGGTAAGAAACACAAATCTACATTCAAATCTATTAAAAAAATTACTACATAAAAACCCTTAGAACTCATCCATAGGGATTTGTTTGGACCTTAGAGAGTAGCATGTTTGACTTGTAAACTATATGTGTATTTTTTAGTTTATGATTACTCTAGATTTACTTGGGTGTATTTTATAAAACTTAAGAATGAAGCTTTTTCTATTTTTGAAAGTTTTTGTAAGAGTGTTGAAAAAGAAAAAGGTTTTAAGATAGTCACATTAATAAGAGATCATGGTGGAAAATTTTAGAATCAAGACATCAACTCTTTTTGCTCAAACATGGGAATTAAACACACCTTCTCTGCACCAAGAACACCTCAATAAAATGGAATTGTTGAATGAATTAAAAAAAAATTAACAAGAAATGGCTAAGACCATGATAAATGAATATATCTTACCTACCTATTTATGAGCAGAAGCTGTATGTAAAACATGCTATATTATGAATAGAGTTTTAATTCGGCCTATTTTCAAAAAGGCTCCTTATGAACTTTGGAATAAAAGAAAACCTAAAGTAAATTACATTAAAGATTTTGGATGCAAGGTGTATATCCTGAGCACCAAGGATAATCTTGGTAAGTTCGATCCTAAAGCTGATGAAGGAATATTTTTAGGATATTCTACTACTTAAAAATCTTATAGAATACTTAATAAAAATTCATGGATTGTTGAAGAATCATTTCTTGTTATGTTTGATGAAACTGGACCTTTTAATTAAGAGAAAGATCAAGCTGATGAGTTTAAAGATCCTTCTAACAACATTAGACTTGAAAATCTAAAAATTGATTTTGAAAACAATATGAATGAAATTTAGTCTAGTTCAGAAGAACATGACACTGATGAACCTAAGAGTGATCTTCCGATAAAGCCCAGAACCATAAAGGATCATCCTTTAGAAACAGTTATAGGAAACCTAGACTCAGGTATTAAAACTAGAGGAAATATAGGAAAATTGGTATTATTCTATGCATTTTTATCTCAATTAGAACCTAAATCCTTTTAATAAGAATTATAAGATGAAGGTTAGATGTTATCTATTCAAGAGGAGCTAAATCAATTTGAAAGAAATAAATTTTAGAAATTAGTGGAAAGATCATCATGTTTTCAAGTAATAAGAACTAAATGGGTCTTTAGAAATAAGAAAGATGATCAAGGTATCATAACTAGAAACAAAGAAAGACTAGTAGAAAAGGGTTATAGTCAAGAATAAGGTATATATTATGATGATACCTTTTCTCTTATATCTGGACTAAAATCCATTAGGATTCTCTTAGCTTATGCATATCATATGAATTTTAAATTATATCAGATGGATGTTAAATCTGAATTTTTAAAATTGTTATGTAAATGAGGAAGTTTATGTTGTGCAACCTTCTGGTCTTGAAAATCCTCAAAAACCAGATTCTGTTTTAAACATACTATAACTTTATATGGCTTTAAATAAGCACCTAGAGCCTGGTATGAAAGATTAAATTCTTTTATTTTGAAAAATGGTTTTACTGTTGGTCTGGAAGACCCAATTATTTTTAAGAAAACAGTAAGTTATAATTGTATTTTAGTACAAATTTATGTTGATGATGTCATTTTTTGATCAACAAAAAAAACTTTGTAATGATTTTTCGGAACATATGTTGAAATAATTTGAAATGAGCATGATGGGAGAATTAAATTTCTTTTTAGGAATTCAGATTTATCAAAAAGAATAATGGAATTTTTTTTAAATCGAAGTAAATGTATTATTGAACTATTGAAAAATTGTGGCCTTGAAAATAGCAATACATATTCAACTCTCATGTGTACCAATATTAATCTAAATTTGTATGAAACTGAAAAACCAGTGGATAACAAGTTATATAGAGGTATGATTTGTAGATTACTATATCATACTGTAAGAAGACCTAATATTTTGTTCTCTTTATGTTTATTTGAAATATTTCAATCAAATCCCAAAGAATTTCATCTTATTGCTATCAAAAGAATTTCTAGATATTTGAAAGGAACAGTTTTTCAATCCCTTCTCTTCCTAATAACTTAAGATTTTAATTTAACATCATACTGAGATGGAGATTTTGGAGGATGTAGATTAGATAGAAAGAGTGCTTCAGGAACCTGTCACTTCTTAGGAAAAACATTAGTATCATAGCCAAGTAAGAATTAACACTCAGTTGCACTCTCAACAGCCGAGGCCGAATATGTGTCTGCCGGCAACTGTTGTGCACAATCATTGGGGATGAAAAACACGCTGAAGGACTTTGGATTTATTTGGTTAATATATCTATTTTATGTGATAATACTAGTGGAATAAATATTTCAAAAAATCCAATAAGTCATTCAAGATCCAATCATATTGATATTAGACATCATATTATAATAGATCATGTTCTTAAAAAGGATATATCTTTAGAATTTTCTAGCACTAAAAATCAATTAGCTGATATTTTTACCAAACCACTACCCACTACAAGTTTTTACTTTATAAAGGGGGAGTTAGGTTTATTTAATTTCTAAAATAAATATGTTTCAATTTTACTGGGATTTTATGTTTATTTTATTTTATTCTTCAAATTTGTTTTCTCTTTTCTTGTACTGTATTTAAATTAATTTTAGAGGTTAAATTTTTGTTTCATACCGAGTATTCATATAATTTTTTTAATTATTATGTTGTGACACAAGAAATGAGAAAACATGTCATCTGTCAGAAAAACCTTTCGTCCACCTTACCCGTTGTTTTCCTAAAACCTTTCGACTAACCCGAGACCTTCATATACCATTCCAAACCCTAAACTCCAAAATCTTCAAACATTCAGACCTTCAAATTTTTGAACCTTCAGAAATGATGAAGACTAAGAATGTTGAAGAAGGATAACCAAGTGATCTGAAATGAAAGAAAGATATACTATGAAATATTTTCAAGGGTAAGGTTATTGATTTTGAGTGGCCGGTTCAGACAAACCTACTTCTCAAAAAATCCCTATCCTTTCAAGGACTTGGAACTGTCTTCAGCGACAATGTAATTTCATAATTCTTGTACGAGGCAGAGCTGTGGTATTTTTATGGTAGCGTGATGTTTATTTTCAGGGAAGAGGAAGATATGATGTATGATAATATTGAGAATATCGAATTCTAAATCTCATCAACTGATGTGTCAAATATTTTAAGTTATTCAAAAGAGGGGGTATTTCATTTTTACCTTAAATCGATTAGTGATTAGACCCACACCTCAAAAGACATTATGTCTTTTATGTTCAACTCAACAAACATTAAGAAAAATTTTGTAAAAGATCTTGAAGTTGACCACAGGATCCTTGTAATGTTCATTCAAACAACAATTGCTCTCAGAGTAGCGGAGATGGAGAAGATCCTCTACCCAGACATATACATCATGTTTTAGTTTCTGAGTGAAATTAATCTGAATTTCCCAAGTTACTTATTCAGATATTTGTTCTAATGCTGTCAACCTGATGTGAGGATGACCTTTTATCCATATGGACGGATAATTTCAAGGATCCTGTTGAAAAAGGGGATGATCAGGTTTGTAGAGGAATGAGTCAAGTTCCATCACAACAATGTGCTGAATGTAGGCTCCCAATGAAAACTCGGATTTTTCTGGAGCACCATCAAAGGAAATATTCAACCTATAGTGCTGAGGAAGACTAGATCTCAGGACCTCAAGGAGATAGAATAACTACTTGAAATGAAGGGATAGCTGGGTCCAGAACAGATGGGGTTTGTCAACCCTCAAGGAGAAGACTCAATTAATGTATCCAAGAAGAAGAAGAAGAAGAAGAAGATGAACAACTTGTTAAGAAGCCCAAGATAAGGACTGAGTTGCAAAATTCCAAGCAAGAGTTGGATTCATGAGAAGCTACATACTCAGTTCATCTTCATGAATCACTTATAGAGGAAGAGAAACAAGTGGAAAGTCAAGCCAGAGAGCTTGAAATTGTGCATGTGATTGGTGATGGTGCCAAAAAAGTCACTCTTGTTGAGAAGGTTCTTGGAACAGATGATCAAGCAATAATTGTTAACACAGAAGTAGTGAGAGAGAAAACTGTTGAAGATAGAGCTGAGCATGTAAAATAGATTGTTCAATAGTCAGTGACTGATATTCAAACAAATATAGTTGATCAAGCTATGGGACACTCAGATCAACTTTCACGAGTACAAAATAATGTTCTGGAGAACATGTCTTTTTTAGATGAATGTTTAGTTGACAAATCAGTGGATAATGCTTAGCCCTTCGTTGTTGTTAATTATCCTATGAATTTAGATAAGGATACATCTGACTCTCTATCACAGCATGTGGAGTAATTAGTGATGATGTATAATAAAATTCAAGAATAGAATGCATCTATGAAGCAAGATTTGGAAGCATCAAGGAAGATATTACATGATCTTGAGGAGAAATCAACTTCCAAGAGATAATTTGATGCCTTCAAGAGAGAAATGATGGAAGAAATTGGCAAGATCAGGTCTGAATCTGTGTCTAAGACAGACTTTGCGGACCTCAAATTGTATTTGGGAATCCAATTCGCTTCATTGCGAAGTAGTGCCAGTTAGCCTACTTCACCTACATCAGCTTCACCTACCTTTCCAGATCTCATTCCCAGATTTCAAGCCATTACAGTAGTAATGGACAATATAAATATTAGACTTGAAGATCTGCATTTCAACATCGCACCCTTGTCAGTTCTTTTCGAGAACCAAAAGCATTTGGTTGACTGGCTAACTCAATCAGATCCTGGTATTCAATCCATGTTGAACACCTTTTTAGAGAAGCTAGAGGATTTCATGAAGCAAGAGACCAATCTTCATGAGTTTTGGAAAGTGAATATCATGGATAATATGCATGTTAACAATGACTCCAGAATGTTGATCATTCCACTTGGAGTTAGTCTGATACAGAAGCTGAGATTATAGTTGGCAGAGCTGAAAGAATGTTTGATGTGATACAGTATTCTAGCCCATCCAATCCTCAATCCCTTCTATTTTTTAACCTTTCAGAAAAATAATGTTCTTGTATCTGGATTCCATAATGTTTTGTAAAAAATCATTTATTGATCAATGAATTGTCTCTGTTTATATCTATTTTATATATGTTTGAATGTTTGTCTATAGTTCCAAATCCATTTCTATTTATTTAATTACAGGTAACTATAACATTCACTTCTAATCTGTTTAAATATTATATTTCTTCTAGTTTATTTCTATACTATCTTCTTGATATCACAAAAATGGGGAGAAATTTAGACACTAAATTTACACATATCTATGTTTACAAAATTTTTAAATTATGTAGCTATGATTATAGTTTTATTTTATGGGTTTTGTGATCATCAAAAAGGGGGAGATTGTTGGGTATATGTTGTCTCAACAATACTCTGTATTTTATATTGATGTTGATGTTCACAAATACCCTTGTTTTTTATTCTAATAATTTTATTTTGAGTATATTTTAGTGCATTTATATTCTTTATAATTAATATTTATTAGCAATTAATTCATTAAAGTGTGAAGAGCGCTCTTAAGTGTATTCTGGAAACACTGTTCATTGTTTGTCATTTTGCTGAAAATATTGTTCATTTTATTCATAAAAAAAAGTAACATATTGAACAAACCTTACGTTATCAGAAAATTATGGTTAACGTGCCTTAAGTTTGGATGGAACCCTTTGTGCGAAAAAATGAAAAATGTATGGTTGAGGAACCTTACATTTATAATGAACCTTACATTTGTATTACAAAACGTATGGATCAGGAACCTTACTTTTGTATTGAACCCTGCGTTTTGAGGGAAAAGTTTGGATGGTTAACCTTACATTTGAGAAGAAACACGTATGGATCATCAACATTATGTTCATGATCTACCGTACTTCTGTTTTTTTGTCTTCTAATGAAGGAACCTTACGTTTGACTTTTTAATGGTGAGAATTTGAAATTTACATCTTTATCGGAGATTCATGCAATGGTCCCTACGGAATATTAGGACGATTTAAATCCCATTACTGACTGTTTCAGCGTGACTTTTTGATCGATTCTAAGAACCAATTACTATGGAGATTTTCATTCCTATTCTTAAGGGGAGTTATGACATCTCTGATCTGATCTGTTTTTTTTTATTCTGTATCTTTTGCGGATTTGAAAAACCGTGTTGAAGTTTCTCCTCGTTATAAATACTTCTGAGTTTTCATCTAAAGAGATAGATTAGTCTATGGTTTATGAAATCAATCAATCATCTATGATTTTTTTTTTCAATTCAATAGCGATCAAGAATCACAGGAATTCTAACTTCGTCAACAATATATCTTTTGATTTCTGTGAATACGATGCTCTATTTTTTTGTTCATAAAGATTAAAAGATCTTCTGTGCAACCAGATCTCTTTAGACATCCTTAAAGGTTTATTCTTTTTGGAATACAAAGATCAATCTTTTATTAGTTGTGTGCTACTGAAACTGTGAGCACAATTTATTTTTCTATAAACAAATATCTTTTATCATGAGTATCGGCTGCTCGTATTCAGTCGTGGTGGAGTATTAGCTTCTCGCACTAAGCTGTGGATTTCGGTTCCCAATTTTAATGAACCAGAAGGCCATGTTTTTTAAAGAATTTGTTGTAAGAGTGAAAAATTTCCCTACTCAGTTGTGGAATGGTCTTATGATAAGTGGAATTTACAAGTGAAATTCACCAAGCCCGTAGAGAGGGTGATTGGTGGAGTGGACTTGGGGATATTCGTGCCCCGAACCACTATGGAGTACTTTGTCCTATTTTCTGTTCTATCGACTACATATTATCTATTACTGAAACATCTCAAGATGTGTATACTATATTGTTAAGACAGAATCGAGGAATAATTTTAAAAGACACAATTAACCCCCCTCTTGTGTTATTGTGATAGTGAATCCGACCTAACAGATCCACAAAGCAGTTTTCATACTGTAACAATAATCCTTATCCCTGATGGTGGTCAATTAATTCCATGGTCTTAGTGAGGGACAATTTCTAAGGGAAGTATTTATTATTAAAGATGACTTTATGTCCTTATTTCCCATTCATTCATTTTTCCAATTCTAAATCACTAGCTCCCACTACTTACAATTAGGTAATTACCACAAAAACACAACACACATTACCTCAATAACTTTATAAGTCCTTAGGAACTCTAACATCCTGTCAATTTTTTCCACCCAATACTCTACTTTATGTGGATCCATGCATCCCTAGATGAAAGAAGGATTATTATGAAAAAAATAGTGCATAATTATTCTCCTATCTAGGTTCATCTTACATAACCTAAGAAGGACCAAAGCTTACTCCTTAGTCTAGAGATTATCCATACTGAATTACTACTTCAACTAATATCTAATCAACTGGCCACAGAGAACACTCACTAGACTCCTCCAATTATTATACAGAAGGCGTCCATGGAGTCATGATGATACAAAAGTAAAAACCAACCTATATAGAAACTGTCAATACCTCACACCACATAGAATCAAGTGAAAATATTATAAAACATTCACATAAATCACAATAAAACCATAACATTTCAACAAACACATAAAAACACTCGACCATACCTAATTTCTTAAAATCAATCTTGAGCCTATGTATTACACCAGTAGGGGGGTCTAAACAAATTCCTAAAATTACATGGTTACTAAACCATTTCATAAGGTATATTTTCTAATCACCCCTCTTGTAACTCTTACCACAATCCCTAGTTGTCCTAACATTGGCCTATACATAATTTCCCAAATAACAAGAAACAATGAAATGAAAAAATTGCTATGATGCCATTTTTTCATGAAACAATCTTGGCTTCCATAAAAACTACAACCAACCCTTCCATTGTCATGTCCCAAAGGGTATTCTTACTCCCCATGGGTTGGTAACTATTACATTGGAATCAAAAAACACATTTGTAAATGGTTTTCCCAAAAAATAATTACCAATATCCACAAAATTCATCCATAAAACATGAACATAAACTATATTAATAAATATCCATAATAATGCTTTAAAAATGGGAATATACATTATTCATATTATAGGTTTAGGTTTAAATTTCCAACCATGAACCACAATAGACAAAAATGGATGGGTTCCATCCAAGGAACACAAGACTCATTATGACATGAGGACCATCCTCCACCATTTCACCCTCTACACCTATCATAGAAAGGTAATGTCACTAATAATAAAACCCACCTTCACATAGATGGGAATCCTTAACATTCGTTGAGTTAGGAAAAATACTATAAACATATACCAATGAGGTATATATAGGGTGTGGTCATAGTTTCCTTGTATTATCCCACTAGGTGATCTGTGTATATCCATTATAAGATAAATAAATATTTTCTTTTCTATAGTAAAGTAAACAATTGTGATTGAATTCATGGTTTAGCTTCAACAAGTAACTAATAGATTAATGTGTAAATAAAAGTACGTAAAAAAGTGTAAGCACCATGGGAAATTCCTAACTATCTATTTTATGTTCGTTATAATAAAATTTTATAATTGTAAAAATAGATAAATAATACTTCCCATGAAGAAGACATTGGGGTGGATGATCCTATGGGAAATGGTACTAATATATGTCACATTTTTTCGTTAGTGTTACATTGTTATATGGCTAGTGGGACTGAGTTGAGGCCTAATCGTTTTTTCTAACAACTTTCTTAGCTTACCCCCTAGTTATCCAATATTCCTAAGTGATTTGTTAAATTTTAAACCCATTCCAATCCCCACATTATCAAGAACCAACTCATCAGAAGAAAAACATTCTATTCCTAACCATTTCCATAAGGGATAAACATTTTTTAAGCCTTACACACACCAAAACGTCGAAAATTGTCCATTTTCAGACTAGACTCAATTTGAATTTTTTTTGAAAAACAATGAAAAAAAATAAAGTCATAGATTAGTAGCAAAACATAGAACCACATACCTTTCCCTATGAAATCACCACTAACCAACTGAAAACTTCAAGCCAAGTCAAGACGAGATCTAATAGAATTGATAATACACCACAAACATCAAAACCCAATCCAAAAAATATATATCCCTCCCACATTATGACACTATAACCACTAGAGAAATTGAAACCAAAGGAGAATGGATTTGGAGACTAAGAGGAAAGGAGAAGAGATATATACTTGGATGTTCATTAAGGTCCAAAAATACCCTGTATTTGATGTTATAAAGAGGTAGAAGATAGAAGGAGGCGTGAAAGGGCTATGTGAGTTGAATGTGGAAATAATGAGGGGATAAAAAGGTTATATTAGGATGGGATAATATTTTAAAATCACAATTTTTAAAAAACTAGGAAGGCCATACTATTTGTATACAACGTTTGATAGACAATGTTTAAACAGTGTGGGAACATCTTCCCCAACAAGAAGAGGCCTCACAATATCATTAATTGTGAACCAAACTATATGGGGCCATAGTTTTTATACCCTATATCACTTATCCTACGGGGGATTATGCATGGAAATAACCCTAATCATGTGAGCTTCCTAATGCCTCAATTGTGGTAACAAAGATTATTGAGGGTTGGCGTAACATTTCTAAGAACTGTGTGCTAATTGTTTCCCACCCTAAAATTAACACCCTGAGATTTTATGAGAAGTATTCTTTTTAATTTATTTGATTTCATGTGTTTTATGCTACACCAAAATTATCTCGCGCTATATGAAACATCGTATTAGCTTGCAGTATATGCAACACTATTCTTTGATCATGTTACACAAAATTTCAAGTACATTTCATATAATTTATTCTACGCAACATTGAGTGTGTATATATATATATTCATTGTATAAATTAAATACGGTTGGATTCTATTATACCCAACAATAAAGTAATCTTGCACTACACGCAGCCCTAACTTTGTTTTATTTACACGTAATCGCGACCTTCCACGATAGCATGTGTTGTACACAATACCGAGTTTCACTAAACAATGATATGTTATTAAAATATTATATAAACTAGACGTTAGGAATATTAATACCCACTTTTAGAAATTTTATAAATTTTATATTTCAAAATGGACTTCATTTTTGGATTCGGAATATCAAAATTAGCCTAGGGTGAAATTTTGGTATTTTTCTAAAAACATTCCATTTTTTGTGAATAGTGAAAACACTGAGTTATTAGTTAAAACCGACTTTTTACATAAATAATCATTTATTTTATTTAAATATATTTTAGTTCAAAATATATTCATAATACTTATATAAGTTCAATATAATTCATTGGAGTCATTTTATAATAATTTTAGATATATAAAAATTTTATTGAACTTTTAACTCTCTTTTAGCCACCTCCTAGGAGCATTTGCAATTGTACATAAAACTTAATTTAACCATTTCTATGAGTTTAATGTCAAAAATACGAGAGACACTGTTACTATCAAGTAGTAAAATGTGGTTTAATAAGATTAAAATATTTTTTGGTGAATAGTAACTTTTTACTTTTATTTACCACGGTTAAAGGTAAATAGGATAATTAAGGGTAAAAATGATATTATTATTACCCTAACACATGTCCTAATTCTATTGGATATGTGTAATTATACAAAAAACAACCATAGGAATTAAATATTACCATTTAGGTCCACTTGGATTAGATTAGGACACTTATTATTATTTTATTTAAAGAAGAGTTAAAAGAGTTAAAATCAATGTATAATAACTAAAAAAATTCTAATATAGGGTTATACATAAGATAAACTAGACTATAAATATTCATTAAAAATCCAAAAATATTTCCTAACTAATGGTATTTTATTTATAATTTCTAGACATTAAATAATTTAATTTATTTATGACACAATAGTGATGCAGTAATTATCTAATTAATGAAATATTATAATAATTAATATTTTAAATACTCAAATAAAGGTAATTTGGGACTTTTTATGAATTAAAATACTTTTCTAGGTTAATATGACATGTTATTATTGATTTAAATAACTTTTTTCGAACTAATCATGCAGTTATGAGTTTCACAAAAATCAATTACAAAATAGTGTCAAAATTGACATAAATAGTTTTTAAAACAAATATTATATTATTAATTGTTATTGTATTCCTAATAATCTATGTTTTGGACAAATGGATTAGATAAGGTTATATATATATTAATAAGGAACTACTTGGTGTTCTTTTGGCTTGTTATAATATGTTTATTTACCATATAGTGTAAGAATACAAGAAGACACGGTAAAAGTTAAATTATTTAACTTAGAGTTAAATGTAAATGATAAGGTTAAAATAGTTACCTAAACTTTTCTAAAACATATTGGTTGAGATCATTTACACCCATACCAACTTTATCTTAGAAATAAATCAATTTCATGCTATTATAAACCGAATATGACTTTATTATAAAATAATATTTTATGTTTTTTCCTAAGGTGCCCCTCTCCTCCCTTATAAATGGTCTCATCCTCCCTCTTCTCTTTACACAATTTTGAGCTATAAAACTCAGAAAACCCCTGAACATTTACCTTATAAACTTCCCTAGAAACATTATAGAGTTTTTGGTCTCCTCAATAGACCAACTCTATTGCCTTAAGAGGAAGCTTAAAAGAGGTGCGTCAAGGAGGATGTAATCTCTTCTACCGATTCTTTCAAGTTTTCTTTCTTCTTCAACTTATTCTTATTTAGATTTTTCATTATAAAGTAATAAAATAAGTATAACTAATATACTTATATGTTATTATAAATATTAAACTACCCATTTCAACTTCTATCCATCCTACGGAAAACGAAATCACCGCGTGTGCGTACGTACGGAATACCATCTCCACGCCGTGGTGTAATCAGTTTTTGCGCTATCACCTTACTTGGATGGGTATATTGGTGTAAAGAATAACTATATATGGTTATTATAAAATCATACTGATTTTGACATATTATATCATCCACTCCAATCCTATTCAAAAATTATTAGAACGATATCATCGCTCGTGCGTACGGACGGACTACCGTCTCCCCGAATGCGATGAGATTCATTTTCCATGATTAAGCATTCAAGTATGATTATAAAGTATATATAATAAATAATCATGAAATATATTAAATAATAATGATACTGGATTTATGTACGTATACGTTTCATTTACTTAATTCCATTCAATTCAATAAGGAAACGAAAACATCATTCATGCGTACGTACGACCTACTGTCTCCATGAAATGGGTATTTAATTCCATTTATCAATCTATCATATATATTTATATGCTGAATATATATTATATATAAATAATTTTTTTCATTTTGGAATTATGTAAATCAGTATATAAGTAATAATATCAAGAACAACAAGTTGAACCACGTTTGATAAATGAAACGATTTTACCCAAAACGCTGCTTTAACATGGAATTTACAAAATAAAATGGGTAATATAAAGTCATAAGTAAACCATATATGATATCATAAAAATTAATATGATTCTTTTATAAGTCAATGACATTATTTAAATCATTATATAGGAGGCTTGGATACATATGAAGCATATCAGACATAATGTAATGGATAACTTTTCCAATCTCGTTTTATCCGAGATTGTTTATTCATATGTATTTACTGGGGTTATATTTATCATCCATGTAATTTTTTTCCAAAAATGGTTTCATGGGTGATTAATTTCCTTTTTACCCATTTTTTACTATTACTACATGGTATGTAAGGAATATTTCTTTTGTTTTCCATATGAGGTACTTTTTGACTTTTCAGGAAAAAGTACGAGAAGAATGTTTTTTTTACTTATACGGCAGGAACGCATTTTCACGGTTTTATAACACCTTATTTTCTTGAAGACAACTATAAAATATTTCATGAATATTTTAAACAAAATCCTTTTCTTTTAAAATCTCATGTAATTTTTTGAAAAGAAAATAATTTTGAAGAAGAATGGATATTTTCCTCAAGAATTCATTTCAAGTGTTTTATCAAAAGCATTTTCCATCTAAGATGACATTATTTTCATATGTGTATGTTTCAAGTATAATGTCTCTATGATTTACATGGATTCACATTTCTTATGATGAAATGATATCCATTTGTTTTATATGGATTATGTTATGATGGGATGATGTTTATATAACCCATTTTATTCTTTGGGTTATGATGAATGATTTATGTTTATGTTGTGGCACATGTAATAATGATTTCCTTATGATATGGGTGGGAACTATATCTCCCTTCAATGCATTGAGTAATGATTTATATCTCATGGGATATACATGGCTAGAATGGTATGTTAATCCGGTTCAGTGATACAGGACTGGAACGAGGAGTGAACTTTATTCAGAAAGGGAATTTGTCCACTAAGATGGTCTTGGCAGAAATGCCTTTGCTACTATGTAAATCATATCATGTGCATAATTGTTTTCCACAATTAAATGTTTTATTCCCTTTCTATCTTATCATGATTTATGTTCCTTTATGACCTATGCCTTACGTACTGCCAATATTTATTTCACAACTCAAGATTTTGATGTTTAAACATTATATACATGTTTGGAAGTTCAAATGTATATGGTTTGTTTTATTTTCTCCATGATTACCCTTAATGAGAATTTGAGCTCACCCTTTATATGTTTTCTCCTCCCCAGGATATAAAGAAAGGTTTTAGGTAAGAAAAAAAAGGGGAAGATCTTTATGGGATATGTTGAAGATCTTTCACCAAGATAAGAAGATTTTGCTCTACATTTCCAAAGACACTAAACTTTTATAGTCCTTTAGTGTCTGTTTTTTTATGTATTAAGTATTCCAAAAAAGTAATGTAATGTCTATTTATGTCAAGTTTGGGTCTCTACAGTTGGTATCAGAGGAAATGTTTAGTTAACCTTTGGAAACTAGGATGCGGAAACTTTAGTGAGAAACCTAGATATATTTCTAAGGTATGTCTAGGGATGTCCCTAATGTAAAGTATAAGTATAATTTATAGTACTATAAATAAGGTCACGATATTAGAATTAAACCTAGGATGTTAGATATTTAAGGTAATCCTCTTTTATTATGTTTTTTTTTCTTATCATGATTTTTCCTCCTACACTATTCTTTTTGGGTTTTAGAAGATGGCTGGAACCCAAAGGAACCGTGTTGATCAATGTAATGGACAATGCAATGATTGTCCTCCTGAACAAACCAACATTATGGAAGATGGAGTGAAATATCTTATTGCTATACTTACACAAGCTATGAATCATTCTGGACTTCAACATGAGCAAAGAAGGGAACAATATTCTATTGCGTCCTTCATGAGTCAATGCCCACCTTCTTTCAATGGGTCTTCAGATCCCCTTGTTACTGAACAATGGATCAGTACCATTGAAAAGATATTTTCCATACTTCACTATTCAGAACATGAAAAAGTAATTTTAGCTGTTTACCTTTTAGAAGGTGAAGCATACCAAGTGTGGACTATAATTAAGAATACAAGGCCCCAAGATGAAATTGAATCCATGGAATGGAATGAGTTTAGGAACTTGTTTTTCAATAAGTACTTCCCTCATATTCTTCGAACAAAGATGGACAAGGAGTTACTTGAGCTTAAGAAAAAGGATGATGAATCTGTTGGTATATATGAAGTGATTTTTACAAGGATTTCAAGGTATGCATCTGCATTTATCATCCAACTGGAATCTAATGTTGATCGATTCTTCAGTGGATTAAAACCAAGTCATCAAAGGGCATTAGTGATAAGAGACTTCAGTAGCTATGAATAAATTGTGCGTTGTGATATCAAGGTAGAACTTGAAGTTGGGGTTACATATCCAAGTCATGGTTTTGACAAGAAACAAATGATGGAGTTCAAGGAGAAGTCTCAGAAAAATGGTGAAAATAAGATGAATGTTTCTTCATCCTCAATGTGTGGAAAGAAGCATGGTGGAGATTTTCTAAAAGGTACTAGAAAATGATTCAAGTTTGGAAAAGAAGGTCATCGAGCAGCTAAGTGCTGAAGTAATGGGAAAAAGTTTTCTAATGACATGGATAGAGAAAAGACTATAGAGAATTCTCCACCAGCACTTCAATGCTACAAGTGCAAGGAAATGGGGCATTATGATAACCAATTCCCTAATCCAAGGTTTAATGATGATCGACATCAACAACCTCTTAAGGCAAAGGGAAAAGGGATCTCACATGCGATCACTATTAGAAATGTTGAGTATGACAATGATATAGAGGAATGATTATGTGTTTATGTAAAGGGATCTCATTTATAGTATTCTGGAACATTGGAATATCTTTTTAATTGTTTATTGTGGTTTTCGATAATTATATGGTACAGGTAACCATGAAAACTGATTGAAATATTTTTGGAAAGTAGATGATATGCACATAATGAATAGATACAGATAAAATAATATGTTTGATAGTATTCATGAGCTCATGATTGATATAAGGACTAATTGATCTCATGGTTTGAGTATATATAATTTTTGGGATTTTGGAATGTGGAAAGTGTTAACTTTTAACTGCATTCATGTTTTCACTAAGGTTAAATGGGTATTCATTTTTCAAGAGAATACATGATTATGGCATTCAAATGTTTGGAAAGTGACCAACAAGACATAACTTATGATATATGGGGATAAATGAATGTATTTACATTCATGGTAGATGACCTCTCTATCAATATTTTTCCTCATACTATGAGTTTGGGTAAGCCTAAAGATTGGAATATATTATGTTAGATATAATATAGTATTGTTTAAGGCTAGAACTTTTTGACATTATTTCTGGAATGTTATAATAGTGTAGTTTTAGAAAAACAGAGAACATGTAGGACGGGCAACAACCCGTAGTGTCAGACAAGGTTGCGGGAATCGAACCCACAACCAAAGTGTGACATGACTTTATCGCCAACCTATGGCCTATAGGAAATACTTGGTTAGTTTAAAATTGTTTTATTTTATTAAGTGGTATGATAGATGAAGTATAAGTCCATTTTTGTGACCATATACGATTAATCTCACCATAGATGGACTTATGTATATAACATTTTCTAACCTTATGTTTGAGACAGATTAAATGACCTATCATTCTATCGCATGATCTGCTAACAATTCACGGATGACAAATTCTACTTCATTTTTTTAAGAGATTAAGTGGAAATTGTTCAAGGCACAAACAATAGTGACATTGTACCAAAATCAAGTAATTATTTCATTTAATTAAAAACTTCTTCAACATTAGGGAAACGATTTTGAAAACCAAAAATTTTGTCATAGTGCTCTCATATATGATGAATCAAATGGTACCTTATATTTTCACAAATTTTTGGCTTTGTGATTGTTGGATTTCTCATAGCCATGTTCTCTACCACTCTTCATCCAAACATGATGGTTAGATTTCTCTTCTATATCCATATTTCACTTATGTTCTCCTATTTGGAAACCTAGTGATGAGTTAATTTGGGTAACCAATATGTTTCATACTTCACATTTTAAAATTAAGTTTTAGTATTCCTTTTTATGATGTGGTTTTCTATGAATGAAACTTTCAAGTAGTAAACAATTTTTAACCCCAATGAATTTAGACGGAAAATTCATTTTAAGGGGGGTAGAATGTAAGACCATGAGATTTTATGAAACATATTCTTTTTAATTTATTTGATTTCTTGTGTTGTATGCTACACCAAGATTATCTTGCACTATACGCAACACTGTATTATCTTTCTGTATACGCAACACTATTCTTGGATCGTGTTATAGAAAATTCCAAGTTTATTTGATAGATGTTATTCTATGCAACATTGAGTGTATATATATATATATATTTAATGTATAAATTAAATATGGTTGGATTCTATTATACACAACAATAAAGGAATCTTTCACTACACGCAACCTGACTTGGCTTTCGTTACACGCAATTGCAACCTTCCACGATAGTGTGTGTTGTACGCAATACCGAGTTTCACTAAACAATGATATGTTATTAAAATATTATATAAACTAGCCGTTATGAATAGTAATACCTAATTTTTGAAATTTTATAAATTTTATCTTTCAAAATAGATTTCATTTTTTGATTTGGAATACCAAAATTAGCCTATGGTGAATTTTTTTTATTTTTCTGAAAACTTGTAATTTTTATGAATTTTGAAAACACTGAGTTATTGGTTAAAATCGACTTTTTATTTAAATTGTCATTTATTTTATTTAAATTTATTTCAGGTCAAAATAGATACATAATACTTATATAAGTTCAATTTAATTAATTGGAGTCATTTTAGAATATTTTTAGATATATAAAAATTTTATTGAACTTTTCACCGTCCTTTACCCACCTCCTAGGAGCATTTGCAATTGTACATAAAACCTAATTTCACCGCTTCTATGAGTTGAATTTTAAAAATCTGAGAGAATAGGTTAATATCAAGGAGTAAAATCTGGTTTAATAAGATAAAAATATTTTTTGGTGAATAGAAACTTTTTTTTTTATTTACCACTGTTAAAAGTAAATCGGGTAATTAAGGGTAAAAATAATATTATTATTACCCTAACACATGTCCTAATTTCTATTGGATAAGTGTAATTTGACCAAAAACAACTTTAGGAATAAAATATTCCCCTATAGGTCTTATTGGATTAGATTAGGACACTTATTATTATTTTATTTAAAGAAGAGTTAAAAGAGTTAAAATCAAAGTTTAATAACAAAAACAATTTTAATATAGGGTTACACATAATATAAATTCAACTATAAATATTCATTATAAATATAAAAAGATTTCATACCTAATCGTAGTTTATTTATAATTTTCATATATTAAATAATTTAATTTATTTATGACACAATGGTGATGCAGTAATTATCTAATTAATGAAATATTAAAATAATTGATATTATAAATATCCAAATAAATGTAATTTGAGACTTTTATGAATTCCAATAATTTTATAGGTTAATATGACATGTTATTATTGATTTAATTAACTTTTTTCGAATTAATCATGCTGTTTTTAGTTTCACAAAAATCAATTACCAAATAGTGTCAAAATTGACATAAAATAGTTTTTAAAACAAATATTATTTTATTAATTGTTATTATATTCCTAAAAATATATGTTTCGGACAAATGACTTATATAAGGTTATATATATATTAATAAGTAACCACATGGGGTTCTTTTGTCTTGTTATAGTAAGTTTATTAACCATATAGTGTAAGAATTCAAGAAGACACGGTAAAAGTTAAATTATTTAACTTAGAGTTAAATCTAAATGATATGGTTAAAATAGTAGCCTAAAAATTTCTAAACCCTATTTTTTGGGAGGACTTCGACCCATACCCACTATATCTTCGATATAAATCAATTTGGAGCTATTATAAACTGAATATGACTTTATTATAAAATAATATTTTATGTTTTTCCTAAGGTGCCCCTCTCCTCCCTAATAAAAGGGAACCTATTCCCTTTTCTCTTTACAAAATTTTGAGCTTTAAAGCTCATCCAAACCATCAATATTTCCTTTATCAACATCCCTAGAAACATTATAGTGGTTCTGGTCTCCTCAAAAGACCAACTCTAGTGCCTGAAGAGGAAGCTTAAAAGTGGTGTGTCGGAGAGGAGGTAATCTTTTCTGCCGATTCTTTCAAGTTTTCTTTCTTCTTCAACTTCTTCTTCTTATGTTGTTTCATTATAAAGTAATAACATCAGTATCAATAATATACAGATATGTAATTATAAATATTAAACAACCCAATTTCAACTTCTATCCATCCTATGAAAAATGAAATTACCGCGTGTGCGTATGTACAGAATACCATCTCTACGTCGTGGTGTAATCAGTTTATCCACTATCACTATACTTGGATGGGTATATTGGTGTAAAGAATAACTATATATGGGTATTATAACACCATAATTATTCTGAGATATTATTTCATCCACTCCAATCCTATTCAATAATTATGGGAATGATATTGTCGCTCGTGCGTACGTACGGACTACCGACTCTATGAACGTGATAAGATTCATTTTCCAAGATTAACCCTTCAAGTATGATTATAAAGTATATATAATAAATAATCATGAAATATGTTACATAATAATGATACTTTATTTATTTACATATAAGTTTCATTTACTTAATTCCATTCAATTCAATAAGGAAATGAAAACAACGTTCATGCGTACGTACAACCTACCGTCTCCATGAACAGTGTATTTCATTCCATTTATCGGTATATAATATATATTTATATGCTGAATATATAATATATATAAATCTTGTTTTACATTCTGGAATTAATTAAATCAGTATATAAGTAATAATATCAAGAAAAACAAGTCGAAACACGTACGATAAATGAAACGATTTTACCCAAAATGCTCCTTTAACATGGAATTTACAAAACAAAATGGGTAATATAAAGTCATAAGTGAACCATATATGATATCACGACAATTGATATGATTCTTTAATAATTCAATGACATTATTTAGTGTAATTATACAGGAGGTTTGGATACATACAAATCATATCGGATATAAGGTAAGGGATACCTTTTCCAAACTCGTTTTTATCCGAGATTGTTTATTCATAATATTTACTGGGGTTATATTTATCATCCATGTCCCTTTTTTCTAAAAATGGTTTCATACATGATTAATTTCATTTTTATCCATTTTTTTATTTTACTACATTGTATGTTAGGAATATTTTTTTTGTTTACCATACAAGGTACTTTTTGAATTTTCCGGCAAAAGTACAAGAAGAATGATTTTTTAACTTATACCACATGATCAGATTTGTACTGTTTGATAACACCTTATTTTCACGAAGCATACACTACAAGATTTCATGGCTATTTTCAACAAAATAATTTTCATTTAAAATTTCATGGAATTTTGTGAAAATAAAATTATTTTGAAGGAGAAAGGATATTTACCTCAAAAATTCATTTCAAGTGTTTTATCAAAACCATTTTCCATCTAAGATGACATTATTTTCATATGTGTATGTTTCAAGTATAATGTCTCTATAATTTACATGGTTTCACTTTTCTTATGATGAAATGATATCCATTTGTTTTATATATATTATGTTATGATGGGATGATGTTTATGAAACCCATTTTATTCTTTGGGTTATGATGAATGATTTATGTTTATGTTGTGGAACACGTAAGAATGATTTAATTATGATATGGGTGGGACCTATATCTCCCTCCAATGCATTGGGTAAATATTTATATCTCATGATATAGACATGGATGTAATGGTATGTTAATCTGGTTCAGTGATACAGGATTGGAACGAGGAGTGAAATTGATTCAGAAAGGGACTTTGTCCACTAAGATGGTCTTGGCAGAAATTCCTTGGCTACTATGGAAATCATATCATGTGGTTAATGGTTTTCCACAATTAAATGTTTTATTCCCATGCTATTTTATCATGATTTATGTTCCTTTATGATCTATGCCTTACATACTGCCAATATTTATTTCACAACTCAAGATTTTGAGGTTTAAACTTTATGTTCATGTTTTGATGTTCAAATGTATGTGGTTTGTTTTATTTTATCTATTCTTACCCTTACTGAGCATTTGAGCTCACCCTTTATTTGTTTTCTTTTCCCCAGGATATAAAGAAAGGTTTTAGGTAAGAAAAAAATGAAATATCTTTATGGGAGATGTTTAAGATCTTTCACTAAGATTAGAAGATTATGCTCCACATTTCCAAAGACACTAAACTATTACGGTCCCTTGGTGTCTGTTTTTTTATGTATTAAGTATTCTGAAAAAGTAATGTAATGTCTATGTATGTCAAGTTTGGGTCTCTACACTAAATATCAAAAAAAAATCCTTTTAAAATCAACTTTAATATAAATAAAATAAAATAGAGACGAAAAATAAATGAAATTATTATGAAAACCATGCTATGTGTTTGGTTGGATATTTTTGACATTATATTAGTTTTTTGGGAATTTAGTGAGTGAGATATTAATGTTTCGATAAGATTTTGTTAAATTGTGGATGGAATATATTAGGGATGAAATATCACATGGTGGAGATATTGTAAAGTCCTAGGTGTATAAAATTTGTAATTTGGATCAGATTATGGATTGATTGTGCGAATTTAGTCCATATCGAGGTATTGGGTTGTCGATATAGGTTTAGGAATGTGTCCTTGGTGTAAACCCTTGATTAAGAGATGAATTGTTGTAGATTTATAATTTATATGGTATTTGAAATAATTATATAGTATGGATATTTTTTTTTGGTATTAATTCCTCTAAATAATTGTTATGGGATATTTTGGTATGAATTCTTGTGAGTATAAGAAAAATTTTGATTTTTAGTCATAGGGTATGACTTGGATAAATCATACAATATGAATGTATTAAGGGAGTTACAAAAAAAAATATAAAAAATTAAACTCCAATATGTAATATTAATTTTATGAGGAGTTATATTCTTCAATCATAAAATTCATTTTGTTTAAAAAAAATTTATAACTCCAATACATAAGATTCATTATGTAGAGAGTTTGACAATTATCTAAGTATCGATGCCATGGGTATTGATACATAAGAGTAACTCATATGATATGTATAATTCATTAAAGTGTTATCTTTTATAAGTATGAATAATTCTATGATTAATAAAATATTTAAGAGTAAAAGTTTTGGATGCATAAGATAAATTTGGTGTCAAAGAAGATATGTAATAATAACTTTATTGTGATATTCAAGAGTATCAAATGTGTTCTATATGATATGAAAAAAATAATTTCTGATACATGTTAGGATATTTTCTATGATTAATAGAGATATGTTAGAGTCCTTAGGAATGATATGTAAGGTTCATCAGGTGTGATATGTAAGAGTGAGGTCCTTATGTAATGGTAAAAGAGTTAATCAAAATTTATATATGATGAAATTTTTTTCTAATTTTTTATAAAATGATAATAAATTAATTTATTATGTATAAATGGGGTTATTGAAGAAACATATTCAATAATGTTGTGGTTGTGTCTCATTTCTCACATCTCAATAATTTATTCTTCATTAGGAAGTTATCTTCATTATTTCTTGTTGGATAAATTAAAGGTATATTGTGAGGAGTATTCATGAGTAACACTAGCCTCTCCATGGTATTTATTTCTAATTTAATTCAGTGTCTCCATGTTTTCTTTTGATAATTTCTTTAATTGTGTTTTTCGTTAGATTATTTTATTTTATTTGATTAATTCTAGATAAATCTTAGTATTTCATTGACTACAGCCCCACTAACTCTAGTTTTGTGGTTCAAAGTTCTTTCTATGTTATATGTGTTCTATGTAATGTGAAAAAATAGGCTTGGGTAAAGTAGTGTATATGCAACTGAAAATGGGGCCAATTGTGGTTTTTGTTGCCTATAATACATAAATTGGGGTAGCCTCATGTGTAATATAATTTATTTAGCTAGTTATATACTTTTCTTGTTTTTTGTGTTGTTATATGGCTCGATGGAAATGATTTCATATTTTGTAAATTATTGCTTCATGTGATGTTTGAATTGATGTAATTATTTGGAGAAAAAATTTCTATCACCCATATAATAACTAGATATGTAGATAATTAGAAATGTATTGAGAAGGATATTAATTTTTATGATATGGATGGTGATGTCCATAATATCAAGTGACAAATAAGGTTTTTCAATATGATTCAAATGGTGGCGATCATTTCTATGGGTGGTGATTGAGGTTCATTACGGTGTGGTCACATGGTAAGGGTGATGATTCTCAGTAGGGGATGGGGACATTAGAGTCTTTTTCACATAGATTTGGACCAATAATTTTGTTGTGGTATTCTCTATAGTTGAGTGGCATGGGGTGATTGATGATGTGATTTATCAATACTAAGGAGGAAACACTAGAGTTTTCCATAGTTGGTGGTGTGTGAAACCACTATGTGGACTCATTATACATTCCATATATATATTATGTGATGGATGAGATGCTCCATACTTTGAAAAGGATGTTTGTGGTAATTCATTTGATTTAGCCGGGTTATTAATATTGTAGCCAATAAAAGGATTAGAAGACCATGGGTATTTTCATATATTATATGGATGTGTCATTGAGCGATTGTAGTTCATCTGAAATGGTAGTTTCATGTGAAAAAATAGTTGATTGAAAGGTCATGGGAACTTCTATTATGGAAGGTTGTGGATGTATCCTTCCACTATGGTATTGGTAAAATATGGTAAAGGCCCTCTTAGGGCTTGTTCAACATGAGTAGATTAGGTATTTTAGAGTTTATTGGTTTTTGTTTATTATGATTGTATAAATTGGCATATGTTTAGATGTTATCTGGGGACACTATTGGTGGTGTCCTAATAAATTCACACTCACACCTGGAATATTCTCTCTAGAACGCATGAACACATTATATATCAATGTAAAAGGAGTGGTAAATATTCAATTCCTATATCCTATTGGAAAATAGATTACAAATTGTGTATATGATTGATGGTATGGTAAAGTCAATAGGTCGAGTGGTTCTTTTGTGTTAGGATAGATGTTTATTTTCGTTTCTTATGTTGTATATATGTAATCTACCAAATGATATCCTTTTAATTTTTGAATTATTGGTATAGAATTATACAATTTTAATTTTCTTATCATATGTATGTTTCATGTTTTTGTTTCCAATTGTTTACAATATACTCTATTGTGTTTTGTTGATTGTTTTTATGTATAATCAGAGGCAATAATATCTCAACTATAACCTTTTAGACCCTAATTACAAATTGGATTCCTTTTGAATATAGGTAGGATAAGCTAAGTTGTTGTGGAACGATGGTCAACTTACTATATAGTGTGTTTCTTTGGGAAATTACACCAGTATATACAATTAAGTATCATAGAGAAATATTGTTATACTTTTTTTAAATTACATAAATGTTTCTCTATTTGGATTTATGGGAGAGGAAACCAGAAGTCTACAATGGACCATGGATTTTACTTTAATGATAACCACCTTCTTCCATGTAAAACATTTGTCATATTCAATGCATTCATCTTCCAATAGAGTAGAAAAATTTATAATACTTTAAAATGTTGTTCAAAAAGATGGGTTTTTGGGTGTTAAATAACTTAAATAAATACATCATTGGGTCTTAAATGATAAAATAGACATAATTTTACTCAAAAATTTCTCAATCCAAGTCATCATGATATTCAGTATCACAGTATTCAAATTTGAAAAAATATTTGTTTAATGATATTAATTGATAAAAAAACTCTTACCGTCATGATATGTATGGAAAAATAAACAAATGGATTTTATATATGTCTAAAAAACACTAACAAAAAAATATATGTTCTTTAAATATTTTATTAGATTATGGGTTATTTTACAGTCCAATAATAGTGATGTATAAAATTCAAGGGTTTAAAGGGGTTATTTATATATGGAACAACCTTCAAACAACGCACCTGAATATTATCTCCCATTATTAGATTACACCCAACCATAATGGTCAGGTCAATATCTTGTCATTATCAAACACGTATTTACTAGCCTGTCTTATTTATCATTTCATGGGGTAGAGATTTTTATATTTTATATGATTCAATAATAATAATCTAGTTTGTCTACTAACTCAATTTTGTTCCCTTTTGTTTTTTACTACATTCATGGAACCATCATTGTAACAACACATGAATTTATGGGTAATAAATTTTATAGTGAATTTTAATTTTTCATCATATATCTAGGATACATTTGAGATTTTTTATTCTGATTGAAATTCTAAGATCTGGATAAACTCTTAAATGTGTTTTAGATTTGTTTTAGAGTTTTGTGAGGCCTAGTGAGTGGATTATATGTTCAAGTAAATCAAATATTTAGAGGTGAAATACATAATTTTTATAGTTCACACTGAGTCTATTGAGTATATTCACATAGTACCGTATGGTTATGGTAGATGGGTTGTATCCTCAAGGAATCCATGGGTGGGTCGATGAAAAAACTCTTGGTGTCTAATGCATTTTCAGTTACTATGTTAAGGATGATCAGGTACCTTGTGGGTTCTACATTTATTTATTTGTAGGATCATGCTTCTCATTTCACCATAAATCCCCCTTGGTTCTTTAGAAAAGTTTGGATCGTGGATGTCTAGTTTTTACCTTCCACCCCCCCCCCCCCCCCCGTCTATTTTCCCCCCTTCTCCCCTTGATATTCTCTTTCGATATTGGGTGAATTAGGTGTAGAATCCTTGATTCATTTAACTAAAAGTTAATATTTACTTTAATACATTTTTATAGGATATAATGGACCACACCCAAAATTATCAATTACATTAAATCTTATAAAACTGGATACATATATATAATCAATATTTAATTGAAAGAAAAAAAGCACAAAAAACTATCTTACCTCATAAAAATAATTCAATGATTCCATCGTCATATCCTAGGTTAAGGAAAATTAATCATGGGTGAACTCACATTCAATGTAAGGAACATTTTATAATAGAATTTGTCATGGATAAATACGGAATAAAATATATGTTAGAGTAAATAAACAATAAATATTTCATTTAGTAAATAGATTTATCTTCATAATATATACATGGAAAATAAAACAATCGCCTAGATAATAATAACTAAACTTTTAAAGTATAAAATTCAAAATACATGATTTTATGATATTTCCATAACATCCTCATGATAATACATCATTTACCTTACCATCAAGTCCATGTACCATGATATCTTACAAACATTCACGATGGTGTGCCATGAAATATTAATTCTATCGGCTATAATACACTATGAAATACACATTTGTGGTTTTATCATGAGACATGGAAATCCATATAGTGGCTATCTATAACATGTCCCCACCCATCAATTATATATTTCGGATGCATTTCTCGTATATAGATTCAAAAATTTATTACACAATAAATATTTCTTGTCAATCAATAGATATTAGTATTGAATCAAGATTAATGAAAATCAATATCTCCCTTATAAATGAAATATATTTATTAATAAGCATCCTTCAGCTAACACCACGTATTGAAATGGTATGTGGTTATGAAACTATTAAATTAGTATAAATGATATGTAATACATCAATGATACTGGAAATATGGACCCGAAGGAGATAAATGATGTCCAATGGATTCCAAAGATTGATAGATAATGTGTTCATAAGAAAGTGAATGATCCAAAATTACGGTAAATACAAAAAAAATTTAATTGTAAATACAATTCTTTCAATTCATCATAAATTAAGGCTCTAAGAAAAGTAAATTCATTTGATAGTTAGAGAGAAAACTAGAACAATACATTAAAATGTACTTCCATTATATATTTTCTTATATTTTTGTATAAGTAAAGTTATAAATCATTTCAAAACACTTTTTATGAGGTTTTAAAGTGACATTTTTTAATATTATCTAAAAAATAATATAATAAAAAAGAGATAATAAAAATATAAAACAAATTTAGAGTGGTAGGGAAAATATATTTAAGTAATATAATATTACTTTTCAATACTTGAAGAAAATAATACCTTTTTATTTTAATATAAAACTTAAAGAAAGAGAAAAATTTGAAGTGGATTTTATTTTAAAAAATAAGGAATTTTTATGGAAGATAAATAGTTAATAATATTACTGTAGCGGGGAAAATCTATTAACATTGTATGTTCTAAAAAGAACATTTTTCAAACATTAATAAAATGTCAGAAATGACTTCTTTTTGAAAATATTAAAAATAGAAATGTGAAACATTATTAGGAAATTAAAATGTTACAAAAATTACTTATATTAATCATTTAAATATATATATATAAGATTCCACAAAATAATGTTAAAATTATTGATATAATAGAGAAATATCCCCAGTTAAAAGAAGAGAAATAATATACTCTTTTCATAAAAACAATATTTTTCCCTTTTGAATATCAAAGAGAAGAAAATTTGGGTAAAAATATGAAGACCCAAAAAATAAAAAGAGGATAATAAAATATATGTTGTTTAATAAAGAAGTACCATATATTTGTTCTGACATTTGTTTAAAAATGAACAAGCCAAATAAGAGTGATATTGTGAAATTAACCTCTACAACTTTAATAAATTTTTAATAAAACACCTTAAAAACATGATTAAAAATTTTTCATAAAATTAATATATATGAATCCATTTTATAATATATAAATTGGGAAATATATAAACCATATAAAAATAAATTAGGTGCATAATATAAATATTTTCTCTATATATAATAATTTAAACAAAAAAACATTATCTTGGATTTATGCGTGGTTAGACGTGTTATATCATAATAAAGTATAAATTTAAATTTATTAAATTATTTTTTTTAAAAATTTGTTTAATATATATTTTAATTTTTAAGGTTGTTTAATAATAATCTTTCATCAAATCATTGCATTGTTTTTTCTTTGGTGGACCACTTATGGTTGTTCAGTCATCTTTTCTAAAACAACTTTTGTGGGTTATTCATGGATAAAGGTGAAAAAACGTGGTAGCATTACAACTAGAATATAATTTTTTTAATATCATTTTTAATCATTTATTAAAATCTCATAACCATGCATTCATGGTGGTAATAGAAAAAATAAATTCTTCTCTCACGGAGGCATTAGTTCACTTGTATTCCTGATGAAGTTTTCATTTTCCAAATTATTAGATAAAAAAATGGTATATAATGATTAATAATTTAAGAATCTTATTAATATCGTAAATGACATATATATTCATCAAATATAACATTATTATCATCTATTTAACTTAAAAATTAAAAAAACGCATTGCTTCATGGATGTGGTAGGCCACACGTACGCATGAGTGAAATTATCATTCTCCAATGGATGGGAGGGGAAGATAGTTGATATTATTTTATCATTAAAAATAATAATTATGTAATAACTGGAATATATATCCCTTAAATCCATATTTATAACCATCCAATTTATTTTGTGATGAAAAATTATACAGGTCACTTCTTGGAGATGGTAGTATATAAGTATGCATGAGTGATACTTTCATTTATCATTGGATATGAAAGGTTGTTAAAAAGGTTATACAATAAAAAATTAAACTTATTTATATTTTATATATTCATCTTATTATTTAATAATGGTTATTATAGGTTTTATGTAGGTATAATAACAAAAAAATGTGAAAGAAACCAGTTAAGAGTTATACCTATTTTTTGGAAAAAACACCTTTTCTTACACCACAAGCCTTTTTAGGTTTGTATTTTAATGAGACCAATAACTCCATGATGTTTGTAAGTATGTTATTTTGGGATTTCATTAAGTGTTTTCTAGGTTTTAGTTCATAATTTTTGTGAGTAAATGTGGAGATGTGGTTCTATTATATAAGTTATGTGGGTAAAAAACTTGTAAATACATAAGACAACATTATATATTATAGGTCTTACTCAGGTCAAATGGATTCATAATTTCATAGTTCATAATATGTGAAGTTTTAGGTAGAAATCCAACCAACCAACAAGATTTTATCTAGTGTGTTATTCTATTTAGAATTCTTACTCCTTTATTTTAACCCCTGTATCTCATTTTACCATTTCCCTACGTGACAAATCGTTACCATGGTTACTATTCATTGGGAATAAAAATTAAGTTAACATAATTATATAATATTTATTATTATTATTTTAAATATGTAATCGTTTTATAACATTCAATTAATATAATTTTAAAAAAATTATTTTAATATATGTTCGAATAATAAGTCGAACCTCATTTTTATAAAAATGTTATTTTAAAGTATAAAAACGATTTTACATAAAATTCAACTTTGATTTTGATTAATATTTAATTAATTATCATACTTTAAAAAAATGACACTTAATATAATTTAAAACAAAACTAAAATATAATGTTACATTTAGAATACTTGATTAAAAAAGAATGAGAAAAAAATTAAATTTAATAGAAACATTACATTGATTTCCAAAATGTCTAATATAGATTTCTAAGATAATAATAATATTTTTAGATATTTAATATTAATTATTAAATATATATTTATCCTATGAATAATTATTTCTTAAATTTTCAACCCACCTTTATATCCTGATAATGCCATAATTGTGATAGTAATTATAAAATCGATATTTTCAACAATTCACCCAAAAATCAATTATTTTTGAAGAATATCGAAAAAATAACCTTTATTTAATTTTTGTATTATGATATAAATAATAAAATTTATAATATCGAATAAAATTTATAAAAGTTTTAGATAATAATTCGAATATCCACGAAAAAATACAGAAAATCATTTTTTTGAAAACAAATTATTATAGTTGCATAAAATAAATTTGTTCTCATTCCTTGAAAAGGAAAAATAAATAAATGCTTGTTTTTTTATTTAATATATTAATAATATATTTCATAAATATAATGAATATATAGAGATTAAGTAAATTTCTTAATATAAAAATACATCACACACATAAAATCAGTTTTCTATAAAAAATATCAAATTTTTCATCAAATATTTTTATCCTCATTTATATTAAATTGATTATTAATGTATAAATTATTATTAATTATTATAAGTTTATGAAAAAAATATTTACAATACATTTAATTCTAAAATGAAGATAAATTTATATTCTAAAAGAAACAAATATAATATAAAACAATAATTTTTAGCTACTAATTACTCATTTAAAATTAATTATTCTTAACCTTATATAATTTGATTATATTCATTGAAAATTGAGAACATCTTTACTAGTAATTAAAAATTATATCATAATTAGTAAAAAGTTTCTAGATATATTTTATAATTTGATTACTTAAATTCTGACATGTTAATCCAACAACTTGGTTATAATGAACATTTTTAAATAATAATACTACTATAGTATGCCTTGCTTCATTTAGGATCGAAGTAATTTTATCAAAATATATCATTCATAGTGTTAATAAACTTAAATATTTTTTAATACACTCTTCCCTCCTTAAATAAATTTCATGATTGCAATTTAAATTCATTTTTATCTAAATGATTATATCATGAAATGATAATTTTAACATGAATTTAAATGTCAAAGTAAAGAATAGAAAATTTATTATTTCATAAACAAATATCTTAGTATAATTCATGCTTATTTATAATAATTCAACTTTTTAATTTGTTTTCATAAGATTACCTTGATAGATATGTGATTCATTCCACATTAAACATGATAGATTTATCTTATATTTCTTGAGTTCTGGGAAATTATAAGAAAGACATACTTACTTGAGTTCTTTCCATGATTATATTTTGATATGTTTTCTATCTTTGATTCATTTCATATTCAAAATAATGAGTTAAAAGTTGACTATTTAATTACTAAAACACTAAAATAACCTTTTAATGGATTTTTAGAACCATTAAAGGGTAGTATTCCTCATTGTAGGAATGATTTTCTGACTCATGATTCCTATATTTTCTATCCAAAAAATAAAACCAAAAATGATTAGCATAAATAAAAAATAATATTCAATAAATTAGATAATTAAAATTTTGAAACAATATATTAAAAAAAAAGAATAACACCCAACATTCAACATTAATCATTAAACCCTAAACTCTATAGAATATTCTACCGCAAATTCGAAATACTAATAATCATACATTCTAAAAAATTTACTATATTTATCCTTACATCAAAACTTTTACTAACCCTAAAAGTTTTAATATATGTTTATGGTCTTCTTCATCTTATTAACACCAAAAAATATTCCATACATGGATTTAATATTTCCAATAAATAATCATTTAGAAGCCAAAATTCACACATGTAAAATTTCTCAAAAAAATAAATTCTTTTAAGAGTATCATTATATATTCATGATTGATTATGATGATCCTTGACATTTTTAGTATACCAATATGACCCTAGACATACCATAATGATATTATCTAGGTAATCGTCTATTATTTGGGAATTGATTAGAATTTTTTTTATCTCCATAAATTTGATGTACTGAATATTAGTGCCTTCTCTGTTGCATTTATATTCATGATCCTTATGTCCTTTATCATTTAAATTATAAAAACACCCATTCCCTTCAATCATTTTATAGTATGTATCATTTAATAATGGTCACATGTTAGAGGTTTCACTATCACCTTATTCATTGTAATTAGATTTCCTTTTTCCATGCTCTCAATAATCCTCTCCTTCTCATGATTTCCTTTAAAAATATAAGATTTAAAGAAATATTTTTCGTAATAATGGAACTTGATACCATTTCATCATTTTATGGGAATTATTTTGATACTAGACCACTTGAAGGCTCGTATTAATACAAACAATGAAATAGACGATCTTAACTTAATGATTTTGTATGTAGTCTACTGTTTTCCTTGACAATTTGAAAAAAAAGTATCATAATCAAAGAAATTTTCCTCTTCCTTCAAATATAAATTAAAAAAATTCTTTGCATATCTTTTTTTGTTCTATATGAAAATATTTCTCACCTAATATCACCGTAAATATTCTACATTGAATAATTTTTATCTATTATTTCTTCTTAATATTATTTATCTTCCTTCTACTCAGATCCATCACTAAAAAATGGAACACACATAGTCAACTCATAGACATTATGAATATCGATCCATTGAATAAAAAAATAATAAATTATATTGACCATTATTGTGGTTTATGTTACTACTCAAGATAGCTATGTTCATCTTAATGCTCATAATATCAATGTTCTAAAATCTAATTCCCATGTGTCCTACTAAAAAACATTTGATACTATTTATAGTAACCATAAATATATAAATCTAGAGAATGTTGTTAGAATATTACATTTGTACATGATAACAAGGATAACAATAAAATGGGTCAATAAATTTAGAAATAATTGAAAATTATATACATACAATACTTTCAATTACATTGGTTAATAAAACCAATGCATAAAGAATATCATTAATCCTTTAAAATCATTTAAATATATATTCTTCATAAATATAGGAAAGGGAAACAAATAAAATTTAAGCTCAAATTATCCACAAGTTAAATTCTACAACAGAATCTATCATGAATATATATGGCATAAATGATAATCTAGAATAAATAATCAATATATGTTCAATTTAATCAATAAAATGAGCATCAAATATATATCTATAGAAATTAAAAAGATCACATTGTAAATAAAAAATAAAATTTTAATAATGTAAATTCATAATGTCTAGATTCATGACCTTACATTCAAAGACTCACTCCAAGACATCAAAAAACATACAATAAAGGACTTGTGTACAGACATATTTTATACCTTCAGGGAATTTTTCCAATAAATTATCATTGTATAGGTCGTAATACACCGAGATATACCCCTTATTATTTATCTTATGAGACTATCGATTCAACAAGGGGATATAAATAACTAACTAAACTACAAGATAGATATATTCCATGTTTTAATTATATATTGAATTAACAATATAATTCATTATCAATATTCCTTATCAGTCAATCAATATCCATATGGAATGAAAAAAATAAAATAAAAAAAAATTTGTAGTAAATTAAATAACATTATTAATAACATTCGTTCAACCAACACCATATATTGAAATGATATATGTTTAAGAAAATATTAAATTAGTATAAATGATATAGAATGCATCTATTATACTGAAAATATGTCCATTAAAGAAGTAATTAATGTCCAATGAATAATGAAGATTGACATAGAACATGATCACAAGAATGTAAATGATCACAAAATATGTTACAATCTGTAAAATAGTCAAGTACAATAAGGGAAATTAAAATGAACATAAATTAAGGTTTGAAATAAATGAAAAAAATTTGATAATTGGAGTGGAAAAAGGATGAAAAAAATTATAAATAACCTTCATTAGATATTTTTTAATTTTAAAAGAAAATGTTGCTATAAATAATTTCAAAACACATTTAAATAGGTTTAAAATATACTTTCAAAATATTATTTTCCAAAAAAAATATAATATTAAAAATATAAAAATCTTATAAAATATACGTGGAGTGGAAGATAAAATAAATTTAAGTAAGGTGAAATTAATTTTCAATACAATAAGAAAATAATACCCTTTTTAATTTAAAAAAAATATTTATAGAATAATTGACAAATTATTTTCCCTAAAAACATGGAATCTTGTATAAGAAGATAAATAATGAATAATATTCACTGATATAGGAAAATCCACACATATCATGTTTATTAAAAAGAATATTCTTTTCACACTTTTGTAAATTTTTAAAACCACATGTTTGGTAAATTTTAAATAGATTGTTTTTATAAAATTTTAGAGCAATTAAAGGTGAGTATACAAATAGGATTACCAATCATTTTAATTTGTATAAAAACTTAATTAATTTAATTTTAGGAATATTTATTTGGATGATAAATATTCAATAAAAAAATAAGAGAAATAAGTTGGTATTTACATAAAAACTTTCTTTTGTTATTTTCTAGTAATAAAGAGAGGAAAATTAGGATAAAGACATGTAAACCCTATAATTAAGCCTATGATAATAAAAAAACAAGTGTTTCAAAAAAGAAATTTCATATAAGTCTTCTGAAATAAAATTAAATATAAACAATTTGAATAAGAGTGAGATTTTAAAATAAACCCTTATGACATTAATAACTTTTGAATCAAACCCCCTTAAAAGAGAAAACTTGAATTGAAACATTAAATAACCTGAATAAAGATGAATTAATTTTATATTATCTAAAATTGATATTATATACACCTCATGATAGAAATTAGGTGTATTATAAAAAATTTGTCTCGATGGAGTGCAATTGGGATGAAAAAACCCTTACCTTATATTCGTATATAGCCAACCACATTTTATCCTCCCAAATAATCAATTCATATTTATAAAATACATGATTAATAAATTATTTTATCTCTATTTAGTATTTTAGTATCTTTTATAATATTTTTAAATCTATTCAACTAATATATTTCTCTTATGTTGGCCACTTATGGTTGTCGGCCAATTTCCCTAAAATTACTTCAGTATATTGACCTTGGTTTAAGGTGTTATGAAATGGTTTCATTATCCCATTAATGTTATAGATTCATGAATATAGTTTTTATTCATTTTATACAATTGTTTAACTAACAATGTTAGGTGGTGGTATAAAAATTAAATATATTGTTCATATAGGTTGTAGTCCACACATACACTTGATGTTTTCATTTTCCTAATGGTAAGAAATGAGTGAAATTTTATTATTATTCATATTTAATGAATTATATTTTTTAATATACTTAATAAATATTCATTAAATATATTTTTTTGTCCAAACATGTAAATAGGAAATGAAAAATAAATCACAATGCGTTGTGAAGGTGGTAATCAACACAAATGCACAAGTGACATTATTATTTTCCAATTAATGGAAAGGTAAGAATATATATATTATTTTAACATTAAAATTAATAATTAATTCATAAACATCATATATATATTAATTATATATTTTATTACTATTAATGTTATCTGGTTAATAAAAATGATACAGATTACTTCGTGGATATAGTAGTTCATCCTTACGATCAAAAAATACTTCCATTTTTTCATTTAAAAGAGAAAATGATGAAAAAGGTTTATAACATAAACATAATAAAATTTTATAATATTTTATATAATAATGTTATCATATAATAATGTTTATGATATTATTGAAGGTGGTAGATGGTGAAATAAATGTGAAAGAACTCAGTTAAGAATTATACCGCTTCTTTGGAATACCTCATTTAGCTTAAAACTTAGGTAATATTAGGTTTATATTTTTCATAGACCATGACCACTATGGTTTAAGAAACAATTTATGATAGGATTATGTTTTGGTTGGACTTTTATGATCAATATTCCTAAAATTTTGTAAATTATTGAAGGAATGAGGTTACCTTCTAAAAATGAGGTTGGTGGAAAATTTGTAAATACATAATAAAATATAATATATATCTTACACAATTATAGTGAGTAAAAAATATAATTTTTTTATTATGATATGTAAACATAATAAATTCAACAAAACAATTAAATTTAATCATTTGTGTCATCCAATCTTGATGTCGTATCCCTTTATTTTGACACTTTTACAACATTTTACCCTTACTAGTGGTGATAAATTTTCACCATAGTTACAATCCATTATGATAAAATATTAATGTAAAATAATTTCCTAGTATTAATTATTAAAATTGGAAATATTTAATCCATTTTAAAATATTTAATTCCAATAATTGTTACAAATTTCTTTGAACATATGTTCATAAAACGCAATGAAACACTTTTTTGAAAAATATCATTTTTTAGAATTAATATGATTTTCCAAAAAGTGTAGTAAAATGTTGACTCATATGGAATTAATTAGATTATTTAACAAAATTATTCTTATTTTAATTTCAAACCAAGACAATATTTAATGTAACATATTGAATATATTACTAAAAGAGATAGAATAAATATAGTTTTTAATTGTATAAAAAATTCAATTTATTTCAAAAATTCCAAAATTTGATTTAAAAGTTAAATATTATAATTTCAAGTGAATTAAATTAAATATTAAATATATATTTTTCTATAAAAAGTATTTATAATATTTCCAGTCACTTTTATCAAGATAATGCTACAAAAGCCACAGAATTTGTAAAATCAGTATTTTTCACTATTCACACGAAAACTACAATAACAGAAAATACCAAAAAATTCACCTTTAAATTAATTTTGATATGTTGATATAAGAAAGATTTAAATTTTATAAAATATAATTTCATAAATTTTTTGAAATTTTTTTATTACACGTGCAAAAAATATGTAAAAACTTATTTTTGAAAAAAAATGTATTTTTTAAGAATATACAGAATTTTTCACATACCATGACTATTAATTACCAATAGAATTCTTATTTTATTTATTAAATATAATATCAATAAAATTAAATTAAAATTAATAAAAATTGATTAAATAAAAATTTCAAGATAAAAATTCATCATGAACATAAAAACGGTTATCTAAAAAACTTATCCTTTTTACAATAAAATCATTCTATCTTGATTTATAAAAAATTTAAAATCAATGAAATGATGATTATTAATTATTCAACATGATTAAAAATTAAATTATTAATATATTTATTACAAATAAATAAGTTAAATTTATCATTAAAATGAAAAAAGTATAATATAAACATATCACTTTTTATAATAAAATGACATATTTAGACATTAATTGTTCTTATCCTCAAATGATTTAATTATTATCATTCATAATTTAGTTTATATTTTCAATAAATGAACAATATTATTTATTTGGAAAAATTTTAAATTGATATTTTGTAATTTGATTACTCTTATTCAAACTTGTCAATCCAACAGTTATGTTATAACAGTCTTATGTAAATAATAATATTTCTATACTATATCATGATTCAATTATGCTTGGTTTTATATTTTTCAAATTTTTTCATACATAATTTATATAAAAAATAACACTGTTTTGTTACATAATATGTTGTTTGGGAATCAATTTAAGGTGTGAGCTCATCCCTCTTCAATTTTTTTTACCATCGTTTGATCTCCTCTAGTTTTGGATGTTTTTATTTTGGGGTTTATTGTAAATTCAAAAATAGCATGGTACAATCATTATGATATTAATGGTTTTTTATTATTTTTTTGAGTGTTTCCAGTAATGATGGTGAAAATATACCTTATATCATTTCAATTATGGTATATCAACCACTTATTTTATTTGTTATTTTTGATTAAATTAGATTAAATTTGTAGATGAATTAGTGTCAAAATAATAGGGGTTTTTTAGTAGGTTTCATTGTGGAATTATAGACCCTATACACATAGTTGGTTTTTATAGGCATGGATTTTTCACCTGGTGAGTATTTAAGTAATTTCCCCTTTTTGGTTTTTATTTATTAATTTATTATACAATGTTATAATCAATTAATGGGTTTTGTGAATGAGATATCATCCCATGGTATGAATGGGTTTTTTTGGAATATACATGGATTATAATAGATTATATTATGTGATCTAATTTATTACATTTTTATCTAGTCCCAATTATGATTAACCGAATACATGTTTAAATGTGATTGTTCATACCTGCATAGGGATGTGGTTTCAAGTGAATTTAATATGGCCCTTGAGCATTGTTAATTATGAATTATGTTTACTAGAGACTCCAAGGTTTGGTGTGAGTTTTACATCATATATTATGTGATATATATATATATGTGCACAATGACTAAGTCTCCATGGGGTAGGATGGTAGGTGAGTTTATGAGAGGCCAATAGTTGGTCTCAAGGATGGGATAACTTGTGTGTATCATAGGTTAGACCTACTAGGTCTGATATCATAGGAATGGGGTTATTAAGATTATGGGTGACGAGCGATCTGTTTATAAATCTCACTTATGGTTGGGATTACCCCCATGATGATGGAATGTGGTCTTAGTTATTTAGGTTTTTTAGATAAATAGTCTGAGGATTTGACTATCATGAATAGGAGGATTATCTCCAGGTTATTGGTTGAAATTTCCTCTTTGGAGGTATTCGATGATAACTGAAGTGTGGGACTTTAGGATTTTTTATGATGGTTAGTACATAATCCACTCATGGATATAGATTATTCATGACCTATGAAATCTCTTTAGTAGTGTAACTAGGGTTTTTTTAGAGAATTTTATGTATTGTCGGATCACCCCATTAAAGGAATAGTTTAGTTTAGGCCTTCGAGTTTTATGCTTATCATGGTTTGATAGATGTGGATCCTATTTAGTGGTAGATATTGGTTTAATTATGAGGATATTAGGGTATGTATTCAAGAAAATATAGGGATTCCGGTGGGATTGACATATCATTCTTGTGTGTTTCAGTCTAAATAAGAGAGAATAGCCTATCAGGCCAGGTCAGTGATGAGATGTGCATCGATAGAGAGTTCTCGATCTTAGTCAACTCTTTTTAAGTCATGTATTCGAATGTGGAATGTTAATGGCATGAGGATATGTCTAAGATCTAGATTATATACATGTGATTCAAGGTGTGAATATGGGTGTAGATATGTTACATGATTTGTACCTTTAAAAAGATGGAAAAAGATGTGGTTTGGTATGTGGTCCTACCTTAAGTGAGAGGGTGTTGGTCAAGGATTTAGTTGAAAGGCCTACACTATGATTGAGGAAAAATTTCATGCTTCAATTTGAGGACCTTCCTTAAGATAGGAATTTGTGGTCAGGGTTCTGTTATAAGACCCCACCCTAAGTGTGAGGGTTGAGGTATAAGATATAGTTTATGACATAGAATGAATCCTTACCCAGAGTGAGATGTTTTTTGTATGAGGTATGTTATGCCACTAGTGATGAGACCTAAACCTGAGTGAGATTGTGGTGGTATTACACATAGTACATAACATGGTGTGGGATCCTCACCCTAAGTTATTGGGTAATGGTATGAGATATGGGATGTGATATAGAATAAGGACAGACCTTCAGTAAGAGGGTGGTCATGTAGGATGGGATATGTCAATAGATTTGGTGTGATACTGTACCCAAAGAAAGATTATAATCAGTTAGAGACCATGTCCTCTAGAAATGTGGTATGGACTATGTTGTGTGTGATTTTATATCTTCGATTTTTATTAGATGGTCGATGTATGGTAACATGTCATGGTGGCATGGTTTTTACATATTAACACAACATGAATTATTATATGCCTTATGTTATATTTATTTTTTCCTCATTTATGAACATGTATATGATTGTGTATATTATGTTAAATGGGTAATACCCTACATAAATTTATTTCTAATACCCTATATAGAAACCCTAGCATATTATATTCCATATGTATGTTATATAACTCTGATCAAAGTTTTCACTATGGATCAGGTTAGAGCTACTGGACTATGTTTGGAGATTGGGTTGAGGTGATGATTACGGGTTATTTTAGTGTTTACTGTGTATTTTAATATTATTTTAATTTTTTATATTTGATTGGCTCATTGGTTGATTTGTTTTTATTTATGACTATATGACTGATTTTTTATTATAACATGTTGTATGTCATATTTTTTATGATTTTCTTGGGTTATAATTCTATATCACATAATCAAATATTAGATTTAGGTTTTTATTTGGTTATTTACATATTATTAATTATTATTATGTTGAGGACATAATCTCTTAAACATATTACTCAAGACCTATCAACTAGTCGACATCCCTCTTCACGTGAGATGGAGTCTGTGAAGTCATGTGGTGCTCTGAAAAGGGTGTAGTTTGGCTCATTTAAGATTATAAATTACTAAATAGTATCAAGGATTCTTTTTATTTGTTTAAATATTTTTTTGATTTTAGATTGATATAAGAATTTATTATATATTATAATGATTCTCATGTCGGTGAGTCAAGAACACAATTCTAGTGGGTAGTCTAAGTTACTAAGGTTTTGGGATTTTTGTTATTGACTTTCAATATTATAGGTGATAGGATTATTTAAATATGATTTCCTATTTTTAGGTTATTACAGTATGGTTTTTTATCTTAACCCATTTTTCTAAGATTCTTGAGTATGTTTTTCATATTTGCCTTTTGGGATTCATATGGGATTTATAATATTGTTGGTGATTTAACCCCAGTGACAAAATAATGTTTACTTACATAGAGCATTAATAAAACTTATGAAGTGTTATGATTTAAAAAAATTAGTGGATTCCTACTCAAATGGATACTAATATTTGAATCATGAATAGTTTATGGTTTTTGATGAATATTTAGTTATATCTTATCATGGGAGCTATCCAAGAGTGACATCAAGTGTCGTGGGACCTGGTTTACTTTGTCCGTATGTGTTCTATGGAATCCAAAATTAGGCTGAATGTTCATCATATTTGGAGAGGAGGAAACTTCATGGAGGGATACCTTTCTTGTTTGGGTAATGCGGATGAGACTGCAGTTATCTTCCTCTTGATTGTAGAGATATTATTCATGAAGATACTCTTGGTCTGCATCATTTCCGGCCTCCATGAGGGGCCATTCATCCATGTAATTCTGATGTTTGTGTTAATAAAAAGGGAATTTATCTTAGTATTTGGGATTATGAGATGGATAGCAAACCATAGTGGGTTAGTTTAGGTATTGGATATCATAAAAATATACGGATACTTATCGGTTATTCTAGAGAGATGATTCAAATTTAGCATGGGTTATTCATAGTATGTAGATACCCATGGGAGATAAATGAATAGAAATGCGGGATTCCTTGTGATTTTTATGAGGTAAATAATATTGAATGATTTTTTATCGTGATCATATTTCTAGGGAAGGATCTATGGGAGACATAGCCCTTTTGCATTTGGGTATGTTTTTGGATGGTATAATGAGAGAGTTATTCTCAATAGTTAGGCCTAACATGAGAAGAGAATATGTAGAAACGTTTAGTATTTGAATTATGCTCATGTATTTGTGATCATGTGGATATCCACTATAAGAGTGGTATGCCTAGGGTTTCTATGATGTAAACACTATTTGGGCTTCTAGGATTATATGATGGAAAAAGGTAATTTTCTAAATAGGGGACGATACATGATATCCTTGGATTGATGGGAAGTGACTCATGAGTGTGTAAATATTGTTCATGTATTGTGTTATATGAGAGTATACACCCTCTGTTGTCTTATATGAGTTTGAGATGGACATTGGGAGATAACCAGTGAGATAGCTTATAGCGAATAAGTCTATGCTAACCTAACACTTTGATCAAATTATTCCACCACATTTAATGAGGTGTATTCCCAATCACCCTGGGATGGTAATAAGAACTCAGGTATCACAATTGAACTTGTGGGAACAATTTCACCCTCGATAAAACTAGGATAAACCAGGGGTTACAATGAATAACACATCATGAGGTCTCTTTAAATCAGATGACCATGTCAAAAATGAATAATAGGAAATATAATGGAGACATTCAAATATGGTATAAATCTCAAAATAAAGAAAATATTTCACCAAATTGTTTTCAAACATGAAACATTTTTTACACAAACTATTTAAATTTCCAAAAACAAGGAAATGAGGCCAAACTAAAAAGAAACAGGTGGAATAAGAGAGTGATACAACTCATAACCCCAATATTAAAAACTCAAATGGGTGAAACCACCCAACATATTTGTATGAATCAGAAGTCACCACCATAACCCGAACAACACCAACTTCCCAATAATGAGCAGTCACTATAGAACCTATATTTCATAACAGAAAAACCTATTAAAAATATGAAAAATTCATAACTAAATATGTCATCATATAGGGTGTGAGAAAAATTCTAGTAAGATATCACCATGTTCTGATTCACTTTCTATTTATAATGAATTTAAGGATTCTAGTTTGAAATTTATTCATATCAAAATAAATTTTCCTTTCCTTTCAAAAAAAAATAAATTAAACAAATTATAATACATATACTTTTAAAAAGCATACCATTTGTAGAAAATGCGTAAAAGTGGACTTATCAAGGTAAGATTATTTCAAAAACCAACCACTTACATTTTTATAACAAATCCAGTTTCATTTTAAAATTAAATGGATGACTATTTATTTATAGAAAATATCATCCCTTTAAATCAAACCCACAAGTGGTTTGGAATAAATTTTCGGATAAAATAAATTTCAATCTTGATTTTAAAGAGGAAATTTCTCTCCTTATTTTGAAAACATTAAAACACACACCCCATTATTAATAAGTGTGGGGAAACAAAATAAAATGGAAATACATAATAATTCATTGAAAAATGAAAATTACCATACAAATCATGACTCACCCTCATGATTCTCACTCAAAAAAATAATGAGAGAAAATAAATAAAAGAATAAAATCATATTAAAAAATGATCAATGAGAATATCATAAAGTGTAAACCATGTGACATCACTCTAGGAATTAATGGATCATGTTTTTCTTGACATGAACTATGGGAACCTATAGTCGATAGGTTAATAGTGACACAAATCATCACATCAATCTCCCTTACATGGCCTCATCAATGACACACCCCTATCCATGTGTAATATTCAACTAGGGGTTACTATCCAAGGTATCACACTCAACTTGAACGGAAATATTCCAAAACAACCAACTTGGTGACCTAGGATCCTTATATCATGTATAAAAAGGTGGTAATTATCTAGGTAATGTTATCATGTGACACAGACCACACAAATACAAGAGGAAATAACAATAAACTAATAAACCCACCTCTAATACACCCCTTGAATATTGATCCTCAGCCCAAAAATATAAACATGTATCAAAATTTATAAAATTGATTAGATGATCACTAACACAAGAAAGGATGATAGTGGTATCCTTTAAGCTGTAAAGTAAATATAAGGAAATATATCAACATAATGTTACTAATGGGACTTCTATTTATATATATATTTTACATAATTTTTGATTTCTTTTTTGAAAACCATTTGACATCAAAATGAAACATAAGGGGAATCACATAGAACAACAAAGAATAATAAACCATCAATATGAAAAATTAACCGAAGTATTAGTTTGAAATATGAAAAGAAACAAATTAACCACACCACCTTTTATAAAATATTGAAAGCCTATTCAAAACAACACACCTATTTTATACAATCACGTGGAGCCCCTTTATGAATGTAATTCTTTCCAAAACCATGGTAACCTCTTAAATTAAGGAATCCAGTTTTTAATCAAATAACTCTTCACTTAAAAATTACTAATTGGTTCCAAACATAATGAACCAACAATTTATCTCAGGAAAACCCGTCAATGTAAATTTATAAAACATATAGAAAACATAAAACAGAATTTAAAAAAATGTACCATTAATCCAAGAATTTAACCCAATTTTTAGAAAATAAGGTCCAATAAAAAATTGAATATATTGATAATACAGAACAAGGTACCATAAAACATATTAATTTGGTTTAAAAACACTTTTAAATCACTAATGATTCTCCAAAATCATTAAATAATGGAAATGATATGGAAGTGACTACCTCAAATGGTGGAAAATTGGCACATTCTACAGAAACCACCAAAAGAGGCCTCCAAGGATAGATCATAATAATTAATAAATGAGAACCCCAATTTAAAACAACCATAAAAACAAAAAAATTTCCTCCCATGGCTACTAGGGTTGGAGAAAATTGTAAAAATAGTGAAAATCGAGAGAAGAATATAGGAAAATCACATACCCATTAATTATAATGAAAAAACACCAAGGATCCAATTTATATTAACATTAATGAGGTTGGGATAAGGGGGAGTTCTTCGTTAGGTTCTTATGTATGGAGATAAAATAGGGTATCTTGGGGTGAAATCCTTAGTTATAATGAAGTAAAAATGACAAAATTACCTCACCTAGAGCCAGCCGCATGTTTGTATCACATGGCTTACCAAACCATATACAATCCAACCAGCTACCACTACTACAAAACATTATAGGTCATATGGTTGTCTCACATAGTTTGTTAATATTTTAATAGTGCAAGTGATAACCATTTTCCATAGGATATAACTAATAAAAGAAGGTATCCTTGAAATATTTTGACAACCACTGTAATGTTATAGTAAATTATTTTCATGAATTTTAAGTATTCATTAATTTTATTATATATATATTCTCTATAAGAATATTTTGGAATTTTGCAGTTAAAGAAGAAAACATTTTATACATACTAAATTTTGGTTTTTTTAAATATTGATTTTAAAATTTAAATTTTCAATTTAAAAAATAAACTAAATTATTTATTTAATCAAGTGAAAATAGATTAAGATATTTTGTTGAAAATTTTCTGAAAATCTATATATTTTAAAAATTTTAGTTAAAATGGCTACTTTTTATGAGAAACTAAAATTTATTTTCAATTATTTACAATTTAAAATTCTATTTTGGATTATTTTAAAAATAAAAGTAGCTCATTTTTTTATAGAAAAAATATAATAATTGTATTTTTAATGTTTTTTGTAGTTTTATTTGGTATAAAAACAATTTTATTCTTAAAAATAAAATTTCTTTATGGAAAACATGTGTTTCATCGCATTTTACATGTTTACCTTTAAATGAAATTATTCTAATTCTGTTAATTAAATATTAAAAAATGAATTAAATATTCTCAATTGAGAGGTCTAAATTTGGAAAAAATTTCTGTTTTGTTTTTTTATGAATAGTAACAATAAATATTTTTTGTTACCACAGTAAAGGTAAAATGAGTTAATTGGGGTTAAAACTATTATGACAGGGTTTGAAATACAATCAAACACATGATTTTACATTATTTTTTATTCTATTTCATTCATAAAGATAAAAAATTCAATAATATGGACATTTTATTGCAACTTATCTTTGGTTCTGAATTTCTTATATTTAATTATAGGATAAAGTAATAAATGACACTCACTTGTTTTTAATATCTATATTATTTTTTGATATAAATAAAAACAAAATATTATTAGTTATAAATTATTATTTGAAATAAGAAATAATTTATTCATCTTGGTAATTTATATTTATTTTTAGGGATGAAATAATCTCATTTATTTCTTACGAAACATCGATATAGTTTTATAGAAAGTAGTAGAAAAATAATGATTTTTATAAACTTTAAGATTAATATTATTTTAGTGATTTTTTGTTATTCGTGAATTATATAGATTAAAATAACTTATTGTGAAATTTTTAATGGTTTATATTTTATTTATTTTGATTTAATATTATTTCCAATGTCACGTTAAATGATTATATAGAAAAATAACATTAATAATATTTTATAATAAATAATATTTTATTAAATAATATAAAAATCATAAAAATATTATTTTCAACCAAATAAATTGAATATAGTTGAAAATATCATTTATGGTCCATTTATGTGCCACTTTTTTTATAGTATATTTCTTTGCTTCTTTACTCTAAAAAGACATTAATACCAATGTAATTTCCAAATGTGTTAACAATGGATAAAACCAAAAAATAAGAGTCCAAACATCTCCTAAACATTCCCAAATTTTATTTTGTGAGACTATTTCAAATCATAAACATATTATATAAAAAAATATGTCATTTCTTACAATTTCTAAATAACAAACTATTTACATTAATTTAATACTTTAAGAAATTCCTAGAATGTCCCTCCCCACTTCTATAAAAGGGATCCACCTCTCATTTTTTCTAATCACTTAAAAACCTTTTTTATTAATCAAATCCCTATCTAAACACCTTAATCACCTCCATAAACATGTTATATAGTCAATGTATTGTTCAGTAAACCAATCTAGTATGGTTTGAGGTATAATACTAAATAAGTAGTTTGATGAAGAGGTATATTTCTTAATCAATAATTTTCATTTTATTTATTCTTCTAACATCAATTTTTTCATATATGATTAAATAAAAACACCATTATTTTATATACACTGAAAATGATCATGGGGTATTTAAGAGAATGTTACCGTAGGTTTTATTGACTCCAAGCATATCATGGTGAGGTTTGCTTCTGAAAATGATATGATCCTAGCATAGTATAGCACACCACACATCTGTGATGGTGCTTTGTTTATCTTCTTCATGTGGTCATATGATTTATACATGAGGAATTATTCTCCATCCATTTCAATTTGGGAAAGGTACTCTCACCTTCCAATCCCCTTTGGAAATTAAGTTATACCACATATGTCATAAAATTTAGTAGAACATTATCTTTGTTAGGATAGTTGTACTAGGGCTATTTGCAATCCCGTTTCACTGAGAACATGTGTTCAAATCAATGTGTTTATGAAACACATGGATTCCTTTTGTGTCAGTTGGTGAGTAATTTTGGTATAAAAAATTGGTCATTTTTTAGTCGTGGTAGTACTATTTGTTCATTGTGCAACCGCATGGGACATAAACCAGAGATCATTTGTCATGGGAAGCTATACTGTATGAAGAAATACCAGTTGATGTAGTCCAATGGCAGAATAGTTGATAGGGGGTTGGAATGGAATGTCAAAGGTATTGTTACTTTTTCGGAGAGGGGTGTATCAGAAGCTAACCCAACAATAATGCAGCGGTATGGCATCAAATGAAAGTAATATAGGAAGGTCAAAGTAGCCAGTTCCTCTACCCCTTGAGCTGAAGGTCAAGGAATTCTTCAACAGATTTATAGGTGATCTTAATTTCATGAGGAAACCAATGGATGTGGCTCCCCAGGGAAATGAAGTGGGTGGATGAATTGATTCTGTAGAAGCATCTCATTCTCATATGGAAAGGGTTATTGTTACCCAATCAGTAAAGGAATCGGCTATATGTTTATCTCATTAAACACAATTTAGGATGGTTAATGTTAATTTATTTTTTGGATGGGTATCTTTATGTGATGGGGGAACCATCCAAGTCTCTATTGGGTCCATTATATGCGGATTTGGTGTTCTCCAGGTGTGGTATTAGGATAAGCCTCAATAGATAGGTGGCATCCATTGACCTGGGTAACCGCTTAAAACAATTGATGATTGATGAACCAGTTGGGCCCTCTTTAGTAATTGAGTTTTATTTGTTTTCAATGAGTTAAATGAGTGTTAATGATGGTTTAAGATACTATCCTATTTGAAATGGAGAATGGAAATCAGACTATTAAAGCACTGACATTGAAAGTTCAAAGATCATGTATCATGTATGACACCACATTTACAACATTGATATAGAATACTTTTGAGGATGATTGAAGTACTTTGGATTTAATAATACAAAGAGAAAATGTGGAAGAGGAAGTATGAAGAAGGGTTTATTAATCATGAAGAGTCCCTGCACATATTTTACTATGGACATGAATTTCACATTGATGGTTTATTTTTGGCTTAACAATATTTGTTCAACCATGGAGGCTATCTGAGGACCTCACCTAAATCACATGAGGGACCCAAAGGTAAACCATGCTTGAGGGAAGCACTCAAGGCTCGCCACACATGAGGCAGGGTCATGTGGGCCATGTATATGCACGTAGTGGTGCGCGCACAGTGATCAACCCATGTGTAGGGATGCATAGTGGGTGCTAAGAGTGCGCCCACAAGAGGAATGGGTGGGCGTTGAAGCACGCCCGTAGAGAACCGGTGCAGGGCGGCACCGAAGGGGGAGAGGAAAATTTTGATCAGTTTTAGGGTGAAGTTTATTGATAAACCGTGCCACAGTTGCATCTTTGTATCGATGTGGGACCACATTTTAGAAATGTGTATGTTGCTCAGCTACTTATCTTATCATGTATCTCATTTGACATTTAGATTAGCCGTGAAGTTTGATCATATAATCTTTTTTTCTCATCTGAACTTGCAACTCATGCATTTGAACTAGGACCATCTGATGCTCCCCCAGAATTTAATACCTCCCACGTCGTCGTCTTCAACCTCTCGATGCCGCTGCCAGCCATCGGCGACACTGCACTCAGTAGAGAAAAATCTCGATCACCGTGGATGACCATTGACGATCCAAGAAGGATCATTATGGAACAAAAAAGGCTTCTGGACCAAAACAAGACCATGCATGAAATATACGTCTTGCATGCATGCGATGTCTTGAAGAAGAAGGATCATTTGAGGCAACCGGAATTTTTGAGGCCATGTGGGTTCAAGAGAGATCCCTGCATGAGAATTGTGCACGTGATATTGACTCCATGCATGAATATAGGATCCCACATTAACGAGGAAACAAACTGAGGATCTGGGATTATCTTCACCCATGCGTTTGAATATTTTCAAAACCCCGGATATCTCGAGAAATCAAAGCTATGATCTTGAAAGCATATCACGTAGATCATAAATGTAGAAGAGGTGCTCCCCTCGCCTATAAATGGAGGATCTTGAGCACAAATAATGTAGTTTCTCCCCTATTCCCAAGAGCTTGTGTTCTTGAAAAATATAGCATCTCTACACATCACTTCATAAAGAGGAAGCAGAGAACCACGTGTCTTCGAGTCTATATAAAAAAGACATCCCACAAGCCCACAACAGGTGCTACACACCATCAAATTGATTCTTGAAGAACCAGCTCTCGAGCATGTGATAGGTTTTGTAAAACACTGGTTATGTATTGTGAATTTCATTCCATCGTGAGCTAGTTCTTTATATTCTCTCTCAAAAAGCATTGTGAAGAGGCAAAACAGGGCACTCATGCACAAAAAATATCGGTGCATCCTTGAGTGATGAAAGTGACCCATGGCCACCATGGATTAAGGTAGAAATGTTTGAAAACCCTCTTTTTTCATGTTTGTATTCTAATGTGTTCAGGTGTACAGTATTGAAGAAGAAATAGATCACAAGTGGTGACTTTCATGAATGTGTATGTTTGATTTGAAGAAACCTGAGGGCTCAGGTGTTTATAAGTGAAGAGGAAGAATACATCCATGTATGCATGTGCTCTGGTTGAAGGAGCCCATGTTCGTGTACAATTGTGTGAAGAAGGAGCTCGCACATGGAAAGGGTTTAAACCATTCATGTTTTATGAAACATACCCATATAAACATAAAAACACCCTAAACTAGATCAAGTGTAATAAGGAGAATAAATAAGAGGAAGAGTTGAAGAGGTCGAGTGTGTGTGTCTTCTTAAAGAACCATACCCATTAAGGGTTATCACACAAGAATAAGAATATGTGAATTCATGCATGCATGAATTCACATACATATGTGAAGACACTCAAAATAATGAGCCAAAATTGTGTGTGCACATATATGAAGAAATAGAAATAAGAGTTCAATCCTAATGTCCTATGCATTGTCACATGCATACATGAACAAGAAGAAAATAATTTTTTTAGATGATGCCAAGTGAACCGATCTTCATTGCCTGAATAATCACCTTGGTCAATGTGATTCTGGCTAAGAAGAGAGAATATGATTTATTTCAGTTGGTTTTTTCACTAAAATAAGAAAGAAGAAGTCTAGTATAGTTGGTGTTGCACTAGAGAAGAAGATAAAGAAAGAAGGAATAATTGAATACATATAAATTTTGATGTAATCAAGTGAAGAGCAGTAAAGAAGACCTAGAGAAGAACCTACATTATCTAGAATAATGAAAACTGTCTCTATAGGTGGTATAAATAACTATCTAGATGTTACAAGATGGACTAGGAAGTCACCAATCCAGAGAAAAAGGATTGTTTCATACCACACTCCAAAGTGTAGGTACTCACACTGGCTAGAGGATGGTTTTAGTAGGAACTACATTGTAACATCATATCATATTATAGTGGAGAATCCATGTAATGGTCATTACCATGCATAGAAAGGATGTATATATTCTTATTGAGTTTTGAACCTTGTAAAAATATTGTGTGCGTATTTTTATAGCACTATATTATTTCATGAGATAGGGAAAAAATAATAAGATATTCAAGATCCAAATAGGTCAATAGGTACAGATATAAAAAGATGTAATTATTTTCAAAAGTCCCTAACACTGATTCACCCCCCTCTTAGTGTTAGGTATATCCCAAACTGGTCCTCTCAATTGGTATCAGAGGGACAGGTTCACCTCTGTTAGATTATCTAAAGTGAAGTTATTCTCTTTTGAAGACCTTATTTTCCTTCCTGAGTTATCAATGAAGTGCACTCTTAGTGAAGATTCAGTTAATTCTGAGCAGAAGAATATATATACTAAGAACAAGATGAATAAAAAAATGAAAAGAGAAAGTTGAAGAAGATTTCCCTTTTATCTAAATAAGAGGAAGCATCTTGTTCTCTATATTTGGAAGACATTAAAGACACGAGAGACTTGGAATGTAAAGGGAAGGTTGCTCAAGCTCCCACCAAGAAGAATGAAAACCTTCTTACCTCAATTGATCAAGAGGTGTGTGTTAGTACATTTGTAAATTATTATCAAGGTGAAGATTCTTGTAAAAGTGGTGATGACCAATATACAAAATCTCAGGAAATATCAGTTGATTGTTTAAGAATTATTTTTCATGATGTTCATGCAGAAATTACATCCTTGTTTTGTGGAGTATTTCAATGCATGTAGGAAAAAAACACTCATCTAGAAGAAGAAACTGATGTTTTGGAGAAGGATTACATGAAAAAAATTGAATATATACTAGAAAGGTTGGATCTTTTAAAGCAACAAAGAGGGGATTTGAAATCTGTTATTTAATGTGGTCCAATGATGTTGAAAAAATAGAGAGATTAAACAAGACTCTAGAAGAGGATATCCATACACTTGAAGGTGAGCTGAAAAAGGCAATGAAGTCAAGAAGTTGTATTTGGAAGAAGACTCTGAGCTGATAAAATAACTTGACTCTTTTTTGAAAAACAAAGTAAAAATGATTAGATATGAAGTTGAAATACTAAATAAATATTGTGAAGGGAAGATTAAAATTATTAAATACTAGGATGTAATCCTCAATATGAGATATCTATAATTGGAAGCTAAGTTGACCAATTTTGAGAAGACACATATTGAGTCTCCACAAAATAAGGAAACAGTTGATGCCAGTACTCATTTCCCTTCTGGAGGATTATAATGTCAAAATACCTCTAACATGTGACAAAAAGATCATGTCTTTACTCATTGATCTATCACAAGCATCTGAGTAAGTAATGACACCATCCATACCAACTTTTACTGATGTTTCTAAAATTGTTTCTATAGAAAATAGAGGTTGGAAAAAAATTCTCAACAAGTATGGACGAATAAGAATGATAAGAAACCTACCAATAAGGATATGGTGTATAGGGGAAAGAGTGTGGAAGATAACTCCCCACAAGTAGCACAAAAATTCAAGAAGTAGATTGATAAAAAATTATAAAGAAGATGGAAATAATTAGAGGTTTGTTGGTTAATGCTGGTGCTGTAATAGGTTTGGAAACTATGCTTCGAATTATTGGCACAACCCCTTAAATGTAAAAGACCATCTCAAGGGGGAGAAATCCAAAGAATAAGATTCACCATCCACCTATCTAGACGAATCTATATACTGAAAGAATATTAGGAATGTTAGATAAAATCTTTGATGTATGTAATAGGATTAGTAACATGGATGGTGCATGTTCCTTACAACAGGTACCCAAAGTTGATAATAAAAGAAGATCACATGAGCTGTCTAAGAAATAAAAATCATCCTTGGGAAGTAGTCAGAAGAATGTTGGAAAAGAAAACACTCCCAAGAAGACTCTGAGGAGGAAATTTGAGAAGCCCTTGGATTCTAAATCCAAGAAGGTGAACGATGGTGCATCCAAAATAGATACTAAAAAGGATTCCACTCATAAGAATCCATGTAGAAGATCCAATATAGATCCTTTAGTCCCTAATGATATATTTTTGGTTTGGCCAGAAGATTTGGAAACAATGAGAAATATGTAATATGCACAGGCTATGAATTGTGATAAATAAAAAAATAATATTATATATAAAGACAAATATGTTCGGTGTATGAGGTGAAACAAGGCTGGTTATACTGTTAAAAGATGTCTTGAATTTACTCCTTCCCAACAAAAATTTGTCAAAAAGATGAATGGTGAACCTGGAGATTCTAGTTCTTTGAAATCACTTCAAGAGAGAAGACTCAAACACAAATAAATAGATGATTTATTGAGGTCCACACAATCATAGTCTTCATTAAAGATCCGTTGTGAATGTGTGAATAATGGATCATCTGGGTTGAGAAAATCATCACAACCTTATTTCTCACATTGATAGCGTAAGAAGGATCTACCTTATTCCCATAAATCAATATGTATTTTATTTGTTTTTATATTTAAAGGGAATTGAAGGTGAAGCAGGATCTCGGGGGGAGAACATGAGAGTTAGTAATAAGAAGTGTTCCCTTAAGGATGAGACAACTGAAGATTCTGGAGTTAAAATTCTAAATAGTGTCAACATCAGTTGATATTAATATACAATTACTCTGAAGATTGTCTGAAGAACATGTCATTGTAAAAGGTTTTTTATTTGTAAATATCTCATCCTTGGTAACTCAAAATAGAGATCATTCTATAAAGGGAGAGTAACAGAGTTATTTAGAGACATAAGAAGATTGAATTTTTCCTAAGGCCACTTATCCAGCCATTTTCACATGAATGTTTTGTACCATTTATTTTGGAGAGAGTGAAGAATATTTAGATTGATTATTTCATATCACCCTTATTTCCATGGAATGAATATGAAAAACCCTTGAAGACAAGTACAAGAGTTCTCATCTCATGAGTTTTCATATTCAGTGGGTAATTGAAATCTTTATTGTCTAAATCAAATCCTTTTGTTTTCTACACCAAGCACTTCTCAATTAGACATAGAGTGAAATGATTTAAGGCACATTGCTTAAGTATGAAATGATACCCTCTTTACCATGAACATTGAATTTCTTTTCAATAAGGGGGATAGAAATAAAATGAAAGTTAAAGAGATAGAAATAAGTGAATACATATTGAGACATTCATTTAATAAAAAAACATTGGGTATTTAAAACAAATAGAAAGGGAAAGATTGTTCGGACCACTTTAGTGATTTAGTTGTATTTGTTGTTGATGAGTTCAACGAGTGTCAATGATGGTTTAAGAGAGTTTCTTATGTGAAATGGAGAATGTAAATCAGACGATTGATGCACTGACCATGAAAGTTCAAATAACTTGTATCATGTGCGATTCAACATTTACAACATTGAGCTAGCATCCTTTTGTTGATGATTTAATTACTTTGGAATTAATAATTCAAAAAATGGGGAATAAGATGGTTGATGAAGGGTTTGTTGATCATGAGGAGGCCATGCGCATATTTTACTATGGCCATGTATTTCACTTTCATGGTTTATTTTTCTCTTATAAAAATGTGGCCAACCATGGAGGCTAGACGAGGACCTCACCTCAAGCACATGCGGGACTTGAGGGTCAACCGCGCTAGATTAAATCCCTCAAGGCTGGCTTCGCATGAGGAAGGGGCATATGAGAAGTGTATAATCCCGCAAGAGTGCGCTCGTGTTGATCAACCCATGCCCAGGTATGCATACTGGGAACTTGGAGCACCCTCACAGGAGGCATTGGTGGGCACAGAAGCACGCCCGCATAGAACCGGTGAGGGGCGGAACCGGAGGGGGGAAGGATAATTCTGAGTAGTTTTTGAGAGAATTTTATTGATAATCTATTCCTCTACCTCATCTCCATTTCAATATGGGAGAACATTTTAAAAATGTAAATGTAATCTCAGCCTCTCATCTCATCTTGTTTCTTGGTTGTCCATCTGATCATCCATGACATCTGATCATCTAATATTCGTTAGTCGTCTGATCTTGCATTGCGTGCATTTGAACTAGGACCATTTGATCCTATTGTTGTATTCGATCCATCCCATGTCATCATTTTAAATCTCTCAATGTCACTGCCACCCATCAGTGACACTGCAGTCACCAAAGAGGAAACCTGATCACCATAGACGACCTTTGACTATCAAACAATGATCATTTCGGCACCATGAGGGTTATTGGATTGAATCGAGACCATGAATGGAATCTACATCTTGCATGAAAAAGATGTTTTCAATAATAAGGGTCGGCCAAGGAAAACAGAGTGGTTGAGGCCATGTGGGTTTGAGCGAGATCCAAGCATGAGAATTGTTCACAAGTTGTTGACTCCATGCATTAATATACGATCCCGTGTCGAAGAGAAAAAAAATTATGATCTCATAATATCTTCACCTGTGGAGTTAAATATTTATAAAACCCTAGATATCCCGAGAATTTAGAGATGCGGTCTCAATATAATATCATGCAGATCTTAAACACGGAAGAGGTTCTCCTCTAGCCTATAAAAGGAGGAGCTTGAGATCGAAGAATGTTGTTTCTCCCTAATTCTCAAGATCGCATGGTCTAAAAAATAGATAATCTCTACAAAACACTTCACAAAGAGAAATAAGAGAACCACAATTCTTCAAGGATATTAAAATAAGATATCTTTCAAGCCTTTGACAGGTGCTATGCACCCTCAAATTGCATCGTGAAGTACCGATGGCCAAACACACGAGAGGTATTTTGAAACCCTCACAGTGCTTCGTGAAAGTCATGCCATCGTGAGCTAGTGATTGAGATAATCTCTCACTATGCTTATTGAATATGAAAAACAGTTCACCTCATGCAAAAAATAGATCCACACATCCTTGCATGAATAAAGTGACATGTGGGCACCTTGGTTTCATGAAGAAAGGTGAGAACACCTTCCCATTTGTGTGTTTGTATTCTACTTTCTGGAGGGGATCATTATTAAAGAAGAAGGAGATCGCAAGTGGTGACTTGCATGAAAGTGTTTGTTTTATTTGAATAAACTCATGGGCCCAGGTGTATGCAAGTGAAGAGAAAGCATACATGCATGTATCCATGTTCTATTGTCGAAGGAGCCCGAGGCTGCATACACTTGAGTGAAGAAGGAGCCCGCACATGGAAAGGGTTTCTACCATTATGTTTTGAAGAAAAATACACATATAAACTTATACGAACATGATAACCTAGTGCAAGAGGAATAAGGAGAATAAAGAAAAGGAAGATTATAAGAGTCTGAGTGTGTGTGAGTGTGTTATTAAAGAACCATACCCATTAAGGGTTATCACACAACAAGAATAATAAGTGATTACATGAATGAATTCATGCACTTACATATGTGATGGCACTCAAAAGAAAGATCCAAAATTGTGTGTGCACATATGTGAAGAAGGAGAAGGAAGCGTTCAGCCCTAATATCATATGCATGATCACATGCATACATGATCAATAAGAAAAGAATATTTAGATGATGCCAAGATAACTGATCTTCATTTCCTAAATAATCACATTGGTGTTCGTGATTCTATCCAAGAATAAAGAATGATTTTTAGTGAAGTTAGTTGTTTCATTAAGAAGAAGAAAGAATACGTCATGTTTAGTTGGTGTTTCACTAGAGAAGAATGGAAATAAAGAAGGAATAATTTATTTCCTACTGCATTGCAAGTAATCAAGTGAAGATCACTAAATAATACCAACAGAAGAACCTATCTTATCAAGAATGAATAATACTGTCTGTATAGGTAGTATAAAGAAACACCTAAGGGCTGTATGTTGGACTAGGATATCACCAGTCCTAGGAAATGGATTGTTTCCCACAGCCATCGAAAGTGTAGGGACTCACACTGGCTTGAGGATTGTTTTCCTAGACAAACCATTGTAATATCATATCATATTATAGTGTAGAATCCATGCACTGGTCATTCCCATGCATAGAAATGTCATAGATTATCTTATTGAGTGGTGAAACTTGAAAAAATAGCACTTTCATATTTTTACTGCTTTATTTTATTGCATGTTATAGGGAAAAATCAATAAGACAATCATGATACCAATAGTTCAATAGGTACATGGAGAAAAAGTTGAAATTGGTTTCAAATGTCTCCAAAATGGATCCCCCCCTCGCTCTCATTGTTATGTATATCCCAAACTGGTCCTCTCAAAACATGTTCTAGAGTGTGAGGTTGATCCAATTATTCAGCCCATGGTTGGGCAGAAGGATGTTGGGTGTGAGTCTATTGCAAGTGAAATAGAGGAAGAGGCTTGAGGAGATTGGTCTCCGAGCCCTGGTAGAAACAAGAACCAAAGGGGAAGACATATATAATTGAATGAATACTCTTCCTTGACACCAAAAATGGAGAGACATTTAGAAAATTAGTTGAAAGAATAGTAGACTAAAAATGATGTTTTGGGTCAGATACAAAATTCATGCCTTGTAATTTATAAAACCGTTGAATTTCACATGATCTCAGAAGAAGGGGTTGTTGAATAGGTTTTCTTACTCAATTATAATGAAGAGGAACCATCCAAAATTGGTCATTGAGGGTGATTCTCAATGAGGACCAATATATATGGATTAAAAAGAAGGACTTTGTTCTCTTTGGGGGTTTTAATATTGGTAAAATCTGCCCTGAGGAGTACATACAGTAAAAAGACATGTTGCTCGTTGAGTTTGATGATCTTCTAATGGATGAACCTGACACTCATGTAAGAAATATCTCTTAGAAATGGTTTATAGAGATTAATTAAAATAGGTTTAAATTCCCTATTATTGGTTCGATTTTTTCCTTATGTTGTTGAACTAATGGTTTCTCACTTTTCCATTAAAATTGATTGATTAATAAAAAATTATTTTTTTCCATGTAAGGACGACCTAACATCACCATGGTTATGAATTAGTTCATTTTTCATAACCATGATCATGGTTTTATTTTAAATTTTAAATTATTTTAAAAAATTATAAAAATTTCTTGATTACTGTTCAAGATATGATCTAATAATTAGCTCTTTTACAATAGTCAATATACTAAAGTCATTCTAGACATATGAGCCGTATATAAACAAAACATCTGATGTGATACTAATTAATTAGGTAATTGAATATGACATAGTAATAAATAAACGAAAAAAATAAAAACATGAAAAGAGGTACCCTAGAAATTAAATAATTAATATAAGATAATTATTTAGAAAAATAATGAATACATATGATTAACCAGTCTCATGTAAATGGAAATTGTAAATTAAAACCCACATTTAAATTGTTTTCAATATAAATTTTTAAAATATTTTTCAATCATGTATTACTTTTAAAATTATTTTATTGATGATTTTTTAAAAGATGGGGTTAAAGCCACATTATTTTTATTAAAGAAAAGGAAACACCTCTTTTGACTAGGTAGAGGAAGACCCATTACAAATCTCGAAGGCCCAGTGGGCTTGTAGCCCATTACATCAAATATAGGACAAAATGTTTTGGCCCAAGGACCATTTTTTGAATAGTGATTCTATAGTACCTACCTGTTACATTACCAATACAGTACCTACCACTGCTGTTATGTCCGTCGTTTCTATAGTGCTTATCATTGCGATAGCGCCTCTATTACTATAATAGCACAATAGTAATGCATTTTATTGATGTATTTATGTGTATATTAATGAATTATAAATGAAATATTATGTCACTTTTCACTCTCTTTCAATGGTTTTCAAATGTTATATTTTCTTGTATTTTATATAGGACAGTTTGACAAAAAGGAAAAAAGAATGTTATATTTTAATATTTACAGCAACAATGGTTTTTACCACCATTATAACTATTATTTCATTTTTTATTACTTTAAAAGTTTCAATTTTTCTTCAAATACAAACCCCCCATTACTTGTGTAATATGAATTTATATGAATGGTTTTAAAATTAATTTATATTTTGATATTGGGAAATGTTTTGTTTATGGGTGCAATGAATACTATTTAAGGATTGAATGATTCCATGAGTTATTATTATGATATATTTCTTGGAAATTGTTTATGAAGATTTTAAGTTTAGTTATAAACCATGTATGGGTGGTTCAATTATAAACCAAGGATGGGTGGTTCTGTTATAAACCAAGGATGGGTGGCTATATTATAAACTATTGATGGGTGGATCTTTTTCATCCATCCAATGCATTGGGTTTTCTGGGTAATTATAACTGAAGTTGACTATATTAGTTACTATGTTTCTTAGAGTGATATGTATAATTATTCCCCAATTATCAAAAAAAAATTACTTACACTTTGTATGGTTTTTTTAAAATCTAATGTTTTCAAAAAGTAATCTAATATGCTTATGTTTCAAATGAAAGTCTTTTCTACTCCATAAGGGTTAAAATTGTAACATTGTGAAAAAATAATTATTTTATCATAATCTCAAAAAAAAATTGAGTTCATTTTTTAATTTCATAATTCTAATGAAATGATTTATGAAATAATTTTAGAAAATAATTTGATTTCTTGAGTATGAAAAGGGTTATTTTGATTCCACATTTTATTTTGAAAAAGGAAAATTCTTGTGAGCATTCGTTGAATAATGAGTTTATTTCTTTATTTTTATGTTTGTTAATGGTGTTTTCATGATCAACCCATGTTTTAAATATCTTTTATAGTTTTTTCAAAAAGAATTGGTATATGCATGAGTTCTAAAGAAAGGTTTTGTAGATGTTTCATGGAAAGAAAGAAATTAATATTTTATTATTTTTTATTGAAAAAATAGATACTCAGTTAAATTTTACTCTTTGTATATGATATTAATTTATGTAATGTTTATTTAAGAATTATATATAACTATAAACCATAAAGTTCATTAAATTTAATAGAATTAATTATTTCCTTAAAACATATGATTATGTAAATTTTTTGGGTAAATTCTTATAGTTTTTATCAGTAGAAATGTTTAGTTAATTTTAGAGGCCTAAATAATTCTCATAATAGAATGAAAATTATATGTATTATGGAATATAATTTTACTATTACCATGTTATTTCATCTAATCTATGTTTGTATAGATTGTTTTTTCACATATAAAATAGGGAATATATTTTAGGATGTTACCAAGAGGAAAATATCCATCCATATCATAAATATTGAATGGATGGAATTAGAACTGAGAGGTTTTTTTATATGATAGCTCAGTTGAAAAAATATAAATAGGGGAAGTATGAATTTTAGAGAGAAACTATATCTTCCATAGAGGAATATGTTAATAGTGGATAATTTTATGAGACATCACCATCAATAATTTAGTGGATCTTCTGACCCAGTAGTAACTAAGTGGTGGATAGAATTCATTGAAAATATATTTGATGTCAATGGATTTTCATATCATCAAATGGTAAATCTTAATATTTACAGTATTTTAGGATAATCCATCCAATGGTGGTAAATGGTTAATAAAATCAGGAAGCTGGAAGAGATTGATTCATTGGAATGGAATTAATTTGAAAATATTTTCCCTCATAAATATTTTCCCCATGTTTTTCAAATGAGGATGGAAAATAAATTATTAGAGTCAAGAAACATGGAGAAAGATTCAATGTATGTGTCTGAATAAAACATCACCCAACGATCAATGTATGAACCAAATTTTTTTCGGGATATTGATAGTAAAACTACTCTATTTTACTTTGGATTGAATATAATATATAAAAGGTAATTTGAATCCCCTTAATTCAAAGTCTATGAGAATTCTTTATGATGTGTTGAGAAGGTCTAATTATAGTTATCCAATAATCATATATTCCATGAAAACAAGCATAAGAAATAATGCATGTGGCTCGAAATGGGTAATAATCCATCAATGAAATATAAAGGCACAAAAACAAAAGTTTTTGTTTTTTAAAAGATGTGCTAATAAGAGACTTAGAGAATGCCTTATAAAATTGGGGAAGTGATTATGATTTGGTAACATTAGTAATATAGATAGTTATTTCAATGAAAAATATCTTGATATCAGTATAACCAAGTTTGATATATATAAAGTAAGGTGTTTTAAATGTTAGGAGATGTATCATTACGTGGATGTGTGTATGAGAAATAAAATTAATGAGGGGAAGCATGATTACTTTAAGGTTGGGGGTGTGGTGAAACTCTTTGTAGTAACTTTGGTAGATGTTAGGCTATCAATAAACGTGGAAATAGTTTTGTTACTTCTTTATTTAGATTATTCTAATGTGTTGTTTGATTCAAGGTACAAAATTATTTAATTTATGAAAACTTTTGTTGTAATATTTCAATTTCCCTTTATCAAATGAATTAAAAAAAATTAGGAAAAAAGGGTGTGGTATAATGTAAATAATAATTTAGAAAGAAATTTCATTTATCATATGTGGATGGTTTTTTCTTATAGACCTTATTTTATTTACCAATATATAGTTTTATATTGTTCAATATATGGATTGGATTTTGTTTTATCATTCTATGACTGATTATAGAACAAGATAATTTATTTTCCAAATTTAGTTTTTATTTAAATATAATAATGAATTCATACCTTTAATAACATATCAAAAATTGTTGAGATTTTCAAGAATTTAAATTAATTTTATCTTTCTCATATTATTAAAGATAAGGGAACTGTTCAGATTATTAATGTGGGGTTAGTAAAAGAATATTGGGACTTTTTCCAGGTGAGTTCCCAAGTATTATACCTAATCAGTTTTTGATTTTACTATTAACTTAGTTCCTAATGATAGTCCAATTTCAAAACCCACCTACTGAATGGATTAAATTGAACTTCATGAATTGAAAATGAGTTTAAAAAAATTATTTTTAATGTTTTCATTCATTCTTGAAGAACCTCATTGGGCAATACTATTATTTTTAAAAAAAATAAATGATGGTTCCATGAGGCTTTATATTGATTATATCGAATTCTATAACATCACTATTAAGAATAAGTATCTTTTTTCCTTCTATCTATGACATGTTTTTTCATCTATAATGTGATTTTTATTTTCCAAATGTTATTCTATGATATGGGTACCATCAGGTAAAGGTGTAGGAGGATGGCATCAGTAAAATATAATTTCTTTCTTGGTATCAGAATTATAAGTTTGTGGTTTTTTCTCTTTGGGATAACAAATGCTTCATTTGTATTTATTAATCTTATGGATATAGTTTTTCATTAATATTTGGATAAGTTTTTTATTATTATTTTTAATGATATTTATATCTATTCTAAATGTTAGAAGGATCATAAAAATTAAATAATTATTCTTCTTACAAACCTAAAAATTTATAAGTCAATTCTTAAAATTTTGATTTTTGGCTATAGTAGATTTATTTATTTGGAAATATCATTAAAAAAGTTGGAATTATTGTTGATCCCACTAAAACTAAAGTGTTTTATGAATGGAAAATACCTTTAAAAATGACTTTTTTTCCTAGTTTTCTTGCTTTAATAGGCTGTTACCAGTGGTTTGTTGAAAACTTTGTATAATTTTCTATCCCAATTACTATGTTAACAATAAAAGGTTTTAGGTTCATGGGGATCAAATGTGATGAATGTTTACGTGAATTTAAAAGAGGAGCAGTGAATGACACATTTGTGGACCTTCCGTCACAAAATAATGACCTTTTTATCTATATAAAAGTTTTTTTTTGAAAGGAATGGGAATTTTATTAATGTATAATGATTGGTTAATTGATTATGTTTCAAAGCATTTAAAATATTATTAAAAAAAATCCAACATAAAACCTTGAAAGGGATGGGGTAGTGTTTTCCGTAGAAATTTAGAGACATCATTTATATGGATCCATCTATGAAATATATATTGATCTCAAAAGTATTAAGTATATATTAAATTAGATTGAGTTGAATATAAGAAATATTATATAGATATAATAAAAAAGGATTACAACACCATAATTCATTACATAAATATAATGAAAATAGAGTAGTTGATTCTTTGAGTTAAAAAGAAAATGCTACATTAATTATTCTATGTCTATAAAATGTTATTTTATTAAATATTTGGGGAACTGTTTCCAAAAAATTTTGTAAATAGTAACTTCATCTATTTTGATTATGGTGATAGTGCAATCATCTCTGTCAGAAATGATTAATAATTCATAGAAAGAGAATAATTATTTATAAGAAAAGGTGTAATCTGTTAAGAAGAGTAGGTTTCTATCATTTGATTTTGACGAAGAAGGTTTTATCATATTTGTAAAGAGATTATGTTATCCATGATATTATCATTTTAAGAGATAATTATTGATTGTAGCACATAGTTCCATGCTTTTTGTTAATCCTAGAAGCACAAAGTCAAATAGTGACCTTCGGTAGTATTACTGGTGGAATGGAATGAAAATGATACATTTCAAACATTACCATGATATTTTTTACTTTTTAATAATTTAATGACAAATGATAATTAATGAAGGTGATGCTTCAGACTTTACCAGCCCTATGGTGTAATTGGGAAAATAAATCCAATGATATGATGGTGGTATTAATAAAAAAGGTATCACAAAAATAATTTGATTTTGGTAATTTTAGATCATTAAACTAAATTTATAAATATCCTTCCCAATTATTGTATTATGTCTTTTGATAGGCTTTCATTATTGTACATTATAGAAAAAAACAGGTTACATGGAGTTCCTCTTTCCATTATATTTGACATTTATCCAAGGTTCCCTTATAGTTTTCGAAAATTTCATTAGAAGTTTTTGGTTATAGTATTAAACATCAATATGACATTTAAACCTCAATATGATGTATATTTTGAGAGAACAAATTGGACCTTATAATACATGATCCACTCATGTTAAATGAATTATGAGGGAATTTTGAATCAATATCATTCATTAGTTGAGTTTTATTTTAAAAATAGTTTTCATTCCAGTATATATATGGGACATTATGAAGCAATATATAGGAAGTGGTGCTAAACTAATGCTATTTGGGTTGAATTAATGGAAAAGAAGTTTTTGGGACCAGATTGGTAGAAAAAATGTTTAATAATGTGAAGATGATTCAGTGTCACATGAGGATGGCATGGAGTAGGTAGAAATGTTATGTATATGGCTGAAGAAAATATTAATTTTTTCAAGGTAGGTGATTATGTTTTTCATAATGTTTCTCCACGGAGAAGTGTTATGTGTTTTGGTAAATAAGGAATGATAAGAAAATTGTTAGTTATATAATATAAAATAATATTTAATGTTTTTTTATTTTCTACTGAGTTGAATTTATTTTTACTTTATCTCAGGTACACGATGTATTTTATATTTTCTTGTTAATAAAATATCTGCATCATGCATCTCGTGTTTTGAGACCTAGTGTAGTATATCTAAAAGTAAAAAATTATTACAATGACCATCCTTTTTAGATTCTTGAACATAGAGAGTAGGTTTTATGAAATAAGAGGATTTACAAGGTGAAGGTTTTCTAAAAAATATATGTGGTTTAATAAGAAACATCATATGTATAAAATGTTATAAGGGAAGGTATCACCACCAATTTAAGTAATGAATAAAATTAAGAGGGTTAAATTTCAAAAATGTCAAAATAATTTCAAAACCCAAGTAATGTTATAATAAATCATTTTCTATACTTATTATTATACATTAATTATATTCATAATGTCATGTTCTCTATAGGAATATTAATTAACTCTCTAGAAAAAAAGGGAGAAGTTTTATTCCCACTAAAGTTTGTTTTTTTTAATTCTCATTTTTAAATTTTAGAATTTTAATTTTAAAAAAAATAATATTTTGAATTCATTATTTTCGAAATAGCTTAGGATCATTTTTTTATTGTTTTAAAAAACAATTGATTTTTTAATGAATAGTGAAAAAATTGGTTTTTATTAGAAATTGTAAAAAAAATTCAAGTATTTATAAATAAATTTTATAAGTTTGATTAGTTATAAAATTAAATTAGTTAATTTTAATTAAATAAGTACATTTATAGACTTTGGTTGGAGATCAATAATGGGATTTTCTATAAAATCATGTTTATACTTAAATATGAAATTTTTCTAAAAAATTGGATTTCATCACATTCTTTAGGTTTAATTTTAAAATTTATTTTTCCACATATTTTAATTTAAAATAGAAAAAATAATTGCATATTTGGAATAATGAGCTCAAAATTTGGATAATATTTACTTTTTATATTATAAATTGAAAATATAATTAATTTATACAACCACGATAAAATAAAATGGATTAATTAGTGTCAAAAAAATGTGATAAGGCTTAAAATTCATTACAAAAATGCCTCCATTATATTATATGATTCAATTTCATCCATAAACATCTAGACTTTGAGAATACTAAATGGTAATAAATAATATAAAAGGAGTAATAAAACAAAAAAAATTAAAGAAATAAAATCATTAACATAAGTTTATTATTCGGGATAATATGTATTGTATGACGATTCAGTCTCGAGGTAGAAACACATTACTTTTAAAAAACTCATTTTAAATGTTTTCAAGATTTATTTTCTAAATAATATTATTTCTTGTCCATAATTTTTAAAATATCTTATTTATGTATTTATATGGGCATGAATAAATTATAAAGAATATTTTAGGTCACTTTTTACTCTTTTTCAATGGTTTTTCAAAATAATAATTTGAAAAAAAATATGTGATGTGTTATTACAATGAGTAAAATGGAATGTTCTATTTTATCATATATGATGTCATTGGTTTTTATTACCATTTTAACTTTTATTTTAATTTTTTATTAATTTAAAAAAATTCAGGTTTTATTCAATGAAATCCCCACTTTATCTATATTATTGGTATTTCTAGAATGGGTTTTAAAAATAATGGATATTTTACTATCTAGAAATGTTTTTCTCATGAGTGGAATGAATACTTTTAAAAGTGTAAAATATTTCATGGGTTAGGATTATCTTATGATTCTTGTGAATTTTTTATGATGATAGGTGGTTATGTTATGAATAATGGATGGGTTGTTATATTATTAACCATTGATTGGTTGTTCCACTATAAACCCAGGATAGGTGGTTAGATTATAAACAAATAACAATGGGGCTGGTTGTATCCCTCTAATGTATTTGATTCTCTTGAGAATTATGATAGAAGTTGTCTATATCACTTTTTATATTTGTAATAGTGATACATATATTTATGTCCAACGATACCAAAATTAATATTTTTCCTTTCTATGTTTTTCATATAAATCAAGTAATTTCATATGGTAAGATAATGGGATTACATTTTAAAGGAAATTATTTTCAAGTTCTTATGGGTGAAATATCTAACACTGTGAGAAACATTTATTAAATTTATCATTATTTCAAAAAAAACATTCTTCATTTTATTTTGAATTTAATATTTATATTTAATTTTTTTATAGAAATATTTGGGTTGAAAAGTGGATTTATTTCATAATAAAATGTTTATTTTGAGCCTAAAACTTATTTTGAAAAGGGAAATTTTTTACATGTGCTCATGGACTAACTCATTTATTTCTTTATTTTTATTTCCCTTACAGATCTTTTTATACTCATCACATGTTTTAAACAGTTTTGCATAGGGTTTAAAGGATGAATAGAGATAAGGATGAGTTAAAAATTAAAATTTTAAAGATATTTCATTGAAAGAAAACATGTTCTATCATAAAAGGTTTTCTTTATGAAGAAATTGATATTAAATGTAAGTGTACACATTGTGATGGAATATTTATTTATGTAAGTTTGATGGATTAATTCTATGAAATGTGAACAATAATGGTTCTAAAATATAGGATAATGGATTTTTGACATAAAAATCATGATTATATAATGATTAAGGATGGGATGTTGTTAATATTCCCAAGAAAAAACATTAAACAGCTGGTCATTGATAGTGTTACCTAACCCATCTGAGCCCAGACCTTTTTAAAAACGATCGATGCACCACAACCTAGAGGGCCTTAGAGTTATTAGGGACTCAAATATCTAAATTATCTTAGATAGACACATTTTCACCTCATAGGATCCTATATCACCACTAAATATAGGCATACATAGATTTATAGAATCTCTCTTGTGACCCTCAATCAAGAAAAAAGTAGACCCCTCTAGTCTATCATGATTCTTGAGTGAGATTAAAGATGAAATAACTACTTATAGATAATAATAAGGATAACCTAAAATAATCCATTCAACAATTTCCCAATCTTTTATTTTGGCCAAATTGTAAACATAAAAAACATATTATAGAATAAAATCACAAAAAATACTAACAAAGGAGAAAAAAAATCAAAAATAAAGTGTTTCAAGATCAAAAAAAAACTTTTTAATATGTCATTCAAAAAATTCCTAAAATCAAATTATTTTATTTTCCAATGTACTAAATGAGTTCAAAATGTAAAACCATAAAATAACTTGTTTCTTGAAAACTAACATTCCATTTATAAATCACATAAAAAATAATTCATGATTTATACTACTGAATCTCCATAAAATTAGTTTTTTGAAAACCATTAACATTAACAATTTGTGATAGAGTTTCAAATTGTTTTTGTTAAAGAAACAGAAGATCCCAAAATAAGATTTTCAAAACAAGATCAAATACAAAATCATAAAATTTTTATTTTATAAAAATGTCAAACCATGTAAGAAAATAAAAAAAAAAGGATCACTTAAAAACTTATAAACAAGCCTTAATAAACACAATATAGGATAAAAGAAAAAATGAGGGGAAACAACAAAATTACCAATATTCATGATTGTGGATGGTTTGGATTCATAATTAGTCAAAACATGAATGAACCATGTCAGTGTAAATAGAATTTTCCATTATGGTTTTCATGGGTTGTGCATGGTTTGATATTCCATATACTTTAATGAAATTCCCCTTGGATCTCCTCTAGTTTTATACTAAAATAAAGATTAATTCCAATACATCTCTCGAGATCTTTTTACAACATGCCTCAAAGAGAACATTCCAATGTAAGGCTATTTCAGAAATTAAAAACATACGTTTTAAAACAAGTAAACATTCATTTTTAAAATACCTAAATAAGATTATTCTTTTCAAATCACCCTCCATTTAAATCAAACCCACATATGGTTTCAAATACATTTTCAAAGGAAACAAATTTGGTGGATTTCAATTAAAACAAATTTCTCTCTTCCCTTTTTCAAGATATTAACACATACCCCCTTAATTGATTGAGAAAATAAAAAAACACAATAAAAATCTATAATAATAAGTTTAAAAATGATAATAAAAATAAAACTCATGTCTCACTCACATGATGATCTCTCATAAATCCCAAAATAAAGCACCTAAATAAAAGGAGAAACTCATATTCCAACAATGATCAATAAGATTAACTTAATGTATGAACAATAAGGAAATGTTCTAGGAACTAATGGAATATATTTTTCCTCATATGAATTTTTTGGAACCTAATATTGACTGGTTAACTGTAGGATAACTTTTCACCTGAATCCACCTTATATAGAATCATTAGTGACACACCCTATATCTAGGTATAACTTTAATATAGGTATTACTATCTAGGGTATCACACTCAAATAGTAAGTTAATTTTAACAAACTTCCTAGTTAGTAACCTAGGTTCCACATCCAACTTTTAAAATGATTTTACTATTATCAATCTAACATCATCATGTGACATTCACTGTTCCATAAGGCTTGTAGACAAGCCGTCAATTAAGAATCCCACCTCTAACACACCCCCTTAGATATTGATCCCCACCCCAAACATATAAACATTAGTCATAAATAATATATTAATTAAATTCTCAAAATAATAAACAATGGACAATAATGGGACCATCTAGGGTGAAAATGATATCCAATAAAAGTGAATCACATAAAGTTCCAACTTGGTATTCTCTTTATATATAATGTTTTCCTTATTTTTAAATCCAATTTTGAAAACTATTTGAACTCAAAAATTTAATCTAATGTAAATCACACATTACACTAATCTAAAAAAATCATCAACATGAATGTGAACTAAATTCATAGTCTAAAATTGGAAAACCAGAACAGAATCACACTATACATTTAATACATAGACTGAATATTCAATAAAAATTTATCTTTTTGAACAATAAAAGTAAAAAAAAATTAAACAAGAAATATTCTTTTTTTAATTTTAATCTATTAAAATATATAAACCCATTTTAAATAAATAACACTCCGCACTAAAAATTATAATTGGTTCAAAATATAAAAAATCAATAATTTTTCTCATAAAAGTCCTTCAATGTAATTTCTAAAACATTTTGAATTCACAAAAAACTATTTAAAAACAACTTTTCATTGAACAAGTATTTCAACAAATACAACCAAAGAAAATAACAAAAAAATAAATAATACCTTAATAACACAATACTATTTAATATATAAAACATTTAATTGGGTTCAAAAACACTTTTAAAACATTATAGAATCAATGAAATCGTTAAAAATAGATATTTAAGTGAATTACCAACCAAAACTAGTGGATACATGTTTCCTTTAATAGAATCCACCATGATATGCCTTAGGGGATGGCTCAGAACCTTTAAAACTATAACAAACAAATTTAATCAACCCTAAAAATAATAATCGACCACCCAAGGTTCACTTGGTTTAGATAAAACTTGAAAAAAGGGATGTAGTAATGAGGTTAACGGGAGATAATCCCTTACCTCTTCATCCAGATGTTGATCCAATAAGGATCTACTCAAAATCCTCTTAGAGTATGTTGAGAGCGGGAGAGATATCTTTTAGATGAACCAATATTGAGGTGATCTAATGGGTTATCTTGAGGTTAAATCCTTAATTAAAAATCAAAATGAAAAAAATTTACACACCCCAAGCTGGTGGTATAATGGTCTAGCATGGTTTTGCAAACTGTTTTATTGGCAATGTGGCTTCAACTGTCTCAAAACCTTAGTTTTCACATGTTTTCCTTGTATTTTTTTTATTGAAACTATACATATACCATATGCTAACATTTATCTGTGACTAAACATAGCACACAATTTCTACTACATGATTTTTAAAACTATCTGCCTAATCATGTGCCCCTATAAAAACTCAAAAACATAAAATTTAAAACTCATGATACCCCATATTCAGAGGAAATTTCAATTGTAAGATCAAATAAAATAAGGTGAAATTTTTGGGTTCCACATAATACCTTAAATAGTAATTATATCTTGTAAGAGAAGAGGGGTGTTTCATGACCATTTCGGTGAAGGTATCATGATGTTTGAATGTTATAATTGGTCTTTTATGGGTTTATTGAATATTTTTTAGGCTTCAAGAGAACCCAAGAATTTTTTTTTGGTGATTGTGTGGTAGTTAATCCCCATATCTCCCAACTTCTTAGAGGTGAGTCACATAAATTAGTGGGTTCTGGGTATGTTTACACCATTGGGGTGAGATGCACATTTGGAATTAGAGATACTCTCATTGGTTAGTTAGCTCACGGCCTTGATGGGGATAAGAGGGGTACCATATATGATATCATTGATGAAATATATTAATTAGTAATAAAGATAAATTATACGAGGTTCAATATGGTTGGACGATAGATATTTTTTAATGTTGAAGAATTTGGTTGTTTCACTGTATGTCCATCAGGACATTATGATGAGTAATAGAATATCAGTGAATTTTGATGGAAATGGGTAATACCACCATGGTGTAATGGATATTAGAATTGGGATGGACATGGGTTGTCTAGGATGTTACGATTATAGATCCATGAAAGAGAAATGGGTGTGATGATGAAACATATTAGTTTTCATGCGTGGGATGTGGTGGTTTGGGGAATAAAATATAGTATGAGGGAACATTTTTTTTATTTGGTGGACGTGACCCCAGTTGTCTATGACTTTTAGTGAAAATTGAGGGTGAAGTTTTCATTAATCCTATAATGGTTGAAGAAAAATTTTACTTATTAACATTCATGTATGTATATTTCATTCATGTATAGTTATTACATTCAGTAATCGATAGGTCATGTGTAACACCCCGAGATTTTTATTAGATAGATTTTTTAAATTTTTATGATGTCTTTTGTTGTATGCTAACCCAATATAATTTTTTACTACATACAAAATTGGCATAACTTTATGTTTATGAAACACTGTTCTTGGCATGTATTTCACACAATTTCATGTTCTTTTGATAGAATTCATTTCACGTGAGACCGAGTTTTAGAGAACAACTAAATATAATTATGTTACCTTATGACCTAGACATTATAATAATAGGTATGAAATTTTTTAAATTTATTATGAAAATATACTATAAATATGTTTATAAAATTAAATAATTTATTATTAATTAATTATTAATAAAAATAAAAAACCATTTTTTAAAATAAAATGAAATGTTTTTCCTGAAAATATTAAATAATGAACATATGTGTGTTTATAAAATTAGAAATAATTCTCGATGGAATTTATAAATTAAATATATATTTATTTTTTCAATATAATGGTTAAAAGTCATCATATATGTCATCTACACATGATATAAGAACAAATTCAATTTTTTGTATAAAAGAAGTATTTTTCAAAAAAAAAATACTGTTTTTCCTCCTTTTGATGGAACATCCATTTCAAATAATTTTTTAACAATTTTTTATATTATATTTGAAAAAATAATCTTATTCATTTTAATTTGGGTATAAAAATTTACTTTTAATGACTTTTTGATATTTTCATGATAATTTTCATGTTTTGATGAATCGTAAAAATATAACAAACATTAATTGAAAACAACTTTTTCCTTTGAAATAATTTATATGGTTATGTTATTTTTTATAATGGTATGAAAATATAAATTGGATACATTTTTTATCATTAAACATAATATAGGGAATGTTAATTAATTTTACATTGAATTTTTATGTAAAAAAAATTCAATCTTTTTCAATGTTTTTAACTTTTAAATTTTTTTTGCATTAAATCAAAAATATTAATTTTAAATTAATTACTGAAACCTGTATATTTTAAATTTTGAAAAATGGATTCCATATTTGGAATCACTGTCTCTAAATTATGTAAATATCATTCTTTTATTTTGGGAATTATGAATAGTAACATCAGTAATTGTTTTTAAATTAATACTGTAAAAATGTAAATCGGGTAATTAAAGGTGAAAATAATATGATAACATTACCCTAAAAATTGTATTAAAATAATTATTTGAGTTTTTGAAGTCCTAAATCGTCAATGGATCTAAATGGTATCCTTTTTAATCAACTTGGATTATATTAGGACATTTAATATATTTTATTTATAGATAAGTTAAATATGTATTACTCATATTTTTATAACTATATCATTTTTAAAATATGGCTATACAAAATATAATTTCAACTATAAATACTAATTTGAATTATGAAATTATTTTATTTATCATGGGAATTTATTTTTTATTTTTACGATAAAATAAATACCTTAAAGGCCTATATAATGATGATGAATAAACTATTTAATTGGTGAAAAATAAATAATATAATCTTAATTAAAATAATTATAAACATTAAAAAACCAAATAACATGACAAAATCTTGTTTTTAGATTATATATATACAATAATCATCCAAGTGTCTAGTTATTCACCATTTGGATCTACATTGAAGGATTATGACACGTATAATATGTTATCTAAAGTAATTTTAACGTTGCCACATTCAGGTTTTAATAAATATATCATTTTTAATGTATGTTGTTCCAGAAGATATATTAGACTTTAAGTATTGTTATGAAATTTATATACTTTATCTTCTCCATATTATTTTATTTTTTATTTTTACTCAACAAATAAGTATATTAAATAATTACACAAAACTGTTGTATTATTCATTTTATTAATGGAAACATCAAATAAATGTTATTAAAAATATGAAAAGAAATATAATTTTATATTATTAATATATCCAGAAAAAAAATTATATAATTCCTTGACCTCTTGGGGATATAATTAAATATTTCTTTTGAGGTTAACATATTATCTTGATGATTTTAAACACTCATAAAATAAATACATTCAAAATTTAAACTATTGGTTATTTTTCAAATTAATGTTTTATTAAATTATTTAGAAATCATAAAATATTTTAAAAAATATAAAATAATTATGATATGGTATAAAATATTTTAACTTGTTCCTTTTTGGTCTAATTTATATAAAATAATTTTAAAACATACTGTTTTAATACTAAAAAAATTGTTACCATAATTAAAATTAAAATAGAATAACTAAGGGTTAATTAAAATGATAACGATTAAATTTATATAAAAACATGTATAAAATTATTGGTTTATGATATTAAAACCTTATCTAATCTCATTTTATAAAATATGTAATTTTTTATGGGGTTTGATTTTATTATAATATTAAATGTTTTGAAATTCCAAAAGTTCATCCCACCGCAATTATAAAAGGGCACATCCTCCTTCACTACTTCACTTCACATTGAGCCTAAAAGCTTATCCTTCCCAAACCCATTTTCCTAATAAAATTCCATATTGACGTTGTAGTGGTTTTGATCTTCCAAAAATACCAGCTATAGTTCCTTTTATAGGAGACCTCGAGGGAGCATGTCAAAGAAGAGGTAATCTCCTCTACCGATTATTTAAAACATATTTATTCTTATACTTTAGAATAATAAATTATTTCAATTATAAAGTAATAAATCCAGTATCAACTATAGTCTAAGATTTTATTAGGGATATGGAATAACAATATTCAGCTTTCTATCAATCCAATGAAAAATGAAATCACCACACAAGTGTACATACGACCTACCATCTCCATATTGTGGTGTAATACGTTTTTCATCACCACTTTACATAGATGCATATAATGGTATAAATAATACATATATGTTATTATTATTATAACAAGATATTGATTCTAAAATAGTATATATACAATCCACTTCAATATCATTCAACAGTAAAGGGATTGATATTGCCGCTCGTGTGTGCATATGACCTACCATCTCTACAATGCAATGTTATTCATGTTGCATGATCTTTATTAAATAATGATTATATAAATTTATAGAATGAATAAATATTATAAATATTAGATTAATAGAATTATACAAATGATATAACTATATCTTAAGTATAGAAACTTGAACTTAACCAAAAAAACATGCGTAATAAAATAAAGCAGTTAATAATCGCAGGATGAGCAATAATGTTATTATCAAATGGGTAAAAACATGATCACTTAGGATATGATAAAAATTAATATCATTCTATAATAAGATATTGATATTATTCAAACATTTATACAGGAAATTTGGACATTCATGATGGAACCCAGACCTATGGTAAAGGATAAATTTTCAGTCTCATTATTATCTGAGATTATTTAGACAAAAGTATTTCCTAGTGTATATTTATCATCCATGTCCATGTTTTCTAAAATTATTTTCATAAAACTTTTACTATTATCCTTTGGACATTTAATTTCAATTTAACCCATTTTTTGACTTTTTACATACTTGGATTGAAAGTAATACTTCATTCATTTTCTAAATGAGGAACATTTTATTTTTTTGAAAAAAGTATGGGAAGAGTGTTTTCTTTTAACATATTCGACATGAATGGATTTTTTAAGATTTCATAATTTCTTATTTCCATGAAGCCTCCCCTACAATATTTTAAGGTTATTTTCAAGGAAATTAATTTCTTTTAATATTTCATGGAATTTTAAAAAATGAACTTTTAGTCAATTTAAAAAAAATCATCAAAAATTCTTTTCATGTGATATCTCAATATTATATTTCATTCAAATCTATTCATAGTACTTCTTTCATAACAGGTATATTTTTTAATGATGTTATCCCTATTACACATATGGTTTGATTATTTTTATGATGGAATTTTATTTAGGAAATCCATTTGTTTTGCATGGATTATGTTATGATGGAGTGATTTTTACAAAATCCATTTTATTCCTTCTGTTATGATATAATGAATGATTTATGTTCTTGTGGAAAAAATGTGTATGGTTCTCATTTTTCATAGAGTGGTAATTATATCTCACACCAATTCATTTGGTAAAATTTTATATCTCATGAGATAGATAATACTGGAATGGGAGGTGATATTAGTTCAATAATACATGGCTGGAATAGTAAGTAAACTTAGTTCAATAATATAGGGAAGGAACAAGTAGTGAACTCTATTTAGTAATGGAATTTTTCGTGAAATTATGGTTTTTAAAATGAGCCTTAGATAATATGAATTTGTTTTATACTATTATGTGTATGAAATAAATTATATGTCTTATGTTATTCCCTTTTGGAATATGTTCATTGATTCTTTATGAAATTTTATGATTTATTCCAAGGCATGATATCATGATCATTGACATATATGATACAATTTTCAACTGTGATGTTATTATGTATTATTATTATGATATGACTGATATCATCCTTTTATATTCTTACTGAGCATCTGATCTCTCCCCTTTTTATGTTTATCCCCGTGATATGAAGAAGGGTATTAAGTAAGATGTATACAAAATGGGTTCTTGTTATTAAGTTAAAATAAGTAGATTGTATATTTATTTTATAAACCAGTTCTTTATGTTTACCAGTTTCCAAATAAACTAAACTAATATGGTCTTTGGGAGTAAATTTGTATAATGTATTGTGATTTTCGAATAAGGTATGTAATATCTATGTACATAAAGCTTGATTTGTTAGATTATGAGCCTTATAGATTGGAGATTGTTTTACCATAATAATGATAAGGATACTCTTATGGTGAGGAGAATTTTATCAGACACTTTTTGTATAATCCTCATATCTGAAGGATCTTGTTGTATAAGAAATAGTATCAAGAGGTTGAGGAAATGACCATGATATTAGTGCACACGAAATTTAATTCATCTAGTCCCTTGTATAATTCCAAAATTTTAATTCATCTATGATTTTTGTGTGGATTTATTTTTTGGAATATATAATTTGAGTGAAATTTAGGTTTTTAAATATTGAATCAGATCAAGGGTTCTTAAATGCTCCTAGAGAGGGTATAGTCGTAGTTTTGGATGGGTTGTGTATTCATCCATGCAAACTCACAAATTGTTATATTCAAAATTTACTATGGTGGGATTGAATAATATGTTATACTTATGGTTTTAAAGGTATATTGACAAGGTTAAGGTGATCGTATGCCGACATGTGGGTTGGGTGATTTTGAGAAAGGCATGAAATAATGATCAACTACTATTTTCAATTGAAATTGGATGAAGTGTGGTGGAAACTATATTATAGGGACTTATTTGGGATGTGGATATTGTGGTTCGAAGATCAAACTAGGAATTTTAAATGAAAATATTATGTACCCAGGTTCAGTGTATGACTAGTTGATCCTTGTCCATTTTCGTTTAGAATATGAAGTAAAGAGAGATATCAGATTTTAATCCGGGGATTAGAGATTGGTCACATATCTATGTGTTTTGGGGGATGAGAAGAATTATGGTTGGGAGTTTTAAATGTCACAAAAATTTATGGCTTCTAAATTTCATAGGGAATTTCAATTTCTCACCCAAAATGAGGGGTCATTTCATATTTAATAATAAAACTAGTATTATTGCAGTTGTAAAACATATCATAAGTGTTTTTAGACATTTTTTAGTGTTTATAAGAGGATCGAGATGTTTCTTGGATTATATGGGGAATGGAGGATTTATTTGTGAACTAATACATTTCTATGTTCACATTGAATGCTTGATAGAGGTCTTTTGAGTGCCCAGTGGATGAGGCAATGGGTATGGGGCCATTGGGGTTCCATCGGGTGGTATCTTACTTATCAGGTACATTATTAGGGTAGACTAGGTACCCACTAAGTTTTAATCTAATTGTTTTAGAATGGAAATGGAATCCATTTATCCATCAAACACCTCAGTTCTTCGGCGATGGAAGGATTGTGAATGGCCATTTTGGGCCATTTCATTCAACCATTTTCACTCGCATCTCCCCTATAGAGTCCAATTTTTTATATAGGGTGAATAAATTACTCTTTGGTCATTTACTGATAGTGTGATCTCCACCCAATTCTTATCTTCTCAATAATATTCATCTGCCCTATAATTTTCATAATTTATAGTTTGGGTTTTATGGATGATTGAACTAGGTTATGGTAGAATTATCATAATATGAAGGGTATTGGAATATATCTACTAAAAGGTGTTCTAGAATGATGAGCACACATCAGCTTCCATAATTTCAGGTAAATTATTTCATCCAATGATTTCATATAGTTATTTAGTTAAATTATAATAAATTATAGAATTTATAGGTGTCATATGATAGTGATTTCTCACGTGAAGGTGGGGTCTGTGCACCAGGGACCATATTCATGTAATTGGTTATGTTTTCTATGGGATTGGTCACCCTTTGAGAAATTATGCATTATTGGTATTAATTATTTTATTAATTATAAAATATTATAATTCATTGTTGGGATTTGTGGATAAGAAAGAGACTGATGGAATAGATGGGTTTTGGCTTGGGCATGGAAATGTCTGGGATGTGGTTGGATTGAAATTTTTAACACTGTTAATGTAGTTATTGGTCCCTAAAATACTTTTTAATATGCATGTTTATGAATGATTATTCATTATTGGGAGAGGAGATTAGTTTGGGTTAATTATAAAGGGATTGTGAGATCCCTAAATGAATAATTCGGTGTATTAGATCCTTGTAGGTTTGTATTGAATTTTATATCATGTATCATGTGATCTAGATATGCATCTAGGATATATCTCCAAGGGGGTGAAAATGATGATTGAGTTTACAGGATAAATTTGGAAGGTATTTGGTGCGGATGAATTGTGTGTAGATGATATTGGACCTTCTTGGGATACTATCATAGTCTTGGGGACCATAGTATTCTAGGCTATGGGTGAGATGATTATATGTATCAATTATGGTTAGGAGTTCCCCCTTGAGGGTGGATTATTGTATTACTGTTCTAGGTGAGTGGGATACGTCCTAAGGTAATGGTGTATCATAATGAAGTGGGTTTTCATTAAATTATTATTTGAGAGATTCTCTTGAATGGTGTGTGATTAGATCCCAAGTGTGTGTCTTTGTGAATTGATTTATTATTGTCAGGTGACAAGACACCCATGTGTCTTGGGTGTTCTTGGACATGTATTTTTCTAAAGTAGTGATACTATGGTGTTGTTGTGGGAATTATTAATATTATTCGACCCGGACTTTAAAGACCTAGGTTAAGTTAGTCCTTGGGGTGTTGGGGTCATGATGGGCTCATATATGTGAGTTAGATTTTGGTTTAGAGATCGGTCTTGGTCTGGAAAGCCTAGTGGAAGTCCTCGTAAATGATATAGTAATTTATATTGGTTTTCCATGTTTTGATTACATATTTTATTGTTCAATTGATTGATTATTTTATATGTAATCATGGGTGATGATATGTCTATTGTGATGTCAGGATTGTTCATGATAGACTAATGTCATTTCATCCATTGGGATGTGACATACTGATTGTGTGAGGAGATAGTAAAGAGTTGGAGAATCAACCTATGAGTTAGGGTGTGGGTATGGGTCATTATATGTTATGTGGGGTCTACCCTGGGTGAGAGGGAAAAGGATGAGGTTTGGTATGTGTACTAACCATGATTAAGAGGGAAGATGTCATTTCTTGATATGATAGGCCTACCTTGAGTGTGAGGGGATACATCATGGTTTTGTGGGAAGACCAACACTGAGTGAGAGGGATAAGGTTGAGGATTTGGTATGGGACCTCACTATAAGTTAGAGGGAAGAGGTATGAGATTTAGTATGTGATATCATATCATTCCTTAAGTAAAGTTAGAGCATGGTGGTATGAGACATGGTAACTGATGTGTAATGAGTCCTCACCCAAAGTGATAGATTGGTTGTATGAGATATAGTTATATCATAGTGTGAGTCCTAAAACAATGTTAGAGGGTGAAATTAAGAGATGTGGGATGTGACATGTTATAATAACACACCCTATGTGAGAGGATAGTGATGTGATATGGGATATGATATCAGATTGAGTATGATAAAACCCCTTAAGGGAGAGGACAGTAGTTCACACTCAATTATAGATTATTGCCCCTAGCGAAGAGGTATGTGATGGGTTGTGTTCAAGAAAACATATTCTATTAGCACTGCCTGAGCCAGGTATAGCTGGGTTTCATGGTGTCCTATGTAACACATGATATGTATATGCACATTCTAGTATGTTGTATGTTAATTTTTTTCATTTTCTCAAGCACACACATGTATTTGATGGTGTATTTGAGGTTCACTAGGTTAGAACCTAATTATATTTGTTTCTAACACCCTAAATGGGAACCCTAGTGTTGTAAAGTACTCATTTATATTATATAGGTTAGATTATATGTTTAATAGTGGACTAGAGTAGAGTAGATTAATTGAATTTTGAGATTTATTAGAGGTGAGGTTAGGGCGTTATACTAGATTCAATTATATATTTTATAGTTTTGGTTATTTTATGTACATTATGATAAAAGTTGGCGGTTTTTTGGGGTGTTTTATGGTATGAAAGAATTTTTTATTTTATATATAATGGTTTATACTAAATTCATTATGGGTTTCCGTAGAAATAATTTCATATTGTGTTCTTTGATTTTTGATGTTGGTTGGTGTTTGGTTATTTATTTGTTATTAAATTTTATGATTCCATGAGTATAGTATACCTATAGTATAAATTATTCCCTCATAATTAGTTGTTAGCCTCTTATATTCTAAGAGACACATATGAGGTCATGTGATTCTCTAGATAGGGTGTCTTTTATATGATTCCAATTAGGGTGGTACAATCATTTTCCAAGAAAAACCCACCACTCATAGTTTATCTCTTTCATCTTCACCAACTTACAGAAGTGTGTCATATCCCACTACGACCACACTATTTCACTCATCCATACATATTATATCAACTAATATTACACAAAAAAAATCCTTCCCATAACCCCAATCACTCCCCCTTGTCAACATTTGAGTGGGGTTAACTATTTCCAATAGTGGTGTTTAATTTTCTATTTCATGGATTATCATGGTCGGTGTTGGCTATTCCTATGATAGTATAGTGGTCAACCCATTGGAAGTGATGATTTGTAAAGGAAATAACCAATCCATTCTATCCACCCTTATTTTAAAAATCACAAAGTAAAGTTATGTAAATAATAAATTAAGTGTAAAATAAATTATAAAATTTTATAATCATATATTATAATTCATAAAAAAATAAAAATGCATAAAGAAAACAAGTAAGGGTAGTTCAACATTTTTGTTGGATGGGTACCACCACAATACCCTGAGACCACCTCAATATTCTCATTATATATTAAATGTTTATAAGAATGTTTAGAGGGGTGGTTGTCAATTTATAGAAAAAAATGGCTAGTTATGGGATTTGGACCCCAAAACAAATAATGTCATCCTGAACTAAATATAATTATCATTATAGATACCATATAAAAAATTCCCAATATAATATTTTATTTATAAAATTTTTACATTTTTCTATTAAATATAATTATATATGAAAAAATAATTTTTTTTATAATCCTCTATGTTATAATTTAAACCATTAAAAATAAATATCCCAAAAATATATTCCCCAAAAAATTAAATGTAATCAAAATTTCAACCAATTTATAAAAAAAATCTAAATCACTATCTATTAAAATTATATGAAATTAATTAAATAAATCACAAGTTACCTTATTTTTAATCTAGTCCAACTAATCATTAATTATTGTTATCCATTCTTTATCTTAATAGCTTTATCAACAAATATTCTCTCAACTTATGATATTAATGTTTTGTAATTGTTAAATTTTAATACCCTCCATATGTACACTAGAAAATAATGATATAAAATGACATTTTATTAAGAAACATTATTTTTAAACCCTTTTTACTATTTTGATACTTCAATAGGAACATATGTAACATCACTACTTCAATTTTAGTCTAATTCACTGATATTTGCTTCTCATTCTTATTTTTCTCCATGAGTTTTTTCAAAATTTCATATGTTATATTTTATTTTATTTTCACTATTTTTATCATGTAATTATATCAACATGGATAAAGATTTAAAAAATCATAATATTATAATATTTTTTAAGGTTTTATTATTACATTAATAGCATCTATAATATTAAAATTAATCCATGAATATACAAGATTATAATTTCTTACAAAACCCGACCGCATTCTGATTCTGAATATGAACTAAACAATGACTCTAAAATATTTCGATGTATTTTATAGGTGATTCATTTTTATACCATATATAATAAATCTTATTGATATTTTTTTCCTAATAACACAGTAGCCCAAGATATGAATAAAACTTTATATAACTTCTCTTCAAAAGTGTTTTATTTTTTTTATTCTATGAGCTTTATTATTATTATTTTTTGAATAAATTATATATATTCTCATTGTAAAAAAATTATACTATGTTGAATGTGATTTATGGTATTCGTTATTTATCCCATTTTTTAAAATATAATTTTAAAAGGAATTGGATGTGAATTTCTTCTCATTTTTTAGAAAAAAAAATTGATAAAAGACCATGTTCTTTCTCAGTATCTATTAAAAAAATTTAACATCTCAATTGTCAATGGATAATTATTTTTAAATATAAAACTAATTATCCATGTCAAATTATAAATGAATTTCATTACATATAAATCTTCTTTGGTTGATTTACATCTTATAGGTTTGCACCAATTTTAATATATTATCTCCAGTGTCCTCTATGATTATATTTCAAGTCTTTTTTAAATTTATTGTACAATTTTACATCTCTATAATGTTTTATAAATAATAACATCTTACCTAGTGAGTTTTATATGATTTATTATAGAATTATATTTAATAATTTTACTAATGTTCCTCTGATCATGTTTATGAATCCTTCATTGTAATGATTTCTGTCATCCTAAGAACTAAAAAATATGATTTTTATGTGTTGTTAATTTAGAATAAATTATCATTGGTTCAATCAATAATAAAAATAATATTTTCATCCTTAAATATTTTGATAACGTAAGTTCTTTTCATAAAAATCTTTCTATTAAACATTAATCAAGTGACTTTCACTTACCAAATTTTGCTTCAAACCATCAACATGAAATACTAGTTTAAATTTGATCCCTGAAACTTCAATCTCATTAAAATATAAAATGTTGATCCCTAAGTCACTGTCATTGTTAATGGTAATAGATCCCCCACTATGACAATAAATATTATTTTGGATGGTTCTATCTCTTGTCATGTAAGATGAATAATCATAACCTATGATCCATAACATTTTCTCATTTATATTAATTAAAGCAACATACACAACTTATGATTATTTATCTTTTCTTCTTATTTTTTAGATTTTTTATATCAATTTATTTCTATAGCTACTCTATAATTTTAGACAACTATTTTGTACCATTACATATTTTATCACACCTTTCACATATATTATTCTGACATTCAAAAAAAATGACGACATATATTATAATTTTATCTTTATTTGTTATTTTATTAATTAAAATAGTTTTATTTTTATTTAAAAATTGATTTATTATTAGATTATTATTTATATACCATTTAATATATATATATATATATATTATACCAATAAACATAGGCCTTTTTCCAAAATCATTGTTACACAAATAGTTCTCATGAAAATATTGAATTTCCTCTACTGAAAACAATTTATCCAGATTTGGTAACATAATGCTTGGTATAAAAACAAGTATTTTTTCATAAATTTATTTTGATAGATAACTTTATTATGCAATTATAATATCCTTTTATATGTTGTTTATTTTTTCATTATTATATCCAACCCATGTTTTCCTAGAATCAGTCATAGTGACAGTACTATTAGTTAAACTATTTGAATTCTTTAATAATTTTCTAAAGTAAACATTAAAAAAAAATTATATATTTTTTTGTAGATATATCTTTATAAAATCCTAAAATTTCCTTACCCATAAAGTGATGAATAATAATTTTTGGACAGTCACATATTTTCTCTATGGAATGTTTTTGAGTTTTTTGGATCATTTGATGATTCAATATTCACTTCTAAAATTTCACCATAATTTTAATTCAATATAAATAAATTATTTCTATAACTAAGGAACATTAATAACACTATTAATAAATATTTCTCCTTAGAAACAATATTTACATAAATTTCATCTTTTATTTTCTCATGTTTAGCCACGTAAACTTTTTGAATCCTTATTCATTTCATATATTAATATTTTTCAACAAATTAATATCCACCTTATTTATTCTTATCATATTCCTTTTTTAAAATATTGATATACTTTTTTATTTTGATATTTTGATGAAAATATACTTCCAACATAACTTTCAACATATTCTCAATATTGATATTTTCACCATATGATTTACTATTAGAAGACTTATATAAATTCTTTTAATAAAACATGATTGTTCTTTGTTTTCTAATAACTTATTCATCTAAAAACTCACTTACATCAATATAAAATTATTATTATTATTACATTATCAAGATACATCTTCTTTTATTTATTTATAACCTCCTATTTTCAACATATTTGTTTCGTACCCATTTTATAATTGAAATTATTATTATATTTTCTTCTTGACATAGTTTCTTATTAATCCCCCTCCTCATTTTCAAATATAATTTTCTTTTTCTAATAAACTAAAAAATAAATAAAACTCTTCCATTAAATCGGTTTAAAACTAATTTATCTTACTAAATACCTTTAGAGCATTTAATTTTTTTTTTATATTCAAAATCATAATTTTTTTAGATATTCGCCTTTGTCTTCTTCTTCAAAGTTAGTAAATGATTATTCATTATTTTCCTTAAATATTAATTTATGAATGACATGAAAATATATCCTATATCATTTTTTGATGTTATTCTTGAATACAATAACTTTTATCATATTATATGTAATTATATTTTTATATTGATATCAATTAAAATTTGATCTATGGATTTTTTTATATAGTGCTAAAAATATAGAATAATGCCTATCATAAATAATTCTTATAATAATTTTCACCAAAATAGATTCTACTATCATATCACCAAATAATCACTTATTATAATCAATTTCAATAATTTTGGTGAAAATTTAATCATGAAATTCATCATTTATTGTTATGAAATATTCAAAATTTTATCTCTAGATTTAAAAAATTTCCTCTTTAATATGTTTACATTATTTAATAATGTTTATTATTTGTCCCTAATTTGTTTTATTATTTTAATACCCATTTCCATTTTAAAATCATTCATATAATAAAAGATAAAAATAAAAATACATGTTTTTTCATAGTTCTCAATGTTCTTATTATATATAATTATAATGGTTTCTCCATTCTCAAATATTGGTAAAAACAATAGTAACTGAGTTAAGAACATTCATAACCTATGAGAATAAATATTTAATTAATATATTCCTCTTAACATGGTAGTTAACAAAAAAAGTATGCATATATTTACTAATCATAGAATCCATACTATCCATATCTCCTAAATAATCAGTTTTAAAATAGAAATAATAATTGAATGAAATTCAGATCTTACATTCATGGGTCTAATAATATAGAAACCTAGATTCATTGATATCAATTTCGGTACATTAAGAATGTTCTTATGCTACCTAAATAAGGTATTTTGAATTATTTTTAACAAATATTTATGATATTTTTTTAAAATAATCCTTTTGTATTTTTTAAAGTTAATATCCTCCCATTTAGTAATCCATCCTTATGTATAATCTAATATAAATTATACTTAATTATCACAAAAAATTACCCATTTTTTCCCTTCAATGTGGGTAAATAAATATTTTTTTATTCATATATTATAATTCATAGATTTAATAAACTTTTATAATAAATAAATTATTTAATGTTAACAGATTACATTATCATTGGCTTATATGTGAAGAGTCGCTATATAATATAAGAAAATATCATATTGACCGGGCCAAAATAAATCGTTCTTTTCAACAGTTTTAATCAAAATTATTTTATTTTATCCTGAATAACACTAACAACAAAGGAATAGTAAATTTAACGTATGGGGTAGAACACACAGAGAGAGGGAAATGGTGTAGAAAATTCTCTCACAATAGAAAAGTTACCCAAAATTCAGTTTGATTTTATTAAACTAATTATTTAGAAAATTAAATAAATAAAATATATAAGGAAATATAAGGAGAAATTAAGGTCAATTTCATGGTATATGAAAAGGATAAACATTTATCAAACTTGGGATAGACATGTGGTGTAGGCTATAATGTGGTGTAAAAGACACCAATTGATATGGGTCTAACCAATTGGATCAACAAAATCTCGAAAAATATCTCTGGTCAAAAGTAATTTGAAATATAATCATAAAGAGTTTTTATTTTAGTTATAAATAATTATTTGACAATGGTCAAAACTTTATATTCTCCATCTAGGCCATGATTATTCGATTTTCACCTCTGATGGTCAGGGATAATGCAATAGAAAGAGATTTGATAATTGTTCTAAACCTCATAACTAATCATATGGTTACCAATTTTTTATTTTAAATATTCATTAGGTTCATCCACCTTCACTCTCAACCCCTAACACTAAACAACATATTTTTTCATGAAATCGTTAAATGAAAATATAGAAATGAATGGAATGCTTAAAATGAAGATTAAATAGTTCAAAACAAGTCATTTTATAATTGAAATAAAGAAAAATTGATTAAAAATATCTTGATCAAAGAAAGAATGAATAATGGAGAAATATACAAATAATTTACAAGGATAATGAATAATATTAATATAATTTAATTAAACTAATGATAATACCTAAACTATACCAAATATGGAAAAATAAAAGAAATTTTAAATAGAAACATTTCTATGAAAAACAATGTGTCAGAACCCTATGGGATCCCCTAAGTAGTTGATCCTCTCAATACATGGAATAAAATCCATTTTTTGTTGTATGATCCCCTAATTTATAACACATGAATTCCTCCTAGGGTTCCTCTCAGTCGCACCCAGCGTTCAATGGCTGATTTGGTCAAAAATATCAAATAACCATCGAAGATGCATGATAGAAATTATTATTTTTTCTGGTTTGTCTGAAACTCACACATTGTGTAATGATTACATGACCTATAATCTTAAGGTCATCTCACAAATTTTAACATATTCCTGACTTGTTAATTTACTTGTCATATATTAAGTACATGATGTGAATCTTCAAATTCTATTACTGGACCAACTGTTTCGACCTATTTAAATAACATTGTTCCTCAAGAATTCCTCTTGTTCTATTTAGATTCAATCACCAACCTCGTATTCTTCTTCTTATTCCCTTTATGTTCCTAACCGCTACACGACACTACGTGAAGTGTCTTTTTGTTCCATAATTTCAATGTTTTCCATCATATGCTCCAAATTTTTTTCCTGCATAAAAATATACAAAATATCAATATCTACTATGGAAATCAACATTAATAAATTTATATTCTAATAATACTTATATAAAAGTACATGATTAAATGGATACCATTAATAGATATCAAATACCACCACAATTAAATAAATTCTCATCCTTGTGTAAAATATTAACAATGAAACACAAAGGGCTCATACATTAGTATGTGAGTTTTTAAATTATAATTCTCTTAAAAAACAAGTAATAACTAAATATTTTATAATCACCACAGAAACCCCATAAAGAATCCAAAAATCATGATATATTTATAAATTTAAATTCAAACAATTTCTCCCTTTTCACACATCTTTTTAAAATTTTCATCAACATACATTCTATTTATAATTTACCTCGCCGTTTATTTTTCCACTCATCAATCATGGTAACAATTTAATTGTTGTTATAATCATAACTCTATTACATTCTTTTAACTATAGTATTTCATTGAATATAAATTCTCCGCACTACAATGAAAAATGGCATAATTAATCAAGAGGAATTTGTAGTTAGAATCAAATGTTTATAAAGATGAGGGTTGGTGGGTATAAATATTTAAAACATTTAAGGTTCAAAAAAGAGCCTAAAATTTAATGTAATTTACGTGAAATGAAAAAAAATATCAATGAAATTCTCTAGAAAAATATAATTTCATTTCATACACCCCCTAAAAAAGTAATGTACACGCTCACAGATGATATAATCATAATGAAAACTGACCTTATCTAGTTGTTGTTTTTAATTATTTTTGTTTCTTTCATAAGTTATGATTGGAATAAACCACACAACCACTACCCAACCACATATGATAAAAATAATTCGTCTGAACTATATATTTTTTATTCTCCCAATTCACAACCTACTTTTCATATTATTTTTTTAGAAGTTACACCTACAAAAAGTCTCATATCCACAACCTAACTATATATAATTTTGATATCATCAGTATTATAATGTTTCTCATAGACCTATCTAAGAAACAACCCATTTCTCTTTTTTATTTGAATTTTTGACAAAAAGTGGAAAATACAGTGGAATGTAATGAATTCAAATATAAACCTTTCCTATAAACCCCATGGATATACTGTATAGTATCTTTTTAAGAAAAATATCATATATAATCCATGAAAAACCCCTCCCTTACACTCATTCTATTTAATATCATGAAAAATACTAAGAGAATGGTAGGAAAAGATGTAGTGACATGAAATATTTTTCAATACTAACAATTTAATCAATGGATTTTATTGGAAAAGAAACATAAATTTAAATTTGGGTCCCAAGAAAAATAATCTCATCAATATAATGTTTTTATAGTTTCAAATGTTAATTTTTTCATTCATAGTTTTGATAAGATATTAAATAATATTCTAGTCTATTTCCCTACCCCATGTTTTACACAATTAATATTTTCAAAAATATAGAAAATATTTGGTATAGAATTCTCTTAGGAATTGTAATAGATTATAATTAAATTTGATCATGGAATGGAAATAAGTTATTTGTTCTCTTAATGTTTGATTCTAGGAATCAACATCATGAAATTCAATCATATCATCAATCATTTTCCCGAGAACAAAAATATAATTATGAAAGTGAAATTAAAAATCTTCATTTCTATTTTTTTATTTATGGGAATTATATATCTAATTTTAGAAAATGTTAAAGTGATTTTCCAAGGTGCTTATGTCTCCTAGATCAGTTTTTACAAGACAAAATATTCAATTATATTTTTGGGTAAATATAAATCAATTTTGTTCATGAAAAAATTCAATTCATTTTTTTATTCATTTTCTTCATGTGGAAACAAATCTATGGATTTAAAAATATAATCAATTAATAATTATATTCCCCTACCATTGATGCTTTCCAATCCTATCTGGAGCACTTCATTTGTTTCCTTGTTCTTAAGACCATGGGAATAAAAAATAATAGTATATATTCAATGTATATGGATTTTTAGAATTTAACTTATTTGGATAAATAATATAAAGATGTTTACCATGGGTATAGTTATTAGACTAATATAATATAACCAATGAATATATGATAATGAAATTTTAAAATACAAGTTGCCTCCTGGAAGAAACTCTTTTTTATGGTCATTTAGCTTGACTGTTGCCTTCATTATCTAATTAGAACATGGAATAAAGAAAACCCCCTTTTTTATACCCAGTTATTACTGTTTTTCCAGATATGGTGATTTTAAATTCCCAATTTGTTGGTTATTATTGATTGGTACTTGTAGTTGGATGTAGAATGTTGAAAAATTTAATGAAAAATACAAGGAAATTTAAATCTGAATAGATTTTTGAATTCACTTTCTCTACCCCAAAATCATCCTTTTTTAAGATGGTTCAAATTTTGGAATGAATTATTGAGTCGGAAACTCCTATTTCCCATCATCTTCTTGATATTACAGGAGGGATTCATGATTTTCCTCTTCTTTATCTAGAATAATTTTGATATTGATGTATGTTTAATCAATATCAGCAGCCATCACTGTTTATTCTTTTTTTTATTCTACATCTTATTCTGATTCAACCCCATTGTCCTCTTTCTCCATGTCCATCTAATAAATAATATATATCGTGTTTTTTGGTAGTTTGAACTTCCTCAACCAATTATTGATCTTCTACATCTTCAAAACCATCCATATCAACGTTATAATTGTATGGTATATTATTAATAATTGAATTTAAATTTGAAATAATGTGAGAAAGTTGAGTAGTTAATTAACAATTATATTTTGGTTTTTCCTAACTATCATCCATAATATAATCCAATATTTATTTGAACATTGCGAGAAATGTTGCAAGTCATTTATCTAAATTCTTCTCCTGATGTGGTTGGAAGGAATTGATTCTTGATTGTCCATATCTTGATGTTTATTTATATAAATAGCCCAGAATTCATCCCCCTCTTGACAGTCATCATCTTCAAAACAACAATTCTTAGACTCATTATAATACATTTTTTTCCATAACATTACTGTACTTTGGAAGCAACTCGATTAGTCAATCCTTTAAGTGATACTCTTGATTATATTGGAAGTATGTATGTTCATTTTTGTACTTCTCTACTATTGATTCACTTTGATAGTCATGAAAATTGGGGTCTATTATATAGGGTTTTTGATATGTGTTTACCTACTATTGTGTTTTGAAATCATCATATCTAAATGAATATGAATCATTAATCATTTTTCATGATGTGACTACCCTTCATAATTCAACAATACATAGGCCGTTAGATAGTCCTGAATTTTATTATACTCTGATGGTGGTGAAAAATAATTCTAATGAGGGTGTACTATAACCTATACAACACAAAAAAAGAGTAATCTAATAATATAAAAAATTAAAGGAAATTAAATTAATAAACCAATAAAAATTAGTAAACATAAATGGGATTAGAAAAGTCATTAACCTATTAAATTGATCTTCAGTTGTCTGCAATTCTCTACTAAACCCTGACAATGGTTCCATATTTATCAAGTGCAAAGGGCATCGTAATTTCCCTCGGTTCTAATGAAATGAATTTTATTTTATCCAAAAATGCACTAACCACAATGGAATATTAAACTGGAAGTATGGGGTCTAACACACAGAGAGCGAGGAACGCGATAGAAAAATCTTCACAAAAGTTTGGGTCACCTAGTTTATATTTTATTTTATTAAACTAATTAAATGATAGAAATTAAAAAAAAAATATATATATTAAGGCTGATAAGAATAAATCATAGTCAATTACAGGTTATATGCATTATAAAATCAAATATATAGATTTAGATAGACCTATAGCATAGGCTATAAAGGAGTGAGATGACACCAATTGTACTTTATCCAAATAATTAGATCAACCAAAGATAGAAAAGAAATCACAGTATATAGTAATTGAAAACCCAAGAATAGAGAAATTGGATTCTAGGAAGAAAGAATTACCAGGTAATATTCATATCCATATCTTCTACAACTAGGTCATGGTCCTTCAATTTTATCCTCTGATGGTTAGGGATAATGAAAAAGAATGATATTTATTAATTCTTTTTAAACGTAGTTACTATTCATAGGGTTACATAGTTTTGATTTTAGATAATCATTAGGTTTAAAAATAATAATATTGACCCCTAACCCTAACAGAATAAGTCTCTCATGATATAATTTTACGAATGCATGGAAATGAATTCTATACTTTACATAATTATTAAACAATTTAACAAAAGTAAATACACAATTGAAAAAAATGAAAAATCTATTATTAACATTCTTGATAAAACAATGAATGAAGTAATGAAACAATATAATAATGATTGAAAAGGATAATTAATAAAAGAAAGAGACTAGATTTAAGCTAAATGTTAAACAAAGATTACATAAAATCTAGAAAAGGAAAAGAAAAGAAAAACAGAAAACTAAACTAAGAATAACGGTCGTTCGAAACCCTATAGAAGCCTCCCTGCAGTCCATCCACTTCATGATTGTAATTGAATCCATTTTTTTATTATAAGGCCATATTTATATCCCAGGCATTCATCATAGGGATTCCCATAGTTGAAACCAACACTAATGGACAATCCCGTCAAAAAAATTAAACTCATGTCAAAGAGATACACTAGAAATCATTTTTTCTGCTATGTATGACATTTACAATTCATGTAAAGATTACATAATGTGTTATCTTCAAGCTTTATCATGATTTGTAATATATTAAAAAAAATTAATTTACACATCATTTATTAAGTACATGTTTTTTCTCATTATATTATTGCACGAGAATCTCTGTTTCACCATATTTTTTTAAATTTTTGCACCCAAAACCACTCTTGTTTTCTTTGGATTCAATCGTCAACCTCAGATACTTCGTCTTTTTCTGTTTTTGTGCGGCGCTGCTTCATGGAACTGTGCAACGTGCCTTTTTGTTCCTTAAATACTACGTTTTCATCATATAATTGAAATGTTGGTCTTGCATAAGAATACACAAAACATCAATACCTACCATGAAAATCTACGTTAATCAATTAATATTAAAATAATGATCATATAAAAATATCGTAATAAGTAGATATAGTTAATAGATATCAAATATATTTAATAGACCTATTAATAATAACAAATATATTTTTATGTTATAGATATCGATGCATCAAATATTGTTCTTCTTTATAGTGTGTTCAGATTCATAGCTAAAAACATCCAATACTTTGATCTTCCTTGCATAGAGTTATCTCAATCAAATAATTCTCAAGAGCCTTAATTTCTTGGAGTAAAACATTTTCTCTCCTAAAGTGATCTTCTTAGGTGTTCTACTGATATTTTACCTCGAAATCATCCAACAGTAAGCCATTTCCTAAAACACTAAATATTATTTTTTAATATATATACAAAAACTCATCTTATTTTTTGTATCATTTAAAAAAAAGTATCAAGGAATAATTGATATATATCAACATTAATTACTTCCTTAATTCAAATTAATTTAATTTCCATTAAATATCATCCTTAAATATCTCATTTGCCTACGTCTTTCTTATATCCAAGAACATCATATTTCGCTTTTCTTATAATGGAATTAATTCACTTGAATATTTTAATGTTCATTGGCTAATAGAAATTTAAAGACATGTTACATTTAAAACAATATAAATTAGTTCAAAAAAATATTTAATTATTTTTTATTTATTTATAACAAACCAATTCCAATTTGAATAAAATATTGTAAGTAAAAGTTAAATGTTATAATTAAATAATAGCCTTGTTAATTACTTATATAAGTAAGTATCACATATATTTTTAATATTAAAATATGAAAATCAAAGATCTTTCAAATATTTTTCAAGATATTAAAATTCCTTTATCATATATATTTATTCAGTGAATAATCAATAAATGTGAATCACCATTAAAATAGAGTATCATGATATCATTATAATATTTATTTACTATGAAGATGACAATCTCACTTTTGGTACACTATAAAAAGTAATTTTATTTTCATATTTAAGGTATAATAGATTTCATTTACAAAAAAATAGTAACAATAGGATCTACAAAATGGTATGGACAGTTCCCCCTTTTCAAATTTCATTCTTAGCAAGTTCACATCAATTATATCGTCACATTAACTTTTCCAAATTTTGAAAATCCAACGGTACATTCATCGTCACTAAAACAAATTGTCTGAACAAGTGTTTCTCTTATACAATAAAGTCCCACAATCACTTTCATACATTATCAACATTTATTTAACTGAATATCACTAAAATGAACCACATGGTATATCCCTTATTATAATGGTCCTTTTAATGAATTACATGGTTAGTTCTCTTCTATATGATATCTGATGATAGTCACTTCCAAACATTATGAAAACTCATGTAAAGACCTAGAAATTTCAAGGAAATTTTTTTATTAATTTTCTATGGGATTTTAAAAGAACGCAGTTTCTGATGGCACCTGATTCCGAGGCCCGGTGTGCCCGAAATCATTTTGTGAAGTTTAGTTTGGGTACGTTCAGTGAACGAATGAGCGGGTTTTCCAAACTGTTGAACCGGTGCTCGGAATCGAAATATGAGGACACCGATGGAACCGCAGAGCCGGTAATTGATTAGAAACACCTTTTCCAGAGTTGTGTTTTCTCGGGTGTGGTTATTAAATTTTTGGGTTAAGTAAAGGAATAAAATAAAAGTGGTGCAACCAAATATTATTTTATTTTTTTTTAACCTAAGCTAAGTGGTTGAGTGGGACCCACATCCTATCTAATCCACTAGGTAGGATATTAGTGGGGTGGGGCCCACACGAGCCCCACCCTTTCAACTTCCTCAACCCTTTTAATTAAGGTAACGCACCCGCACCCCCCGTTTTTTAAAATAAATTCTACTCGTGCGTTTAATTAAATATTAAACGCCTCGAATAAATTAGGCGGTTAAACGTTGCAATTAATTCAATTAATTGTTTGATTCATTTTTGAATTTCAAACGGATGACATGGGTAATAAAATAAGAGAAACAGTTATTTTATTATGTTGTTAGCTTGTTGAGAGGATTTTGGAAAAAGCTCTAAGGCTTGAAGATATTCATCTTCTTCGTTGAAGAACGCGAAGAACGACGGTCTCCGACGAAGAACGCTGAAACCTCGAAGATCAACTACGCGACGCCGTGTACCACGACGCCGTCAATTCTACTCTCTGCGATGGTGAGATACTCCTTCCTCAGAGATCAAAAAACTCCAATGATCCTCTTCTTCCACGATGATCAAATCTGCGATGTCCCTTTCCGTGAAAAATCTTGTTTGATGACAACGCTTGAGGTAGGGGATTTATATTTGATTTTCTCTTAACTTTTGAGAAAAGAACAACAATCGCGGATCAATATCTACCTGATTGATCCATAGATCACTCGTTCTTGTGGGTTGGTTATGGGGTGAATAATCGGGAATGGTTGAGTTTTTTATTGTTTTTAAAACCTCTAACGTGGAGGGCGCGGGCTAACGAACAAAGCTCGGACCCTCCACAGTTTGTTGTCAAAGTGCGGATCGACGGATGATAATGATGCGGGCTGTAAAGGCATTTTGAATCCTTCGCAGTAATATTCGTCTCCCGGGAGGACCACTAGCGCAAGCAAAATTGAAAACGGACCACCGGAGAAACTCCGGTGGTCCACAGAAGGGCATACCGGCGCGCTGCCAGAAAGCGCCAACGCGGCTTCAGCCGTTGTGGCAGGCGGCGGTCCCATGGCCTCGCAGGACCAAGGGAGACGCGGCGCTAGCTGCCGGGTCACCGACAGGGAGCGGCCCCCACGCGGGGGTCACAGCTTCATTCAAGGGGGGAAAATCCACCCCCCTCATGTTCCGCTCAGCCGGACAGCCGAGCGGGCCACGCGGCCGCACCAGCATGGCATGCCAAGCGGCCTGGCCATGCCCTATTGGGCCGGACCCGGACCCGGTTCGGGCCGACCCAGGGGGTCTCGGGTCGGGCCGGTCCGGGCCTGAACCCCCTGTTTTCGGGTAGTTTTCGTTCAAACGTTCGTAACTTGAGCTACGGACCTCCGATCGACGCACCGTTAGTTGCGATGCAATACTTGGATCGAGACGGTCATTTCGGTATGTTACACTCTAGGTTTCGGAGAACTCTGGGTTCGGCCGGGTTGGTCATACACGAAACCAACCGGGCCCTCGGAGCGGAAACACTTATATCTCGAGCTCCGGACGTCTGATTGACGTTCCGTCGACTTTGTTGGATTCCTCTTGATGAGAAGAAACTTTTGGAATACTTCTCCTGAGATTTGGATGCAGTTTTATAGTGTCTGGGGTATATTGGACCCAAAATCCAATCGGGCCCCTGGAACGGAAAAGCTGATAACTTTCAAACCGGACGTCTGTTCGACGAACTGTCAGCGGCGTTGGTGATATCTTCGAGAAACGGTACCTATGAGTATACCCTATGAGATTTCTGGTTACAGTTGAGATATGGCCGGGTTGGTTCGCACACGAAACCAACCGGGCCCCTAGGACGAAAAGGCTAATAACTCACAGACTGGGCGTCCGATTGACGTGTCGTCTGTTGCGTTGAGACCCCTATGACGAGGCGGTCCTTTGAGATACATCTTCATGGGACTTGTGATAATTGGAGTATCGACATGTAGCTCGTGGAGAGGACCCTCCCGGAGACGAGCGTACAGAGTACGGAGACCGTGTAGTTGGCTGAGACCTGATGACTGCTTGTCGGATTCGATTCGAAGTGACTAGCATAGCCCAGTGGGGAGCACTACTTTGTGAGGTGGCATACCCATGGTGGAGGATCACTACTTTATGAGGTGGCAGACCCGCGGTACTCGACAGGAGGAGTACCTCTTCGGGCTATGAGGGGGGGCACTACTATGTGAGGTGGCAGACCCGTGGTACTCAACAGGAGGAGTACCTCAGCAGTCTTAGGTTAGTGAGCAGTACCTCAGAATCATGATAGGATCACTGTAATTTCCAGAGACGAAGCTCTTCAGCAGTTATGGTTTCGATAATGAAAATCCTAGTTTGAGCAGAGTCTATGACCTTTGTGTTTACCTCATGATTGAGATGGGTTACTTGATAACATAGGTATATGTATGGGCATATAACGGGGTAGTAGTTATCCGTTGATTTTATAATCTTTTTGTTTCCTCATTATTGAGATGGGTTACTTGATAACTTGGGTATATGAATTGGAATATACCTATGTAGAGGTTATCTATTGAGATATTCTTTGTGGTTATCCTTGTTGGATTTAGTGAGACCTTGAGTGTCTCGGGGTCCCTACTGAGTATCGTTATACTCACCCCTGCACAGGCTATGCCCGCACCTCGTTTTGTTGGTTGCAGATGATGGGCACCGCAGACAGAGGCCGAGTGTTCGAGGACTGGACGGTACCCGGAGGTGGACCTCATGACGAGACAGTATCCGGTGGTGGACTTCACGACGAGACGATACTCGGAGGAGGTTTACGGGAAAGGGCGTTGTGGAGGCTATATGTACATACCCTTCATGTAGGATATGTGGTGGACGATCCTGGAGCTGCGCTATTTGTACCTACCCTTCTGGTAGGATCCGAGGAGGACAACCCAAGAGCTGCTTCCTTTCTTCCATCTGTTATCATTTTCTTTTGAACTTTTGTTCATTTGTAGGTGTACTTTCGATGGGTTTTTATTCTGTCCCACTTACTTTTCAGCACTTCCTTTTTGTACTTAGTGTTTTACTTCCTCTTGTACTCTGTGGTGTTTTGTTTACCTTTATAAAGGCAATGCCTTCCTAGTTTATCGGGATTTACGCCTTTGGTGCTAGTTTCCATCCCCTGGCCTATGGAAGGAGGGATTGGGGTAGTCACGGCACGGGCCCCGAGGATGGGTTGTGAAAAATTGGTATCAGATGATTCGGTTCTACCGCAGAACTTATAACTATGATATTTTCTTCTGTGAAGCAATAGTGTTAAGGGTACCGAGTGTAGTTTTTAGTTCAGGGAGTCCAGTGTTGGTGCGGGCGGCCGACGTATCCATACACCAGGACCCTGATAACTGATTTCTGACTTTGTGCATGAAAACACTGATTGCGTGTGTGTTTTCAATGGTTATCCTTTTAAACATCTCAAACCAGGTCAGCTCACCAGGTATAAATCGTTTGACCATGTCATGTTTGTTTCTTTCAGGATGCCTCCCCGCGGATGACCAGCTAGAGCCCCGAGAGTTGTACATACTGACAGCCCGCCGAGCGACGTGGCCTAAGTACAGGGCCTATCCTAGTTGAGGCACCAGTGGAGGCACCAGTGGAACTACTACCCATTGGGACACCGATGCCACCAGTCCCAGCAGCAGAGGGTTCACGTCGCTTGAGCGCACTGCACGAGTTCCAGCGCCAGAGGCCACCCAGGTTCAGGGTAGAGACGGATCCGCAGGCGGCTGAGGATTGGCTGGAGGATGTGGTGAGAGTATTTAGGCTAGTGGGGATGCCAGCAGACTTCATGGTGATCCTTGTCGCCATCCTTCTTCATGTAGCATCAGGAAGATGGTGGAGCCTGATGCTCCAGATGCATGATGAGGTGACACTTCTGTGGGCAGACTTCGAGAGCCTATTCCGGGCAAAGTTTGTACCAGCCACCCTTTGAGCGGTCCGTATACATGAGCTGCTTCATCTACAGCATGGTAGCATGACGGTGGTGCAGTACTCGGCGAAGTTCACAGACCGCTCGTGCTACTCCACCGATATGGTACGAGACCCATTCATCAAGGCCCGAACCTTTGAGCAGGGGCTCAAGCGAGATATTAGATCTTCAATTGTTTCTCACAGCATCCCGACGCAGACAGGGGTGTTGGAGCAAGCCCTCTTATTGGAGAGTTTCCTTGATGAGCAGTCTCCAGCAGCAGGACCCCCCACTAGCTGGCATGCGGTAGAGTCTTCTGTAGCAGGTAGTAGACAGATGACGTGGAGGTCCAAGAGGACCGGACCTACAGGTGGTCAACTGCATGACTCAGGGTCGGTAGTGCGAGGCACCAAGGGGAATGACAGAGCCAGACTTGCCATGCAGTGTTACTCCTGTGGTGGTATTGGTCACATGTCACGTGACTTTCCGACCCGCCATGTAGATGACCTGCAGTTAAATGATGAACCTCCCAGGTAGAGGTAGAGGTTTGATCTAGGCGTACCGCTAGGAGTAGAAGGCCAAGGGAGGGGAGATGGTTGTGCAGCTGGAGGTGGACGACGCTACGAGGTGTTGGCACCACCACCACCAGGAGGTCCACCATGACCATAGCGAACAGGTGGACATGGGAGTGCTCAGCTTCAGGAAGCAGAAGCATATGACTACGGAGCTCCGGAAGCAAGTGGACAGGAGCGGAACTAGTGGTTTCCTTTTTGTTCTTTGTGCTTATAGTTCCATGTTGTTGTTACATTTGTGTCTTTGTAGTATGAGCTGCAATATTAAAAATACACTTACCTTTGTGACTTTTTCTTCCTTCCTTTTTGTGTACTAAGAGGTTCCAGTTTAAAACTGTTGACTTGACCCTCACTTTTGAGATTCCTACTGGAGGAGATGCAGTTACCTCACACTGATTCCGACAGTGTGACTCGACCCATAGAGGCGAGAGTGACGGTTGAATCACTTGGTAGTAACGTCGAGGCCTTACGAAGTCATCCATTGTATGAATACATCATTCATGTCTGGATTGACTGTATTAGGCAAAGAACGTGGTTCATCCAATGGATGATACCGGATTTCTCATATCGGCAAAGAAGAAATCATAGCAGCTCTTGTGGGACCAGAGATGGTCCAGGCCACGATAGAGAAGGCCCAGGTCATCCAAGAGTGGATGAGGATAGCTCAGAGCCGACATAATACTTATGCTGACAAGAGGCAGAGACCACTAGAGTTTGAGGATGGCGACCACATTTTCTTATGGGTCTCACCTCGACGTGGAATTACGGAGATTTGGTTGAGGCGACATGTTATCTCCACGCTTCATCGGACCCTTCAAGGTCCTCATTAGGGTATGCGATGTGGTTTACGGCTTGAATTTTCCACCTCAGTTGCACCGAGTGCATGAAATCATCCACCTACTTCAGCTGAGGAGATACGTGCATGATCCTTCACACATCAACGACCTCAGGGAGTTGGACGTCGATGACAGGACGACATGCGCAGAGATTCCAGTGGAGATTGAGGATCGACAGGAGCGGGTCCTATGAGGACGGTCGATTCCTCTTGTGCGCTTCACTGGCAGCACAGGAACCTCCAGGGGAGCACCTGAGAGTGGAAGGATTAGATGCATGCTTAGTACTGCTTTTGTATCTTAGTTTGTATTAAAGCTTTATAGGGACGTAAAGCCCTGAGGTGGGAGTAATGTAAAGACCAGGAAATATAAAGGAAAATGTTTTCTTAATTTTCTTTGGGATTTTACAAGAATGAAATTTTTGACGGCACCTGATTCTGAGGCCTGGTGTGCCCGAAATCCTTTTCCGAAGTTTAGCTCGGGTACGTTCAGTAAACGAACTAGCGGGTTTTCATAACTATTGAACCGGTGCTCAGAATCGAAATCTGAGGACACCGATGGAACCGTAGTGCTGGAAATTTCTTACAAACACCTATTCAGGAGTTGTGTTTTCTCGGGTGTGGTTATTAAACTTTTGGGTTAAGTAAAGGAATAATATAGAAGTGGTGCAACCAAATTTTATTTTATTTTTGTTTAACCTAAGGTAAGTGGTTGAATGGGACCCACATCTTAACTAATCCACTAGGTAACATATTAGTGGGGTGGGACCCACATGAGCCCCACCCTTTCAACTTCCTCAACCCCTTTTAATTAAGGCAACGCACCCGCACCCCCTTTTTTTAAATAACGTCAACTCGTGCATTTAATTAAATATTAAACGCCTCTATTAAATTGGGTGGTTAAACGTTGAAATTAATTCAATTAATTTTTTGGTTCGTTTTTGAATTTCAAATGGATGACATGGGTAATAAAATAAGAGAAAAACTTATTTTATTATGTTGTTAGCTTGTTGAGAGGATTTTGGAAAAAGCTCTAATGCTTGAAGATCTTCATCTTCTTCGTTGAAGAACAGGAAGAACGCCGGTCTCCAACGAAGAACGCCGAAACCTCGGAGATCAACTACGCGACGCCGTGTACCGCAATGCCATCAATTCTCCTCCCCACGACGGTGAGAGATGCCTTCCTCATAGATCAACAAATTCCAATGATCCTCTTCTTCCACGACTATCAAATCCGCGACGTCCCTTTCCGCGACAAATCTCATTCGATGACAACACTTGAGGTAGGGGAGTTATATTTGATTTTCTCTTATCTTTTGAGAAAAGGACGACGAGCGCAAGTCAATCTCTGCCCGGTTGATTCGTGGATCGCTCGTTCTTGCGGGTTGGTTGCGGGGTGAATAATCGAGATTGGTTGAGTTTGTTATTGTTTTTAAAACCTCTAACGCGGAGGTCACGGGCTAACGAACAAATCTTGGACCCTCCGCAGTTTGTTGTCGAAGTGCGCATCGACGGACGATGATGAGTCGGTCCGTAAAGGCATTTTGAATCCTTTGCAGTAATCTTCGGCTCCCGAGAGGATGACCGGTGTAGGAAGAATTGAAAACGGACCACCGGAGCAACTCTGGTGGTCCGCAGAAGGGCATGCCGGTGCGCCACGCCGGCACGGCGGTGCCGGCGGTCGGAGGCGGCGCCCGGCGTGCCGCTAGGAAGCTTCGCCGCGGATGAATCCGCGGCGGCTCGTGGCGATCCCGCAGCCGTGCGGGACCTAGGGAGACGCGGTGCTGGCCGCCGCGTCGCTGGCAGGGAGAGGCCCCGACCCATGGGTCGTGGCTGCATTCAAGGGGGGAAACCGCACCCCCCTATTCCGCTCATCCGGACAGCCGAGCGGGCCACGCGGCTGCCCCGGCGCGGCAGGCCAACCGGCCGGGCTACCCAGGCCGGGCCGCACCCACCGGGCTGAGCCGCGCCCTATTGGGCTGGACTCGGTTCAGGTCAAACCGGTTCGGGCCGACCCAGGGGGTCTCGTGTCGGGCCGGTCTGGGCCCGAACCCCCTTTTCGGGCAGTTTTCGTTCAAACGTCTGTAACATGGTCTACGGACCTCCGATCGATGCACCGTCAGCTGAGATGCAATTCTTGGATCGAGACGGTCATTTCAGTATATTACACTCAAGGTTTTGGTGAACTTTGGGTTCGGCCGGGTTGGTTCGTACACAAAACCAACAGGGCCCTCAGAGCGGAAACGCTTATATCTCGAGACCCGGACGTCCGATTGACGTGTCGTCGACTTTTTTGGATTCCTCTTGATGAGACGAAACTTTTGGAATATTTCGCTTGATATGTGGATGTAGTTGGATAGTGGTCGGGTTGGATTGTACCCGAAATCCAACCGGGCCCCTGGAACGGAAAAGCTGATAACTTTCAAACCAGACGTCTGTTCGACGAACTGTCAGCGGCCTTGCTGATCTCATTGAGAAATGGTCCCTATGAATATAACCTATGAGAGTTCGGGGTACAGTTGAGATATGGCCGGGTTGGTTCGCACACGATACCAACCGGCCCCCTAGGACGAAAAGGCTAATAACTCACAGACCGGGCATCTAATTGACGCACCGTTTGTTGCATTGAGACTCCTATGATGAGGCGGTCCTTTGAGATACTTCTTCCTGGGAATTGAGATACTTGGAGTATCGACCTACAGCTCGTGGAGAGGACCCTCCCGAAGATGAGACTACGGAGTACAGAGACCGTGTAGCTGGATGAAACCTGATGACTGCTTGTCTAATTCGATTCGGAGTGACTAGCATAGCCCAGTTGGGAGAACTAATTTGTGAGGTGGCAGACCCATGGTGGAGGAGCACTACTTTGTGAGGTGTCAGACCCGCGGTACTCGACAGGAGGAGTACCTCTACATGCTATGCGGGGAAGCACTACTGTGTGAGGTGGCAGACCCATGGCGGAGGAGCACTACTGTGTGAGGTGGCAGACCCGCAGTATTCGATAGGAGGAGAACCTGAGCAGTCTTAGGTTAGTGAGAAGTACCTCCGAGTCATGACAGGATCATTGTACTTTCAAGAGACGGAGATCTTTAGTAGTTACAGTTTCGATAATGAAAATCCTTGTTTGAGCTGAGTCTATGACCTTCGTGTTTACCTCATGATTGAGATGGGTCACTTGATAACTTAGGTATATGTATGGGAATATACCTGGGTAGTGGTTATCTGTTGATTTCATAATCTTTGTGTTTCATCATGATTGAGATGTGTTACTTGATAACTTGGCTATATGAATGGGCATATACCTAAATAGAGGTTATCTGCTGAGATTTTATTTGTGGTTATCCTTGTTAGATTTAGTGAGACCTTGAGGGTCTCGGGGTCTCTACTGAGTATCGTTATACTCACCCCTGCACGGGCTATGCCTGCACCTCGTTATGTTGGTTGCAGACGACGGGCAGCGCAGACAGAGGCCAAGTGTTCGAGGACTGGACGGTACCTGGAGATGGACCTCATGATGAGACAGTATCCGGTGGTGGACTTCATGATGAGACGATACATAGAGGATTTTGACGGGAAAGAGCGTTGTGGAGGCTATCTTTACCTACCCTTCAGGTAGGATCCGTGGTGGACGATCCAGGAGTTGTGCTATTTGTACCTACACATCAGGTAGGATCCGAGGAGGATGACCCAGGAGCTGCTTCATTTCTTCCTGCTATTGTCTTTTTCTATTGTACTTTTGTTCAGTTGTTGCTATACTTTCAATGGGTTTTTATTTTGGCCCACTTACTTTTCAGCACATCCTTATTGTAGTTAGTGTTTTACTTCCGTTTGTAATCTGTGGTGTTTTGTTTACCTTTATAAAGGCAATACCTTCCCAATTTATCAGGATTTATGCCTTTGGTGCTAGTCACCAGCCCCTGGCCTATGGAAGGCGGGCTTGGGGTAGTCACGACACGGGCCCCGAGGACAGGTCGTGACAACTCACCCATGGCCTGTTCGTTCATTTCGTTGCTAAATTTATAGTCATATTTATAAAACATATATATTAACTCGAATAACCTCAAACAATATTTTAAATATCTCAAATACATAAAATAATCTCAACATACATCATAAAAACCACATTCATTAAATGTTATTTTCTTTAGTGAAAATATCCATTCAATGAACAAACATTAATTTTTTATGATAATTTTAATATATAATAAAATCACAATGTTATTTTTAATCATTTCCAAAATACATATTTATAATTTCATAGATTTTTTAGATACCATAAACTAGAGTCTTTAGTTTCCTTAATATATTAAAATTATCTTTTCCCACATCGTACATATCCATTTTGGACCACTTTATGGTCCTTATAAATGAGATGCAGTAAATACCATATTTGATCTAGTTTTTTTAATATACAACCACCTGACAATAGATTTTGTATATTTATAGGAGTCTAATTAACTTCATACATTAAATTTTGTTGTTGTTTTCAACTACAAGTTACATGATAACATGTTATGTCTCTTATATTCTATATTTATTAAAGAAATCGATATTTAATTTGTTAATATAACCATTTTATCACCTACTTATGTTATTTTCAAAATAATAAAATATTTTAGTCAGATTTTCATTGATATTTCATGAAAAATATACAACATTATCTAACCTATGAAAATATAACTTCACATATATACCAAGGAAATTTTCATTAACTTATAAAAGCACAATTGGGTACTATATCTAACTAATTATTTTACATAAAAATTTCAATCAAATCCATGTACAAACATTTTACATTAAAAAAATATTTAATTTGTAATATCAAGTCATCAGTGTTTATTTAAACCCATAAAATTATTTCTTTGACCATACATATGTTACAATCATCATTATTATTCAAAAACCATAATTTAAACCTATTTTTTTAAAATTATGTTTAATTAATCATGTATAATATTCATTTGAATTACAATGAATTATATTTATAATGTTATGGATAGGAACAATCTAATTGAATTTAGTATGTCATTGGGTATAAAAAATTTGTCGACATTAGTAGCACTAATATTTTAGTAACATTCTTTATGTTAATCTTGTTTTTACATCAACCGATTTCCAATATTTTTTACTTTTTTTTTTTATGAATCATTTTGTTTGAATTTAATTTCTTCTTTTGGATCGTTGTAATATTAATCATGTTCAATTAATCTAATTCTTCGTCATTTTTTTGAATTCAGTTCTTCATTCATGAGATTTACATAACTTACATCAACTAAAACATGCATTATATTTTTTTTGTTCAACTTGAGAATGAAATATTTTTGAAAAAAATACATTAATATTTTTTATTATAATGGAGAATATTTATGTTCAACAATGTTTTTTATATATACATTTACTCTAATGTTTCAAGCCTTTATGTACTATAAATATTTCACTATAATTATGAACAATTTTTTATAAAAATAAACCTTGAATATTATTTTTCTAATAGGGAATACTTTTGTTTCTGTGTAACCAATCATTTTTACTAAAAATCCTTATTACATTTTAAGTTTATACTTTTTAATAATTATTTTGTTAAATTATTTCACTATTTTTTAAATTAAATGATTTTTATATCTATATATCTTAGTTTTTATTGATTATGAAATAAAAATGTATTAATCTGTAGATTTAAAAAATTTAACAAATTTTCTTCTCTATTCTAAATTTGGTGTAAATTTTTATAAAAATATGACAATGAGGGGTGGGATTATTCTGAAACCATATATCATATTTTTTTTATTGCCTAACACCCAAAACGGATCTTTTATTACTATTTATAATTTTCATGGTTTATACTATCTATAATATTTTAGGGACATCTTTTCAACTAAAATGATTTGTTTCATTAAATTTACATTTAAATTCCACCTTCCATATAATTTTTTTAGTGATTCTCACACTATGAAATTAAGGGTGAATTTCACATTTCTTAATGTAATTTTCAACCTCATTGGATTTTTATTTTACTTAATTATTATTTTATAAAAATTAATGATCTTACCACACTATTAATTTATTCCTTCTAATGAAATTTACCTTGTAAAATCTCTGTCTGAGGAATCTAATGCATCTAAAGAAGTGGTGAGAAAGAAATTTTTCAGTAAAATATATTGACAAACTTTTATAAAAACACTTAATATAATTAATAAGTATCAAAAAAATTTTGAAAATTATTTTCATATGAAAACATAATTATTTGATCATAGACTAATTGAATAGAATATTTATTTTATAAGATTTTATAGATCGAATCTTGGAGTTGTTTATAGTGAGAATGGTACATTTATGTGAATGGAATATTTTAAATGGATGAATAGATAATTTATAGGGATCAAATGTAAATGTGAGATTAATTATCCATAAGAGACTGAAATATTATTTATGGTCATGATAAATTACTAGGATATATTGAGTAATTAATGAAAAATTAGTGGTAGAGTTTCTTTTTTAAGATTGTAGGACGTGGGGTTCGTTAGATTTTTTCTACAATTGTTTTTGGTTTTCTTCATTTTAATAAAAATATTTTAATTTAATTTTTTTATATATTATAAATTAACCATCATTGATTAGTGGTTTCAAATATCTTTCAAACATGGAAGGAATAGTTCATTGTTGGAAATAGATATCAAAATAAACTCACCAATCAAAAAATGTGAAGAATTGGTTAGATATTTGAATGGGATGGATACATGGATGTGGAAACTCTAAAGATTAATGAGTGACGTTTAGAAATTAAAATTCATATAATAAATCTTGGTTAACATACATAATATAATTATGAGTTGAATAAACTCTTTATGAGTGTTATAAAAATATCATTACGTCAATTAGTTCATTTCATGAATCTTGATTCTGTGAAAAAAAATTATTAGATATTGGATATTTCTTTTTATCTATATTATCATGAGGTGAGTGGTGATACAAATAAATATAGTGATAACATTTTTATTTCCATATTCTTGGTAATTACCCTTTCCAATAAATTAATTCAAAATATATTGAAATAGAATAACACTTCTATTTACAAAAAACATGATTCAATATTTTCATAAATTTTTTTGATCAATTGTAGTATGTATTATTTTAATATTTTCAATAATAATACCACCCCGAAAGATTAAAACCATTAAAATATTATCCTTCTGTGATATTGGTATATATAATGTTTTTAATGAATCATTTATCTCATAAATTAGTTTTTTAAATCCTTTATAGATGAACAAAATGATATAATATGAACACCCACCAATGTGAGACTCAACTAATATTAACAATAATTATTATTATATGGGTTTACCCTATCAATATATCTAATTTAATAGTACTCTCCAATTAGACAATATTACTTGTGGTATAAAGATACCCATAAATAATTACTACGAATATATCCCATTAAGATGAAATTTATTCATTTTACAATATAATATTGGCAGAATATATACTAAAATACTTTCCAGAAAAGCCTATGGGGGTCGTTTGAGGCCATAAATCAATCACTAAATTTGATATCCCAAGGAAGGGTTGTTGGAAATCATAAATCAATGTGATTTATGAATACAAATTTCTTATTTAAGACATCTATGAAAAAAAAATTTATCATCTATTTTATGGGGATGCCAACAAGAGGAACCCATCATACAGATGATCTAATAAACTAAGACAATTTTTTCAATATTTAAAATGTATAAAAATAGTTTTCTCCCTATATTTGAGAACACACTTTTTCAAAGATATGAGAAATTAGTATATTGAGAGTATAATTGGCATTGACAAAAATTAGATAAATCAATTTATATTAGGTTATTTCTTCCAAAGGAGAAGTCACACCATTTCAAAAAAAAATTTCCTTCAAGAGAATGTAATTATACCTTTATTTCATAGGGTTATCTTAGATGATATTTGGATTATGCCACAATTAAAAGAATGGAGACTATATATTTTGTATTTCGACACCCATTATTTTATTGTATAGTATATAATTTAACATTTATTGGTTTTATCATTTATTTATTTATTTAGAGTGAAATTTCATAAATTTTTATACATTCCCCATGTCTCAAATAAACGGTGTATGATTAAAATAATTGTTTTGAGTAAACATTCATAATAGATTTTAAAAAATATAGAGTTGTTCATGGTAAAATGAATTATTATGGTAACTATGCAAGCTAACCATGTATTCTATATAACTTCTGAAATATTTAATTTTCTAATTTTTTTTGAGGATTCATTTAATTTCCTATAAATTCTATACGTTAATTTTATAGAGTTCCAAAAAATCTCCTATTTTATTATTTCCTTGATCTTCTTTTTCAATCTTAATTAGGTATGTAATAGTAAGTATCCTCCCTTTTCATTATTTGTATTTATTATCTCATACTTTCTCTTATTACTCCTCTTATTGTTTAAAATATCCATGTGGATAACCCTACGATTATGGTTTCAATAAACAATGAAATTTTATATATCTAGGTGGTGTGGAATGCTTTTCGTTCTCTTATCCTCATTATTTAGGGATTAATTTGGTATGTGTTGTCACGAGGAGCGTATTTCCATATCCTTCAGTTTATTTAAAGAAACATTAGATGTTTTCAATTGTAATATTTTTTCCTATCTAATTAAATATGATATATATTATCTTAATTTTATTGATAATGAAATTTCCTAATTTCATTATGTTTTAATTGGATATAAATGGTTAATTTTATAAAATAAGTGGGTATTCAACCAAATAATGATTTTATAGCACACTTCATGTTTGAAATAATTCATATAATGGTTTCTTATTAAAAACAAGTGAATTAAAAATGGGATTGTGGTCTATAATTGGACTTATAAAGTTGAGTGTTCAATATTTTGGTTATGATTCTTTCAATTAAGGGTGTGTTTGGTGAATAAAAATAATGTTACAAATTTTATTATCTTCATGATGATGATATTAAATTATTATTATATTTATCTGATTTCATATTGAATTATATGAGACTTCATTGATGAGAGTAATTTTTGGTGTTATTTTTCTATAAATTAAGCATAGGCTGGAATAAGGTTCCACAAAATCACATCTAGTATTTTTTTCATTACTGCCTAAGGTATTGTCCCATGATGCATGTTATATGATCTTACTTGTATTATGTTGTTATTAATGTGTTTGTTATTTTTTTATTTTATATTATGATTTTTATTATATCATTTATATATATGGTCGTGTCATTAAAATATTTATTAGGATTTTTTAGTTACGTTTAATCATTAGTGTTATTTTTTATAGGATATCATGATGTTTCTTCAATGTTTCTTACCTTAGTTATATTTTTACTAGAATTAAAGATGTTTCTTAAAGTTAAAATAAAATGTAAGACTTAATTTCCAATATAATATTTACTAAGTCTTGTACACTATTTTATAAAAACTCTTTTAAATAATTTATTTTACACATTATATATTTTATATATTTTTTAAACATCTTATTTTGAAAATAAATAATAAAAATAAGATTTATTTTTATCGAAGTAAAAAGTTTCTAACTTATGTAAATAATTTTTAATAATTTTGTTTTTTATGAATACATATTTAATGAAATATATTTTATAACATTTACCATAAAACTATAGATTATAGATTTTATATTAAAGGAATGGTATGGATTCTTGGTGGTATCCCACTGGTTGTTAGCTCACACCTTATATACTCAATTGGGTGTTTATAGATCCATGTCATCCTTATTAATGGTACTAGAATTGTAGCCTTAGTTGTGTTTTTTTATAATGATCCCTTTAGGGATCTTAATAATGTTGCAACATGATGGTGACGTTTGTTCACTTGGGGATAACATTTTTTTATTTTTGGACTACTGGACCTTTTTTGGTAATGTCGTGTATTGGTTATATCATCCATTTACTTATCAATTTTGTCTCATTTATATTATAAATTGATATGTGATACATTATAATATTTATTGATACTTTTTTGTATGATTTTGTTTATTTTACATTATGTTATGTATTGTTTGATTTGAATGTTATTTGAAAATTATTTATTTTTTACTTTATATATCCTACACATGAATACATAAGGATAGATTCTAGGTATGATTATAATTGTATAATTTATAATAATAATAATATGGGGAATTCATTACTAAATTTTATATTCGATACCCTTGGAAAATTTCACCAGCCTACGGTTATCAGGGACACTCATTTGATCATGTGGTGGGCTAGCTCGAGTGTCCAGATAGGATAAACCAGGTTGTTTTTATTATAATGTTTTATCAGGGACCTATTATTATTTGATGAGTAAAGTTATAATGGATATATTACCATCATATCTCATGTGGTGGTTATGGGGGAGTGTGTTGATGGATCTATTTTACATAGAACCATCAGTTTATATGGGTGGTTGGGGTGCACATTTTGAATTAGAGATTGATTATTCAAAAACTCTTAATGACTTTTTTTCTTTATATTGATCATATTATATCTTTTATTGAAATTATATTAATTATTTTTGTAAATTTTTATGTATTGAGGTAAAAAATAAGATAATTATTGGGGTGTATGGTTAGAACACATGGTCTGATGAACATTTGAGGAAACTGTATGATTTTTTTTTAGAAATTAAATAAGTTTTGTAAATGGATAGGTAAGTTAGAAATACAAACCTTGAATCTATGAAAAACCTTTTATTTTAGGATTACCTGACTTTTTATTATTTAAAATGGATTTAATTTTTGTTTTATTATTATTTGAGACAATGTTTTAACAGTTTGGTATTATATTATTTGGTCAAGAATAGTTTTTTCTGTTTAATTCATGAAAGATATTTTCAAAAACATGGTTTTATGTCTATAAAGTTTAATATAAGTTTTTGGTAAATTATATTATGAGATAATTTAATTAAAAAAGTTTTTTATTTTATTATTATCTTTCTAATACTGGTTCCCTTTGTATTCAAATTATTTTTTAGTACATTAAAGTAATCAATAATGATTTTTTAAAACAAACATACAATATTTTTTGAAATTTTGTCAAATATTTTGGGTTAAAAATATTGTTTTGAATTACAATGGATTTATAAATTGGATTTTTATTATTTTAAAATTATTATAAATTTTTTCAAAAAAAATAATATAATTTTTAGAAAATGGATTTTAGTATCTTTTTTTGTGTTTCAATTATATCAATAGGGTTTTTCTTATTTTATGTATGAATTTTTATTTGATGGTTTTATTTGGTAGTAATGTGTTTGATGTAATTTATTTGATATTAAAAAAATATAAATTGAGTTATAAAGACTTATTGGTGTCATTTTATTATTATATAGTTGATAATATGAATTATTAATTTAGGTTATATTTTAAATGGGATATTTATTTTATGTTATTTTCTAATATGACACCTTGAAAGGGAGTTAGTGAATGGATGGGAGATTGTTCCAAAAAAAAATAGTATTTGTTATAATGATGTAGGTGTAGAATTTCCTATTATTAGTCTTGTCTAGACTTCAGATAGAGTGGTATAACCAATCCTACCACAATATATGGTTCATGTTTAAAGGATTATAAATCAAAACCAACATATATTTTGTGATGTTCATAGCCCTTTAAATTCAATGGAGTGTCTATAGAAGAAAAAATGAATATTTTATTATTTAGAAAATCCTAAAATATATATAGTGATAGCTTTCATAGTAATATTAAAGTGACTACATCATGAATGGTGGGAAACCATTATTCCAGATTATCCAATTAAATACAAGTCTTGGAAATAATTTATGACAATTTTCATTCAAAGTAACTATCCTAAAGAAGTAGATGTTAAAAGGTAATGGAATTTATGAGTTTCAATAATTGTGCTTGAATGGTGATGGGGTGCATCAATTTTTTCCATAAAATGGATCTATATTACTTGATTTAGTCACCAATGACTCAAGTAAGGCATGAATTGTATTTAAGAGTTATCCATCCTTTCCTCAAATTGGTAGTGTTCTTATTTATCCTAACTTCTTATAAGTAAGTAGTAAATAAATCTATGATGGTGGAGGTATTTTTTGAAGGATAACTAGTTGAAGGATGTGTTCCTTTACTCCCAATTAGTTGTGAGGGTTCTCTATCAAGTGACATAAAGAATTGGGTTGAGTCCCAGTATGAAATTGGTTATAGTTTAAGAAAATCATGGAATTTGGTAATAGTTCTGTCAACAAATATGTGATCCCTCATATGCTTTTAGTGTGGAAAACCATTCCATTTCAGGACCCCATATTTTAGGGATTCAAAAACCATTCATTGTTATGTCTTGTTATAGAATCTTCATAAATAATATATATTGAGTAATTAGTAAAGGAGTAAATCTTATATGCATCCTTAATCTTTATAATAGTCTACAAGGTAGCATGTGCTCAATGGATTGTGAATTAGATAATTGGAAGTTTGAGGGTAATTTTTGATATTTCCTTTAAATATATTTCGTTATATATATCAGGAACCTCTTAAATTATTTTTTAGTGTTTTATTGATTATTGGTTTGTTAAATTTATATTTTTTATATTCTTATATCTCTTATTGTGGTGGGGGGAGTAAATGCACCTCTATAATTGGAAAATGATTTTTTAGTGAAGGTTCATTTTTTCTTTAAACATACCAATTGTGAATATGAGTTAATTATAAGGTATATTAATTATGGTCAAGATTGAATATTTAAATTCCACTCGTATTATGTGAATTATGAATTTTTTGGAGTCCTATAATAGTTTCTAGTCCCCTAATAGGGTGAAACCATATATAGTCATCAATCGAGTAAGGTTATTTATCTTGATAAATTCAATATGTGATATACCATAAGAAATCATTATTAGTGAACTAGGATAATCATTGAGTGCCTATTTTATAGAAATTTTCAATATTTATCTAATTTGAAGCATAATATAATTAATTGTCCATGTGGGTTCAATTACTTCTGATTATTAATAAAAAATAAAATAAAATCCCAATGAATTGGTGTAAGAACCCGGTTCTTAATCATGAGGTACGGGTTTCTTATTTTCCCTTTTCCTTAAGTGTTTTTGAGAAAATGAGGAAAATGGGGTAAAATCCCAATTTTATTGGGTACACGTCGTGTACTTTTCCACAGACCATGTACATTGGCCATGTCAGATGAGTACACAGGGCGTGTAGGCATGTCAGCGATGGAGGGTGTAAAAACGTACTACATGTTGTTTACTTAGTATATACACATCGTGTAATCTGTCAGAAGGTGAACAGTAAGGTGGTGGGAGTAGTCGTGAGCAGAGTGATAGTACATGTCGTGTACTCAGAAATACACACTGTGTACTCATGTCGACAGATGAAGAGTGTGACAGTGAAAAGTAGCCACCGGAGGAACAATTAAAAATGGAAAGTTCATGTCGTGTACTTAAGTGTACACATCATCTAGTTGTGACTTTTTTTTGTTATAAACTGGTACTAGCCTCCTCTTTCAACAGAGGAAGCTTAGAATGTCAGAATGTTTCAGGATAGATGGCTGATCCTTGGAGGAGCTCCTGACTAAACACCGAGACTCTGTTTCCTTCGTCGACGATCACGTCAGGACCGCGTTTGTAATCCCTTTCCTCTCCTTGTGTGTTTCCTACCAATTCTTTCCTGATGGGAAGTTATTTGAGTTTGAATGGGTGAATTTTTATCCCAGATCTACATCGTTCATGGATGATTCGGGAATCACCGTTCACATATATCGACCAGTGGAGATTGAGGTAGGTGCTCTAGTGTTTAATTGCAACTGTTGAGTGTTTTTGTGTACTGTTGTGCTACGCACCGATGTTCGGGGTGTCGTATGGTTGAATCTTTAATTGATAAAATTCCTATAATTTCATAGGTAATTTAATGAAAATGTAATAACAGCTATTTGGGATCGTAGCCTTGATCTAGGGCCACCCCATGGGTGCATTTACCTTATTTATCCATTTTCCAGGATACCTGTGGGTATGATGTGATTTTAGCATGCTCTGAGTTTCTTGATATAAAATGTATATAAATTTTTTGCTGGTGTGTTGGGCTTGGCCCGATTACCTGTTTAGCCTGAGGGCAGAGATTTGCTTAGCCTGGGGGTAGTGTTTCGTTTACCCTGGGGGAAACTCTTCTCATGCCTATGGGCAGTAGTTTATGTGACCGTTGGCAACACCTCATACGCCTGTGGGCAAAATTTTTAATTCATGTGGGTAGTCACATGCGGGTTTTGATTCTAATTACCCGAGGGTAAGGATTTTATTGTCTGCATACAACATTTACTTTGTATATTCACTGTAGTGATTTATTATGTTGTACCTGCCAAGATAAATCACAGTATTTGAATAATGAATAATTAATAAAATGGCAATGTAACTGGTAGAGATAGTTACTTTTGATTACTTTCTAGTTTACTATATTTTATTATTGTGCACTTCTGTTGCACATTTTTCACTGATAGTTGGGCATGGGCCTTTGGTGTTTTCCTACTAGAATTTATGTCTCACACCCTGTTTGCGTCATTTCATGGACCAAAAAATATAATATTATTGAAGGTGTTGATAAGGGAAAGAGTCCCTATAGAGGTACTTGATTGTTGTAGAGGATTTGGAGAGCATGGGACCGAGCTTAGGCTTGCGATGCTGTTGAGTTCCTGTTGCATTGTTTCTATTTTGCTTTGCAGTAATTGTACCATGTATTGTATTATTTTATATTTCAGTGTATCCTGTTTTGACTGCATTCTTAGACTTAGGAAATATATTTCATCACTATAAATATGACTATTGTCTATTTCAGCTTAGTATTATGTACTACTTCCACTTTTGGTATGTTTATATTTTTCTGCTGTGTTACACTTTGACAAATGAGGTCGTAGTTTCCCCACTATCAGACCTAGGACCTCGCTTCTAGTCAGTAGCCTCTAGCATTTGGGAAAAGGCGCTTGATGTCATGTGACCAATTGGGTTCGGGTCACCCGTTGAGTGGCACCCGGATTCGGGACGTTACAATGTGGTATCAGGGGTGTTTCTTTTCTTTGACTTACTTTTTGGAGCCTATATTCAGGGAGAGGATGGAATTGTTATTTGGTAATAAGATGTGCCCGAGAGTAGATAACCGTGGTATAGGGAAAATCCAATTTACCTCGTGTTAATGTTTTTCTGATTTTGCAATTTTACAGTTGATTTGATTTTCACTGTTGGGAAACATACTTGTGGTGTGCAGTTATATTTTTATACATGGATTATATTTAGTTTCAACTTGATGAGATAAGGGTATGCCATCACATGCATCATTTAGAAACATGTTATAATCACATGACATGCATAGTTTGAATGCCATGTAGGTGCATTAGAAATTGCATGTTCTTGTGATATATGTTGGGATAGTAAATGCATGATGTTTTGATAGTTTCCTGGATAATAATACCTACTATTTGATAAGGTATTTTTGTTTGAATTTTTTTATAATGAACGCCAAATTTTGGTTATTGAGGATTAGGGGCCCTCATTGATCGTAGTTTGGTGGGTCATTGGATGTTTACATTTTTTATAATATGTATAAGATGTCCAGCTTTGATTCGTGGGGAGTATGGGCCCTCACGGATATGAATTTGGCACTTAGGTGTTGGTTTCAGTGTTTTTCTGGGCTCTAGAGTAGTTACTAAGGTTTACTGTCTGGAAGAACCTAGAATACATGCCATGTAGTTTTGACTACATTCCATGTACTCTTCTATTCGGGAAGAAATGAAAATATTTTAAGTACACTCCATGTACCGTATATACATCTTGTGTAGTTTCTACCCATGTCATAGGCCGTATAGGTAGAAACATGGGATAGTGAAACTTTGAGGGAACACATCGTGTTGTTATTATACACGCCGTGTTGTGTTGACCTTGTGTCCACCATGTAACTAACAACACGGGTGGAGAAACTTAAGCTTATACACGTCACCTCAATGACGAACACACCGAGTAGTTTAACCTGAGGATCTGGGCCTATAACTAACAAACACAGGTTAGTGTTACCTCTTCGTAGACACATCGTGTAGTCTTGACTGGTGAGAGACTGTGTGGACTCGACCGTGTGGCTGAAGAAACATGGTGGTGTACACACCGTGTGCAGGTCTAACACGTCGTGTAGTGTCAGCCGAGTAGCCGGTCGTGTTGCTAACAACATGGGTAGTTAGAATATATGTCTTCCACTCCGTGTCGATCTAGAACACACTGTGTAGTGTGAGCTGTGTACCCAGCCGGGTCATGAATAACACGTGTCAGTGAAGCTCATCTTGTACACACCGTGAAGACCATATACATGCCATGTAGTCTCATTCAAAGGTGATCTGTGTGGTTAATCCATGTAGAAGGACTTGTCCAGGGGAAGGAAATTCAAGTACACATCGTATGTATGGACAACATGTCGTGTGTTTGGGGTGTTACCCGGCCAGTTCTGGCAGGAGTACATGCCCATATGAAATACTTGAGGGAACATGCCATGTAGTTCTTATACATGCCGTGTAGTATTGTTTTTTAAACTTGAAATCTTTCTTTCCCTTGTTTCCTTCTTACGCTTTCGGTTCTTATTCCTTGATGATCTTAATCTAAAGCGTGTGTTTGACTTTGTAGAGTCATGCCGCAGAGACGACCGCGAGTTGTTCTCCAAGAGAGAGACAACAATTATACTCTAGAGTCGGTAGGCCATGCGATACCAATGGATCCTCTAGGAGAGCCAGATGCAGCGCCAACTATTATACCGGACACAGGCACGGATGCACAATTCCGTGAAGGCTTCATCATGTTTATGCAAAACTTCTAGGGAGCACCTCATGCTTCCACATCTATGGAAGATCTAACACGCATATTATAGTAGCAATATCCACCTACATTTTCATGGGATGGCAGACCAGAAGCTGTGGAGTCTTGGCTGGGTTCTATGGAGACTATCTTCGAGCATCTGGAGACGCCTCCTGGGAGGATGGTCAAGCTCGCTATATACATGTTTTGTGATTCCACCAAGAGATGGTGGGATGTTACCACCCAGACTGAGCATCACAGAGACATGGTGTGGGAATATTTTCAGTTATTCTTCTATGAATTTTTCTTTCTAGAGACGCTGAGGGCAGATAAAGCTCAAGAGTTCTAGAATCTGCAGCAGGGTGCCATGTCATTGTTGGAATATTCTGCCCGCTTCCCCGAGCTACAGCGTTTTTCACCTGTTCTGATGGTTGCTGAGATGTTGAAGGCTAGACGATTTGAGGATGGACTTCTATATGACATCTGTGTGCTGGTGAACTTTTTCAGGTTGCCTACAGTGCATGCTATTGTGAACCAGGCACTGATTACTGAGCGAAACCATCATGAAGCTAGTGGTGCAGGCCATGGTGGTTCGACACCAGTTTCTTGTACTATTACTACTGGTAAGGGGGTGAGATAGATAGATTTCTCTCACGGTGGAAGTACTATCCAGAAGATTTCATCAAGTGGCCATGTCATGTGCTACAAGTTTTATAAAGACGGGTACGAGATACAAAAGTGTCTACGTGACCCAATGGAGTGTCGAGCTTACGGCAGGATGAGTCATCTACATTGTTTTTGCAGGGCGTTTCCACCAGTGTCTAGTGAGAGGGGTTCTGTGAGGAATCTGCATGCAGGAGCAGGGCCAATAGTTTCTTACAAGTCAGGGAATTTGAATACTTCGGGACATTCAGGTGGAGGTAGTGGTTGTGGTCATGGTAGCCAGACACCTGGATAATAGAGACAGAAGGAAGGGTCAGCTCAGGGTAGACGGGTTGTATCGTAGGTTTGTGGCACTGGGTCGGCTTATGTAGTGCAATAGACCCAACAGGAGCAGGATCCCGGACCTTCCAGTATCTGAGGTACTATTATAGTTTCTTCTGTTTTATCTTTAGTACTTTAGAATAATGGTTCTACACATAGCTTTATATATGATCATGTTGTGGAGAGTCTTGGGCTCTGTGTCTCTTCTTCTTCTGATATTATGATGCTAGACACTCCGTTGGGGATTATAACGGCTGGCATGCATTGGTGTAGGGAGTTCCCTCTAGAGGTTGGTGGGTGTCACTTTCCATGGGACCTTTAAATATTAGAGATGATGATCTATGACATAATTCTCAGGATAGACTGGTTGGTACCCTTTCGAGCCTTTGTAGATTTCAATCATCACAGGGTGGGTTTCACATCACCAGATGGCGGAGAGTCTCTATACAAGGTCGAGTGGGATGTCCATGATAGCCGAGCTAGACCTGAGTATCGTGGGATAGGTGGATTGATAGTCCAGATTGAGAGTTTCTATCTAGATGACCAGAAAATGTGTCAGAAGGATTTCCATCTGGTAGTTGATCGTTTCAGGGAGGTCTTCCTAGAAAACTTTTTAGGTCTACCTCTGGAGTGAGAGGTGGATTTCTCTATTGATCATGTGCCACGAGCAGCACCAGTGTCCATTCCTCCTTATAAAATGGCTATACTAGAGTTGTAGGAGCTCAATAGGTAGTTGGAGGAGTTTCAAGCAAAGGGTTTCATCTAACCCAGTACTTCTCCATAGGGTTCTCTTGTTCTGTTTGAAAAAAGGCAGACGATACCCTTAGACTTTGTGAGGATTATTGGAAGCTAAACTAGTTGATTTTTAAGAACTGATATCCCTTACCGAGGATTGATGATCTTTTTGATCAACTTTGAGGGGCATGAGTGTTCTCAAATATAGACTTGATATCCGGATATCATCAGTTGCATGTTAGACCATTGAACATACCGCTTATAGATTTTCGGAGCAGATATTGTCTATATGAGTACTTGGTTATTCCATTCACACTCATGAATGCGCCAGCTGTTTCCATGGCTCTGATAAATCATGTGTTCCACCCATATTTGGATTCTTTTGTGGTAGTCTTTGGGGAATACATCTTGGTGTACTCTCACACTAGACACAACCATGATACTAATCTTGAGATCATATCAAGTACACTGAGAGAGAATTAGTAAATTTTTAAGCTCCCAAAGTGTCACTTATGGATAGACCGGATACACTTCCGGGGTCACATCATCTTAGAGGCAGGAGTTGCGGTAGACCCATAGAATGTGAGGGTAGTAGTTTCTTGGGAGCAGCCTAAGTACATGTTTGAAATACGATGTTTCTTGGGGTTTTATGGTTACTATAGGTGTTTTATATAGATCTTCTCCAACATAGCATCACCGTTTATGGGTTTGACTAAGAAGGGTATGAAGTTCGTTTGGTCAGAAGCTTGCGAGAACACCTTTCAGGAGATAAAGGTATGGTTGACATCGGCACCAGTCCTGATACTTCTAGAGCAAGGGATGAGCTACATAGTTTACTGTGACACATCAAGTATTGGGATGGGAGAAGTTTTGATGCAGGGCGATCGAGTAGTTGTGTACGAGTCCCAGTAGTTGAGTCCACATGAGAAGAATTACCCGACACATGATCTTGAGTTGGACGTAGTTGTTCATGCATTACACTGTTGGACACATTATCTATTGGGAGAACATTTTGTGGTGTTTACGGATCAAAAAATTCTTAAATATATCTTTTCCCTGCATGACTTGAATCTGAGACAGCGAAGGTGGGTTGAATACCTTCAGTCCTTTGACTTTGAGCATGCTTATACACCTGGTAAGGGTAACACAGTTGCTGATGCACTGAGTAGGTTGACTCAGATATAGGCAGTGCAGGAGGCCAGTGGTGAGTGGCAGCTTATGGATTTGTTCTCTGAGATGAATTTGGAGGTGCACGATAGTCAGGGGCGAGTCTATATTTGATCTTTAGTTGTGAGTTCTACCCTCCTGGATAGAGTGACGATTAGACAACTATCAAATATAGAAGGCCTAGTTCTATGCGAGTCAGTGGTAAGTGAGGACCCTCATCCAAGTTGGACAATAGGCGATGATGAGGTACTGTGTATCCATGGATAGGTGTGGGTTCCATGGGATATATGTGAGGAGTTGATGTGGGAGTTTCATGTATCGACTTGGGCAGTACATCCCGGAATTACCAAAATATTCGGTGACTTGAGATATCAGTATTGGTGGCCGGGTATGAAACGAGAGGTAAATGGTTTTGTTCCGAGATGTTCCACTTGTCAGCAGGTGAAGGCAGAGCATCAAAGCCTAGTCAGACTTCTACATCAGTTACCCATTCTAGAGTGGAAATGGGATGATGTCTTGATGGACTTCGTGACCGGGTTTTCAAGTTCACCTCAATGCAGTGATGTCGTGTGGCTTGTTGTGGACAGACTTACGAAGGTATCTCACTTTTTGCTGATAAAGCAGACCTTCGGTGTTGACTAGCTTGGAAATTGGTATATCCGAGAGGTATTATGTCTTCATGGGGTCCCTTGTTCTATCATTTCATATAGAGACGCCTATTTTATGTCTCATTTCTGGCATATTTTTCAGAGGGCACTGGGTACACAGGTGCTTCTGAGCACAGCTAACCACCTTCAGACATATGGCGAGTCATAGAATATGATACATGTGCTTGAGGACATGTTGTGTGCATGTGTCCTGGTCTTTGGGGGCTCTTCGGAGAAGCACATACCCCTGGTTGAGTTTTCCTACAATAATATTTTTCAGGAAACTATAAAGATGGAACCTTACGAGGCTTTATATGGTAGGCCATGCCGATCACCCCTGTTCTTGTTGGAGGCAGGTGAGGCAGCTTTACTAGGACCATGTCTCATGCAAGAAACATCATATCAGGTCAAGTTGATTTATAAGTAGATGGCTACTGCACAGTCTCGTCAGAAATCTTATGTTGATCGCCACAGAAGACCATTTGAGTTCATGGTTGTAGAGACCCGAAGCTTAACGTACATAGACAATACATTAATTTTGCGGAATACTTAGTACATAACAAAAACACACACACAAGGACCATAATAGTTTAGGGTCTTTGGAAACTCGGAATATAATCTTCTAATCATGGAGAAAGATCTTCAACATCTCCCATAAAGATCTTCCTTTTTTACCTAAAACCTTTCTTTATATCCTGGGGAAAATAAAACATAAAAAGGGTGAGATCAAATGCTCAGTAAGGGTAAACAAAAGAAATATCAATCACATCATATTCATAAGAACATATCTTTTGGAAATCTTAACCTGCAAAAGAGATCATAATTTCATAACATGGGATAACTCATAGTAGTGAAATGTAATCACAATAATAATAACTTAAAACATGAAGCATTTTGGAATACACACATAATCATAGAGATTCATTTCTTATTAGTCAAGACTCATGGCCAAGACTATCTTAGTGGACAAAGTCCATTTCTGAACCGAGTTCACACCTTGTTTCAGTCCTGTTTCACTGAACCGGTATAGCCCACCGTTCTAGCCATGTCTATCTCATTAGATATAAAATCTTTACCCAATGCATTGGAGAGAGATATAGGTCCCACCCATCTCATAATGATACCATTCTTATGTGTGCCACAAAATCATAAACCATACATCATAGCATAACCCATGTAATAAAAATGGGAATCTTTAAACATCGTGACATCATAAAACAATTCATATAAGATACAAGAATTCATAAAAATATTTCCATCACAACATAATAAAATCCATGTAATAATAGGGATAGAAACAGAACCCTTTATTATCATAGATGGATAATAATTTTGATAAAACACTTGAACTCCATTCTTGAGGAAAATATCCTTTCTACTTTAAAAACACTTTCCTTTCTTAACATGTCATACGATTCTAAAAGAAGTTCATTAAAATTAAAATTGAAAACTTGTAAGGGAAGCTTCTTGGAAAAAATGTTTTAAAAATCAATTCATTCCGTATAAGTTAAAAGAAAACATTCTTCTCGTACTTTGGTCGGAAAAGTCAAAAAGTACCTCATACAAAAAACGACAAAAGATTCCTTTCATATATTTTACTAAAAACTCACCAAAGGGTAAAATTGGATATAAACTATTGTATAATGATGTAAATATTACATATTGAGGAAACATGGATGTGGATGATAAAATGCACCTCAGTAACTTCCAAAGTATAAACAATCTCGGATAAAAATGAGATTGTTATATTTCCCTTACCTTAGATCTGATATGCTTCGTAAGTGTCCGAAACTTCTGTATAATGATTTAAATAATTTTATTGACTTATTCCAGAATCATACTTATTGTTATGATATCATATATGGTCATATTATTTGCTTCTTATTAGTAATATTTCATTACTACTTGTTATTCAGGTGTTTATTACTTTTTGTTCTTATGCTTGTTTGTCGAATAAATTATTATTCTTCTCTTTAGGTTATAGATAACTCATTTAAAGAATGTTATTAGTGTAACATATATCATATTCATTCATTCAATGCATTTATATAATCATTATGAAATGGAGATCATGTAGAACGAGTCGCATCACATCGTGGAGACGGTATTCCGTACGTACGCACGAGTGATGATATCGTTCCTATGATCATGGAATTGTATTAGAGTGTATGTATAATATTTTAGAATCAATATTACTTTATAATAGTCATATATAGTCATTATTTACACCATTATACCCATCCAAGTATGGTGGTGGTGGAAAATATATTACACCACGCTGTGGAGACGGTATTCTGTACGTCCGCACGCGCGATGATTTCCTTTTTCCGTAGGATTAATAGAAGGTTAATTAGAGTTGTTTCATATTTATAATAACATATCAGTATATAATAAATTCTTATGTTATTAATTTATCATGAAACAACTAAAGAAGAAGAAGTTGAAGAAGAAAGAAATTGAAGAAGATCAGTAATGGATATTACCTCTTTTTGACGCGCCTTCACTTAACCTCCACTTAAAGAACTAAGGATGGTCATTGAAGAATACCAGGACCTCTAGGATGATACTAGGGAAGCTGAGAAGTGATTTTGGCAGGGTTTGGCCGAGCTTTAATGCTCAAATTGGTGTGAGGAGGAGAGGGAGGAGGTTCCCTTTTATAAGGGAGGAGAGGGGCACCTTAGGAAAATCTCAAAATATTATTTTATATTAAGGTCAAATTCGGTTTATAGTGGTTCAAAAGGGTCTTATTTAGAAGATAAAGTGGTTATGGGTCGAAATACTCTCATCCAATAGGATTTAGACAAGTTTAGGTTATTATTTTATCCTTATCAATTAGATTTAACTCTAAGTTAAATAATTTAACTTTTACCGTGTCTTTTTGTTTTCTTACACTATATGGTTAATAAACTTACCATAACAAGCCAGAAGAACCCCAAGTTGTTTATAATTAATATATATATCCTTATCTATGTCATTTTTCCAAACCTTAGATTTTTTGGAATTAAATAACAATTAATAATATAATATTTGTTTTAAAAACAAATTTATGTTCATTTTGACACTATTTGGTACATGATTTTTATGAAATTCATAACAGAATGATAAGTTAGAACCAAGTTACTTATATCAACAATAACATGTCATATTAACCTATAAAATTAATTTATGTCATAAAAAGTCTCAAATTACATTTATTTGGGCATTTATAACATCAATTATGTCAATATTTCATTAATAAGACAATTACTGTATCATCTTTGTGTCATAATAAATGATTTATATTTAATCCCTATTAACTATAAATAAATTTCTATGATGTAGATAATTGTATTATCTTTCTGGAGACTATTCATTTTTGAAGTTTCATGAAGTTTATAACTAAATTAAAATTATTATACTTATAAGATTTAAGAAAGTGACATGTTGTCAAATTCTTTGGTTTTAATAATAATTAAATTATTTTCATTGGAAAAAGCCCATAAAATGAATCTAATCCGACACTTAGGTTATATGGGTCTACTTTTAGCCATCCAATATGATTTTTCCAAGTGTTAGGGTAATTTTATAATCTTATATTTACCCTTAATTACCTGATTTACCTTTAACTATAGTAAATAAAATTTATCGTAGTTACTATTCACAATGCCCAAAAATAAAAAGTAGCTTATTAACATAATTTGGACCCACTGATTCCAAATATGGAATCCATTTTTCCAAATTCAATACACAAAAGATGCAGAAATTAAATTAAAATCAATCTCGTTGTTGAAAGAAAACGGTTTTTTCTTTAAAACATTGCAAAAGATTGAATTGATTTAACCTACGAATTCAAGGTAAAATCAATGGTAATCACATACATTATATTAAATGGTAAAAATATATATTCTATTTATACTTTAAAACCATTAAATATTATAATTTAACCACATAAGATATTACGATGAAAAAAGTTGTTTTTAATTAAAATATAGCGTGTTTTTACTATTCATTAAAATATGACAGTTATCGGAAAAATATCAAAACATTATCTAATGTAAATTTTTATATCCTGATTCAAAAGAAGAATTTTATTTTTTCAAATTGAACTTATAAACATATCAAAAACTATATTTAAAGTGGGTGTGCCATCAAAAGGCGGCAAAACTGCATTTTTTTAAAAATACTTATTTTACCCGAAAAATTTATTTTGTTCTTATACCATGTTCTAGAAATGTGTAATATGAATAATAATGTTATAAAATTCAAAATTTAGGTAACACTATTCATAACGGCTAGTTCATAACAATAATATATCGTTGTTTACTAAAACCCGGTATTGCGTACAACACACGCTATCGAGGAAGGTCGTGATTGCGTGTAATGCAAGCCAATTCAGGGTTGTGTGTAGTGCACAACTCCTTTGTTGTTGCGTATAACAGAATCCAACCGTATTTCATGTATACATTGAATATATATATATATACTCAATGTTGCATAGAATAACTATTATCAAAATTGTGTGTAACACGATCCAAGAATAGTGTTCTGTATTGCAAGCTAATACGGTGTTGCGTATAGCGCAAGGTAATCTTGGAGTAGCACAAGACATTAATGAAATTAAAAGAATATTTTTCATAAAATCTTGGGGTGTTACATTCTACCACCCATAAAATGAATTTCTCCCTTGAAATTCGTCGGGGTTATAAATGGTTTACTACTAGAAATTTTGTTTAATAGAAACCCACATCGTAAAAAGGAAAATGAAAACATGGATTTTAAAAACTAAAGTATGAAATGTAACGGTTACCCAAATTAACTCATCACGGGGTTTCCACGTAGTATAACATAGGTGAAAATATGGATATGGAAGAAAAATCTAACCATCAAGTTCTCATGGAGAGTGGTAGAGAACATGGCTATAAAAAATCCAACAATCACAAAACTATTGATTTGTGATGATCTAAGGTACCAACCGATTAATCGGATATAAGGGAACTAGGACAACATTTTTGGTTTTCATGATCATTTCCCTAAATTTGATGAATTAAAAGAAATTCTTACATGATTTTGGTACAATTTCACTGTTGTTCGTGCTTTGAACAACTTCCATCTATGGTTAGGTTATCATATACGATTCCAAAAATGAACTTATACTTCATATATCATACCGCGTAATAAAATAAAACTAGTTTCTACTAACCAGGGACTTTCTGTAGGCCAGTGGTATGCAATAAAAGCCCATCTCACTTTAGTTGTGGGTTCGATTCCGACAGCCTTGGCCGACGCGATGGGTTGTCGCACATCCTGTAGGTTGTCCTTTTTCTAAAACTACATTATTATAACATCCCATCAACAATATCAAAAAAAGTTTTATCCTTAAAAAATACTAACTTATGTCCAACATAATCCATTCCAATCATTAGGCTTATCTAAAATACTTCGTTCCAAGCTCATAGTATAGATAAAATGATCACATGAATGCCATCATTTATCCCCCATATATCTTGTTCGTCACATTCCAGTCATGTGAATACCATAATCATGTAATCTCTTGAAAAATGAATACCCATTGAATCTTAGTGAAAACATGAGTGCTGTCAAAAGATAACTCTTTCCACATACCAAAATCCTCCAAATTCTATATACTTAGTCCTTATATCAATCATGAGCTCATGAATACAATCAAACATCTCATTATCTTCTTGTTCCTTCATTATGCGCATATCATCTACTTTCAAAAAATATCTGAATAACCTTTCATGGATACTGGTACCATTAATCATACACTTTCAACACTCAAGGAAAGACAACAGTGTAAAAATCCTTAGATGTCTCTTTATTCCATAGTACCATGAGATTACTTATACAACATTACACATGATAAACATGTAATCATTCCACTACATTCTTAAACCATTGACCGAGCTTCAACAATTCTTTCATCTCGCATATCATTTGTAGTCTCTTAATCATCATCAACATAAATACTACCCATACGACCATATTGATTATCTTCGTGAGACTTTCCCTTAGGGAATTGGTTTGCATAACGCCCGCACATTCCACATTTAAAACATTTAACCATTGTTGATGTCGTAGCAATCCCATTATCCTCAACCCTGGTGTTAACTGAACCTTTTCTTTTGCACTTACTGGCTTTGTGTCCTTCTTTTCCACACCCAAATCATCTTCCAGTTCCTTTGAAACATTCTCCTTGATGCCTCTTCCCACATGATTTACATAAGGGAAATTGAACTTTCTTTCCTCTATGATCATCATGAAACCCCATCTTTCTCTTATTAGCCGAGTCAGGAATCATACCAAATTTCACTTTATTGATCATATTATGAGATTGTTGATTCGGCATAATAATGATTTTTGGACTTCCAAATCCCATTTCATTTGGTTTCTCATGAATAATATCATTCCATTGTCTATCATATCCTCCATTATCATGAATCATCTTGTTTCCAGCCATTTCCTAAAACCCGAAAAGAATAGTGTGAGAGGAAAAAATCAAAATAAAGGGGGAGTAACTTCAATATCTAACATCTTTGGTTTAATCTAATATTGTTACCATAGTTCTAGGACTGGATCCTATACGTATACTTATCCTTAGGGACATACCTAGAAATTCCTTAGAAATATCTCTAGGGATCTCACTAACGTTTTCGCATCCTAGTTTCCAAAGGTTGATTAAACTTTTCCTCTGATACCAACTGTAGAAACCCGAAGCTTAATGTACATAGACATTACATTACTTTTCTTGAATACTTAGTACATAACAAAAACACACACACAAGGACCGTAATAGTTTAGTGTCTTTGGAAACTCGGAATATAATCTTCTAATCGTGGCGAAAGATCTTGAACATCTCCCATAAAGATCTTCCTTTTTTTACCTAAAACCATTCTTTATATCCTGGGGAAAATAAAACATAAAAAGGGTGAGCTCAAATGCTCAGTAAGGGTAAACAAAAGAAATATCAATCACATCATATTCATAAGAACATATCTTTTGGAAATCTTAACCTGCAAAAGAGATCATAATTTCATAACATGGGATAACTCATAGTAATGAAATGTAATCACAATAATACTAACATAAAACATGAAGCTTTGTGGAATACACACATAGTCATAGAGAATCATTTCTTATTAGTCAAGACTCGTGGCCAAGACTATCATAGTGGACAAAGTCCATTTTTGAACCGAGTTCACACCTTGTTTCAGTCCTGTTTCACTGAACCGTTATAGCCTACCGTTCCATCCATGTCTATCTCATGAGATATAAAATCTTTACCCAATGCATTGGAGGGAGATATAGGTCCCAGCCATCTCATAATGATACCATTATTTTGTGTGCCACAAAATCATAAACCATACATCATAGCATAACCCATGTAATAAAAATGGGATTCTTTAAACATCGTGACATCATAAAACAATTCATATAAGATAAAAGAATTCATAAAAATATTTCCATCACAACATAATAAAATCCATGTAATAATAGGGATAGAAACATAACCCTTTATTATCTTATATGGAAAATAATTTTGATAAAACACTTGAACTTCATTCATGAAGAAAATATCCTTTCTACTTTAAAAACACTTTTCCTTTCTTAACATGTCATACAATTCTAAAAGAAGTTGATTAAAATTAAACTTGACAACTTTTAAGGGAAGCTTCTTGGAAATTTTTTTTTAAAAATCCATTCATTCCGTATAAGTTAAAAGAAAACATTCTTCTCGTACTTTGGTCGGAAAATTCAAAAAGTACCTTGTACGAAAAATGACAAAAGATTCCTTTCATATCTTTTACTAAAAACTCACCGAAGGGTAAAATTGGATATAAACTATTTTAGAATAATTTAAATATTAAATATTGAGGAAACATGGATGTGGATGATAAAATGCACCCCTAGTAAATTCCAAAGTATAAACAATCTCGGATAAAAATGAGATTGTGATATTTCCCTTACCTTATTTCTGATATGCTTCGTAAGTGTCTGAATCTCCTGTATAATGATTTAAATAATGTTATTGACTTATTCCAGAATCATTCTTATTGTTATGATATCATATATGGTCATATTCTTAGCTTCTTTATTAGTAATATTTCATTACTACTTGTTATTCGGGTGTTTATTACTTTTTGTTCTTATGCGTGTTTGTCGAATAAATTCTTATTCTTCTCTTTAGGTTATAGATACATCATTTCCAGAATGGTATTAGTGTAAAATATATCATATTAATTCATTCAATTCATTTATATAATCATTATGAAATGAAGATCATGTAGAACGAGTCGCATCACATCGTGGAGACGGTATTCCGTACGTACGCACGAGTGATGATATCGTTCCTATGATCGTGGAATTGTATTGGAGTGTATGTATACTATTTCAGAATCAATATCACCTTATAATAGTCATATATATAGTCATTTTTTACACCATTATACCCATCCAAGTAAGGTGGTGGTGGAAATAGATAACACCACGGCGTGGAGACGGTATTCCGTACGTACGCACGCGCGGTGATTTCCTTTTTCCATAGGATGGATAGAAGGTTAATTAGAGTAGTTTCATATTTATAATAACATATCAGTATATAAGAAACACTAATGTTATTACTTTATCATGAAACAACTAAAGACGAAGAAGTTGAAGAATAATGAAATTGAAAAAGATCGGTAATGGATATTACCTCTTTTTGACGCGCCTTCACATAACCTCCACTTAAAGAACTAAGGATGGTATTTGAAGAAGACCAGGACCTCTAGGATTATACTAGGGAAGTGGAGAAGAGATTTTGGCAGGGGTTGGCCGAGCTTGAATGCTCAAATTGGTGTGAGGAGTAGAGGGTGGAGGTTCCCTTTTATAAGGGAGGAGAGGGGCACCTTAGGAAAATCTCAAAATATTATTTTATATTAAGGTCAAATTCTGTTTATAATGGTTCCAAAGGGTCTTATTTCGAAGATAAAGTGGGGATGGGTCGAAACCCTCTCATCCAATAGTATTTAGACAAGTTTAGGTTATTATTTTAACCTTATCAATTAGATTTAACTCTAAGTTAAATAATTTAACTTTTACCGTGTCTTTTTGTTTTCTTACACTATATTGTTAATAAACATACCATAACAAGCCAAACGAACCCCAAGTTGTTTATTATTAATATATCTATCCTTATCTAAGTCATTTGTCCGAACCTTAGATTTTCAGGAATTAAATAACAATTAATAATATTATATTTGTTTTAAAAACTAATTTATGTCCATTTTGACACTATTTGGTACATGATTTTTATGAAATTCATAATAGAATGATAAGTTCGAACAAAGTTACGTATATCAACAATAACATGTCATATTAATCTATAAAATTAATTTAAGACATAAAAAGTCTCAAATTACATTTATTTGGGCATTTATAACATCAATTATGTCAATATTTCATTAATAAGACAATTACTACATCATCTTTGTGTCATAATAAATGATAATTATTTAATCCCTAAAAATTCAAAATAAATTCCTATGATGTAGATAATTGTATTAGATTTCTGGAGACTATTAATGTTCTAAGTTTCATAAAGTTTATCACTAAATTAAGATTATTATACTTATAAGATTTAAGAAAGTTACATGTTGTCACATTCTTTGGTTTTAAGAATAATTAAATTATTTTCATGGGAAAAAGTCCATAAAATGAATCTAATCCAACCGTTAGGTTATATGGGTCTACTTTTAGCCATCCAATAAGATTTTTTCAAGTGTTAGGGTAATTTTATAATCTTATATTTACCCTTAATTACCCGATTTACCTTTAACTATAGTAAATAAAATTTACCATAGTTACTATTCACAATGCCCAAAAATAAAAAGTAGCTTATTAACATAATTTGGACCCACTGATTCCAAATATGGAATCCATTTTTCCAAATTCAATACACAAAAGATGCATAAATTAAATTGAAATCAATCCCATTGTCGAAAGAAAACGGGTTTTTCTTTAAAACATTGCAGAAGATTGAATTGATTTAACCTACGAATTCAAGGTAAAATCAATGCTAATGACATACATTATTTTAAATGATAAAAATATATTCTATATATACTTTAAAACCATTAAATATTATAATTTAACCACATAAGATATTATGATGGAAAAAGTTGTTTTTAATTAAAATATAGCGTGTTTTTACTATTCATTAAAATATGACAGTTATCGGAAAAATATCAAAAATTTATCTAATGTAAATTTTTATATCCTGATTCAAAAGAAGAATTTTATTTTTTCAAATTGAACTTATAAACATATCAAAAACTAGATTTAAAGTGGGTGCGCCATCAAAAGGCAGCAAAACTGCATTTTTTTAAAAATACTTATTTTACCCGAAAAATTTATTTTGTTCTTATACCATGTTCTAGAAATGTGTAAGATGAATAATAATGTTATAAAATTAAAAATTTAGTTAACACTATTCATAACGGCTAGTTCATAACAATAATATATCGTTGTTTATTAAAACCCGTTATTGCGTACAACACACGCTATCGAGGAAGGTCGCGATTGCGTGTAATGCAAGCCAAGTCAGGGTTGCGTGTAGTGAAAAACTCCTTTATTGTTGCGTATAATAGAATCCAACCATATTTCATTTTTACATTGAATATATATATATATATATATATATATACTCAATGTTGCGTAGAATAACTATTATCAAAATTGTGTGTAACACGATCCAAGAATGGTGTTAAGTATACTGCAAGCTAATACGGTGTTGCATATAGCGCAAGGTAATATTGGTGTAGCACAAGACATTAATGAAATTAAAAGAATATTTTTCATAAAATCTCGGGGTATTACAGTGGTCGGGGATCAGGTTTTTTTGTGTGTTTCACCGAGGTTGGGACAAAGTCAGATCATGAGATAGGGTAAACTTTCACTGAGGTATGTGGGGTCATTTGAGATTCTTGAGATATTCAGGCCAGTTGCCCATCGGTTTTAGTTACCACAGAGGTATCGGGACATACCTGACGTCTTCCATATATCCCAGCTACGTCGTTATCACTCAGACATGTCCCATGTATTTCAGCCTGAGGAGGTTGATCTTCTGGTCGATGCGTCCTTTGAGGAGCATCCGATTTATAATGTTGATAGGAGCACGAAGGTTCTCCAAGGCCAGTTAGTTTTTCTCGTATAGGTGATATGGTAGCATGGATGAGAGTAGGACAAAACATGGGACCGGGATACAGAGGTACGTGCTCAGTGGCTAGAGTTATTCTTAGTTTTATCTTCACCACCCTTGGAAGGGTAATTCTAGAATGAATTTCTTTAAGGGGGAAAGTTTGTAAGAAGCCGGTTCTTATTCTTGAGGTACAAGTTTCTTCTTTTCCATTTTCCTTAAGTGTTTTTGAGAAAATAAGGAAAATGGGGAAAAATCCCAAATTTTGTGGCTACACATTGTGTTCATTTTCACATGTTGTGTACTTTGGCCATGTGGCATGAGTACACAGGGTGTGTAGGCATGTCGTTGATGAAGGTTGTAAAAGCTGACTACACTATGTGTACTTAGTATATACATGCCGTGTAATCAGTTGGAAGGTAAACAGTAGGGCGGTGGGAGTAGCTGCCAGTGGAGCAATAGTACACGTCGTGTACTTAGAAATACACGTTTTTTACTCATGTCGACAGATGGACAGTGTGGCGGTGAAAAGTATCCACTAGAGGAACAGTTAAAAAATGCAATGTACACACCATGTACTTGATAGTACACACTGTGTAGTTTTGTTTTTTGTTATAAACTGGCAGTAGCCTCCTCTTTTAACAGAGGAATCTTAGAACGTCTGAAGGCCGCGGGAGAGAAGGCCGAACCTTGGAGGAGCTCCCAACCAAACACCGGCACTCTGTTTACTTCGTCGATGATCACGTTAGGACCACATGGGTAATCCCTTTCCTCGCCTTGTGTGTTTCCTTCCAATTCTTTCTCAAGGGGAAGTTATTTGAGTTTGAATGGGTGAATGTTTATCCTAGATCTACATCGTTCACAGAAGATTTGGGATGTGTCATTCACGTATATCGATTAGTGGAGATCGAGGTAGTTGGTCTGGAGTTTAATTCCAACTGTTGAGTGTTTCTGTGTACTATTGTGATACATTCCCTTGTTCGTGGTGTCATATGGATGAGGCCGTAACTGATAAAATGCCTATAATTGCATAGGTAATTTAATGAATATGTAATAACTATTGTTTGGAATCGTTTCCTTGATCAAGGGCCACCCCATGTGTGTGTTTCCCTTGTTTATCCATTTTTCCATGATACCCGTGGGTATGACATGATTTTAGTATGCTCTGAGTTTTATGAGAGAAAATGTATATAAATTGATTTATTATGTGTTGGGCTTGGCCCGGTTACTTTCTTAGACTGAGGGCAGTGTTTTTCTTATCATGTGGGTAGTGTTTTGTTTATCCTGAGGGAAACTCTTCTCTTGCTTGTGGGCAGTAGTTTCTGTGTCCGTGGGTGACACCTCGTATGCCCGTGGACAAAATGTTTTATGCCTGTGGGTAGTCACCTACGAGTTTTGATTCTGATTACCTGATGGTAGGGATTTTCATGTCTGTAGACAATTTTTACCTTGTATATTCACTATGGTGATTAATTATTTTATATATTCCAAGCAAAACCACAAGCTTGGAATGGATAAATAATTAATAAAATGACAATGTAACTGGAAGAGTTAGTATATTTTTAGTACTACATAGTTTACTCTATTTTATTACGGAACACTGTTCTTGCACATTTTTCACTGACAGTTGGGCATGTGCCTTTGGTGGTAGCCTAATGGGATTTATTTCTCACACCCTGTTTGGGTCATTTCTTGGGCCCAACCAGATTATATTCTTGTAGGTGTTGATAATGGAAATAGTCCCTATATAGGTACTTGATTATTTCAGAGGAGTGGGAGAGCATGGGATTGAGCTTAGGCTTGCGATGTTGTTGAGTTCCTGCTGCACTGTTTCTGTTTTTCTTTGCTGTACTTGTACCTTTTATTGTATTATTTTAGATTACAGTGTATCCTATTTTGACTACTTTCATAGACTTAGGAACATATTGCATCATTATATATATGATTGTTGTCCATTTCAGCTTAGTATTGTTTACTGTTTCTGCTTTTGGTATGTTTATATTTTTCTATTGTGCTACATTTTGACAAATGAGGGCATAGTTTCCCCACTATTTGAACTAGGCTCTCACTATTAGTCGGCAGCCTCTGGAATTTGAGTAAATTTGTTTAAGGTCATGTGACCAACCGGGTATGGGGTACTGGTTGAGTGGGACCCAGATCTGGGATGATACAATTGAAAACCATATTTTATAAAGCACTTTAATTATGGTTCCAATATTCCAAATATGTGTAAATATATTTTTGTAATTTATCTAAAATAAAAATTTTATTAATTGATTATCTAGTAACAATATTTATTATCCATCAATAAAAACTAGATCCAATTTTTATTTTTATGGTCTGCATGTTTGGATTCTTGAACATTAGACTGAGTGGGGTAGGTGTCTATATTGAGAACAAGGTGCCTTTTAATAGAAAAAAATTTCATTCTCAGATCAGTATAAATGTTCTCTGGAATTTTTAATAGGAATATCTTTGAGACATGACATGCTATTATTTTTTATTCTATGATTATGTGGTGAAATATTATGTTAGATTTTTTTTCACCTTTTCACTAAAGTTTTTTTGAAAATTACATGTCAGTATATAATAAAATAATGGTCCTATATATCCTCTCATTTCCAAAAAAATTATTAATTTCTAGGGAAAATTTTAAATTGTAAAAATATTTTTAACACTCCTGATATCACAGTTTGTTATATAATATATTATTTATTATATTTATAATTTCTCATCAGATTTTAAGTGAAAATATTAAAATTTTGATACTTATTTTAGGTTTCATAGTTAGCATTCATGTTTACCATAGCCCTTTATTGAAATAATGTAACATCCCAATACTGATCTTTCATGTATGTCCCTATCCTCATCATAGTTACCCTTTTCCCATTTTCTATAAAGTCCCAAGAAATAATTGGGAGGATACCTATTATGGTCAAGTCATAGAATTATCGAACTCTTGGATTTAACCTGGTTTTTTTCTATAGTATGCAGGTGGGTTTTGTGCCGTGTAACTAGGTTAGTGTCATATATCTGATGAAAGGTACAATTTGTGTATGTCTTCATGCTGTGAAAGGTTACTTATCATGAAAAGGAATTTCACATCATGAATTTTTTAAATAACATATTTTTAATCTTAGGTGATGGATTTCTTAGCATACTTAAACACCATGGATATCACAGTATGAAAAGGAATTGCACATAGTGTAATTCCCCGAGTATGTATTTTTTAGGGCACAATTAGATATTTTTGTTCCCAATCAATCATCTTATTTTCTTTTCTCTTGAATTGAACCACCTCTATGGTGATTTTGGGATATATAGTTCCTTCGGGATCGATCCGTTCAACATTTTATCTTCACTGCAGTTGTGGTGCATCTCGCTAGGTTAGTGATATTTCAATATCGTTATTTCCAAAGATCACCGTAGCACCCTTGGGTTGGATTATTGGATCTATTGATCTAATTTGGTGTATCATCTTCTCTTATTCCATGATCTATTGTGCAATCTCCTTCCGAATGCCATTCAATTGTTGGTCATGGTGTAGAGGGCATTATTTGTTGAGGTGTGTGGTATTTCCTTCTCTTTGTCAAACCTCATTATCAATTGAATCAATACAGTGATTTGTGGATTGGATTCTAGGGCCTTTGTTAATGTCATTGGGTTTTTGTTGTTGGTGGATCCAATTACAGGCATGTACAACCCATGTTTGAGTTAGGTGGTTCTTTGTCTATCAAATAATTGATAAATTGTATTGTTTCAGTCCAATGATTTAGTTTACAAATCAATTAGTATAAAATTGGCATGATTGCTTGGGTGTGTGGGAAATATATTTTAAATAAAAGTGGAATTCCATGGTTTTGGAAAAATGGAATGGAAATGTGTATTTTCAATGAAAATAAAATGGTTTTGTGAGATGGTTTGAAATGATATTACAAATAATGAAATCATTGTGAAAATGGGATGATGGTTTACCTTTCTTATTTGGTGGATGTTTTAGATTCAGGCCATCATCCATTATGGGGGATCAATTTCTATGGTGTTCCAATTTTTCTAAAGAATATATTATTTTCTCTAGGTATGGATATGATGTTGGTGTTTCAATTTTTGAGGTGTCTCCCTAGTACTAGTGTGTAGATCATTGGATTCAGGTACCACTGTGAATTTTTCATATATTTTTTTGTACGAGTAGTCTACAACATGACCTATTGTATTTTTTGGTATTGAGATGCCCATGTTGTTACTATTGATTTTTATTGCTCGGATTTGGACTGTTTTAGCCTTGATTTCTATATTGATTCTTGTGAAATAATATATATAATATGTGATTTTAAATTGATATATCTACTTTTATTTTAGAATTGTGATAAAGAGGAAATTTTTACCACATTTTCTAAAAATGGATTTACTTCTAATCATGCCATGTTTAATTTAAATTGAGCATACATGAATCGTTATACAGATACTTTTTTGGAACACCAGGGTGATATCCTATTCATCATGCTATCTCACACCCTTTGAACCTATTTGGTGGTACATAGACCTTTGTCTGTATTTCTTTTTAGGGAAAATAATGGTTCCACAGTGAGGCGGTGATCTTTCATATCAGCTGGTTTGGGTAGCTAGTGTTGAGATGGTGGGATTCCATCCATTCCATCTTTTAGACTATCTTTTTTGTTCTAGTCCTTTCCAATTTGACTTCTCTCTTAGATGTTTGTCTACTTTTGTGGTTGTTTTTATTTTTATTTCTTTTTACAGTTATGGAATATATTCATTTGTCTTCTGTAGTTTCGTTTCATTTGTGTATATATATGTTTTTTGTTTTTTTTCATGTTGTGTGAAATAATTCCCTTTCGTTTGTTGATCAATACTTGGGTTTTTTTCACCAGCTCGTGGGAAAAGGGAACTCCCTTCGGGTATGTTCCCGAATGGATCTGGTTCTAGGTTAAAGGTTAACCAAGTTAGATTATTTACAATTTCATATTAGATTTAGGTAGTTTTTTCATCAAGAATCCTTATCTTCGGACATCTTCTATACTAGATATAAGATTTTCGGGACTTGAGAGGTCTATTCTGATGAGTTCCCAGTCGTCTCTTATCATGATGATACTCATGTTTCTAGGGATGTTGGGATTCATGTCTCTAGTATTGGGTTTGATTTTAAATCTCATATTATTCTTATGGGTTTTATGGTTTAAAATGATTTTGTTGATTGTATGAATGTTCTTAGGGTTCGGTATGTAGCTTTATGCCACCGAGACGTCTTCCATGAGTTTCTCATGTATGTGTTGCTAATGATCCACAAGGGAATCCATATATGGATCATAATCTCTTAAAGATTCTTGTATGGGTAGTTCGTACATTCAATCAAGATGTACCATGAGTTCATAACATAGTTGTTGAGGTACACCCAGGAGCTATAGGAGAGAACGGTCAATCATGGGTGTTCTTGCGTGTTAATCCACCGACCATTAAAAGAACGACTGAACCTCAAGAGGCGGAGGACCGGATAGTTAGGACTGATGAAATATCCATCTTCTAAGATAAACCTATGAATATTAAGGTGAAGGGTTCTGTATTTAGGCTTGATGGTTCCATCAAGCAATGGTGGGGTTCTATGGTTCAGGTAGACAGACCCGTGCACTTGGAAAAGAAGGGTTTCAAAACCTTGTTCTTATAGAAGTTTTTTCTAGAGTATGTGATGTTTTATAAGTTAATTGAGTTCCTTTAATTACAAAAGTGGGAACATTTTGTGTTGTAATACACAATCCGGATTTCTGTGCTTGTTGATTTTGCTCCGGATGTAGTAAAAATTACCATTTGAAGACACAGAAGTACCTGGATGGTTTGTAATCTGATATCAGATTACATTTGTTTATATTTAAACATTATTCCAATGTGGATATGGTAGACATATATATGAATGTATAGTTGGATATGGATGTAGATATTGGTTTTCCCAACCCTTCTCTTCCTTAAATTGTAATTTCTCTAGCGTCCATGGGAATAAGAGGATGTGGTAGGATAATCACATAAGTGGTGGTGGTGGGTCTCATCATCAGGCCTCATCTTCCACATTTTCTATGGCTCACAGTATGCATATGACTTTCTATTATTGGGGTAAGATTGGACACACCAAATTATTTTTCCTTTTCCCGCAAAGACGTGCAAAATCTATGGATGTATTGGTCATTTATAGTGTTTCTATCAGGTTATGACCATGCCAAATTTGGGTTGGGGTTCTTTAGTTCCAAAGGATACGACAGTACAGTCCGATGCATCAAGTACTATAGTTATCCATCCACATGCCTCTGGAGTGAAGGACTTTCACATAGTAGTTGAGTTTCTAAAAGAATTTGATGTCGTTCTGACGATAGAGAGAGGTACTATCCTTATTTTAACTTCCATAGAAATTGCATTATTGGATATTGGTTCCTCCCACTTGTTTATATATTCCCATTTCGTTGATATTCTTAAAATTTCAATAGATTTTATGTACTTTTTAATTGATTTAGAGACACCTCTCAGTAAGAGAAAAGAGTAGGTGTTATTTGGTCCTTATTGTTCATTGGAAATGATCAATATAGAGTTGGTCCAGGATTTTCTCATTCTAGATACGGATCTATTTGAAATCATTTTTGGTATGGATTGGATTGTCTCTCACTAAAATAAAGTATATTATTATCATCAGCATGTTTTTTTCATGAGTCTGATGAGAGCTCTAATTTGTTTCAGGGGGAGTGGGGCACAAGGTCCAGTTACATAGGGCCTTCCCGTCTAGAGATCATGACTTTTTTGTCTACTATTGTGTTTGATCCTAAAGATGTTTCTTCTATTGTCGATCTTCACATTATTGTTATGTACATTTCTGATATTTTCTTGGATGACTTCTTTGGTCTCCCTCCAAAGGGAGAGGTTGATTTTATGATTGACCTTGGGCCTGTTACATAGCTGATATCGATACCCTCACATCTTATGGCACCAGAAGAGATAAAAGAGGTCATCATTCAGTTGGACAACCTTTTTGTGTTTTTTTCCTAGTGTTTCACATGGGGAACCTCTTTTCTATTTGATAAGAAGACTGATGGTTCACTTCATCTTTCTGTGGACTATTGGACATTAAATCAGTTAACGGTTAAGAACAAATATCCTTTTCCTTGCGATGATGATTTGTTTTATCATATATAGGGGTAAGGTGTTTCTCAAATATGAATATTTAGTTAAGATATCATCAAATCAGAGTTTTAGAGGATGATATATTTAAAGGAGAATTTGTAAGTAGGTATTTTCATTATAAATATATTTTGATTCCTTTTAGTATGAATAACGCTCTTTTAGTTTTTATAGATCTGATGAATGAGATATTCTATCAATATCTTAAAACATTTCTGGTAGTTCTCATGGAAGATTTTATGGTTTTTTCAAAATCCAATCATGAGCATGAGGGAAAAATAAAATTAGTTCTATAAATATTGAGGAAGTCACTATTTTTATGGAAATCTTTGGAAATGTAGTTTTTGGATTCATGAATTGAAGTAATTATGCAATAAAATTTCTTGAACATGGCTTAACTATTGATCCAAAAAGGGTGACGATAATTTTTTTAGGGAAAAAATCACATAATTTCATTAAGATATGAAGCTTCCTTGGTCTTGTTTGATATTATCGATGATTTATTAATGATTTCTCTAAGTTGGTGTTTCCATTGATTGATCTTACCCGAAAAGTGGCAAAATTCACGTGGGATGCAAAGTGACAGTCTTCTTTTGATGAACTGAATTGAATTCTAGCACCGGCTCGTATTATGATCTTACCTGATCCCAACAAGGTGAATATGGTGCTTTTTGATTCTTATGGTGCTAGTTTGGGATGTGTGATTATGCAGGATTCCAATGTGGTAGCTTATAGATATCATCATCTACAGTCATATGAGAAGAATTAACCTACTCACAATTTATATATTGTTGTAGTTATTTTTTATCTTAAATATTAGAATCACTATATTTTTGGGGAAAGGTTCAGAGTCTTCCCTGATCATAACATTCTGAGCTATATGTTTTCTCAGAAATACTAGAATATTTAATTGGGACGATGGGGAGAATACCTTTGGACGTTTGAAATCAAAATCTCGTATACCCCCAAGAAGGTAAGCATCATTGTAGACACTCTTAGAAGGAATGTACTATTGTAGACTGTTCTACAATCGAAGGAGGAGTGGAACATTATAATGATTTTCACTCATTTTCACTTGGATTCTCAAGAATGTGTTTCTTGTATGGTTATAATTAGATTTCTATTATCATCATATCTCCTAGGTCTATTTTAGAGATTCAATAACATTATGATGAGGTTAGTAATGTTATAGAAACAATTTATGGTGGAGAGACCGTTTCTGGTTGGTCTCTTTCATCAAATTCTCTACTACACTTTGAGAATCGGGTTCCCATCCCAACATCCATGGTGAGTTTAGTATTGATTAATTGTCACATCTCTTCGTGGTTTATTCATTTATAATCTAAAAAAACAAATATGACATGATATGAAAATTATGGTGGTTGGGTATGAATAATGACATTGCTGATTATGTGTCCCACTTCTACACCTTCTAACGGATAAAGGTAAAGCACTTGAAATCCTCTGGTTTGCATCAGCCTCTTCTAGTGGTGATATAGAAATGGGACTACAAGTCCATGGATTTTATTTGTTATATTACAATGGACTCCCTAAGGGAATAATTCTATATGGGTGGTAATTGATCTGTTTATGAATTTTTATCATTTCATTTTGATCAAGGATACCAGTATGATTGAAGATCTGGGCAGGTAGTATATGAAAGATACTATGAGGTTACATGGGATCCCTTGTACCATTGTTTCGTATAGGGATCCTAGTTTTACCTCTAGGTTCTAGATGACTCTCCAAGGGGAAATGGGGACTCAAGTCAATTTGATCATAGGTTACTATCAACAGATAGATATTCAGATAGAGCGACTAAGTCAGATCGTAGAAGATGTGATTTTTTCTTATGTTCATGACTTTGTTGGATCATTGTATAACCATATAGGACTAGTTAAGTTTGTTTAAAACAATATTTAAAAGTATTCTATAATAATGGATCTATTCGATGGGTTGTATGGTCTCTAGTGTTGATCACATCTTTGTAGGGTGAAGGTGGGAGTAGTAGCTTTGGTTGGACCATGTTTATTCCTAGAGACATCGGTAAAGATTACAGACGCACATTGAAATTTGGTTATAGCACAAAGTCAGAAGAAATTGTATGTTGATTGAAGATGTCATCCTCTATAGTTAACAACTGGTGACTGGGTTTTTATATATTTTTCTCTCATTTAGTTCACCGTCGATATTGAAAATATTTCATGTTGGCTCTGAGATATGTTTGGCCATTTGAGGTCCCTGAGTGGCTCGAAAGGTTTCATATCAGTTAGCATTAGCAGTTCACATGATGGGTATTCATGATGTTTTACACATGTCTTAGCTCTATAAGTATCACCCTAATCCCACTAACATTCTATGTAGGATAGAATTTGAGTTTTATCTAGAAGTATCTATTTTGGAGAAATCATTTGAGATTTTTGACTTGAATGTGAAGTTGATTGTATTTGTTAGAGTTATATGGATAGAAGGATCATATTCTCATGAGACATGGGAATGTGATCCATTTATTAGTGAGTAGGGCCTCATTATTTTCTAGGGATTATGTCTTCCGCAGGACATCATTGGGATGGAAAGTCTATAGGGTGGGGAGTTTGTATTATACAATTATCGATCATTCATTTATGAATTAATGCTCTTCATGGTTATCCTTTTTCCCATTGTAAAGAATTGAGAAAGAATTGGTAAGATACCAATAATGGTGAAGTCATGGAATTGTTGGACTCTTGTCATTAACTTAATTTTTCTATAGGTTGCAGGAGGGTTCCATGTTGTGTAACTAGGTTACATATCGTGTAAGTGTTGCTGGGTACAAGTCATGAATAGCTTCCCACTATGAAATGGTACATGTTGTGAAGAGGCATTTGAGATTGTGAATTTTTTAAATAACATATTTTTAATCTGAGGTGAATTATTTCTAAACATACTTAAATGTTTTGGATTTAACATAATGTAAAGGAATTAAAAGTCATGTAATTCCCCTTAATGTGTTGATTTATAGAACCTCTTGGGTTTTTGGTTCCCATTAAATCATATATTTTTCTTTTCTCTTGAACTAAAGCTCCTCTATGGTGATTTTAAGATAAAAAATTCCTTCTAGATCGATCCATTTTGCATTCGACCTTCGTTATAGTTGTGGCGCGTCCGTCCGGGTGAACAACCTTCCAGCTTCCTCATTTCTATAGATCACGGTAGCACCCTTGGGATTCATTATCTAATCTATTGATCTAATTTGGTGTTTATTCTTGACATAATCAAGGATTAATTTTACAATATCATTCTGGAGGTTTTTCTATTATTGGTTGTGGTGTGGCAGGTGTTCATTATCGATGTATGTGGTATTTACTCTTAACATCCAACCCTCTTTCTCAGTTTAATCAATCCAATGATTTTTGGATTGGATTATGGGGCCTTCATTAATGGCATCAAGTTTTTTTTGTTATTGGGTTCTGTTGCAGGCATGTTAGAAACAAGACTGAGGTAGGTGATTTCGTCTCTATCATATGTTTTATAAAAAATATTTTTTCACTTTTATGAATGGGTTTACAAATAATTTAGAATGAAATTTTCTTGATTTATATTGTGTTTTGGAATGATAATTTGAATAATAGTTGATTATATTTGTTTTTTAAAAATGGAAAGAAAGGGGTATTTTCCTAGAATTGAAAAAGGTTTTCTGAAATGGTTTGAAATTATTTTTGAACCATTTAAATGATTTTGAAAATGAGCACATGGGTTACCACATGAACTAGGTGGAAGGTTTAGTTTGGGTCCATCATCTACCGTAGGGGTTCACTTTCATGGTTGTTTCTACATTACTAGATTTTACCACCACCACTATTTTATATTAATTAAAACCCACATTTTGGGTTAGTGGTAACTATATAAATGGATTCATCGGTAAATGAATATCCCACCTCCAAAAAAAACATTTTATACCACATTCAATGTTCAAAAATTCAAATATTCAAATTTTAAAAGTTAAAATACAAAGGACCTGCCGCATCCACCTCAAACCATGAGTAAACCCATCATAATACACAAATGATCAGCCATCATGAGGAGACCTTGACCCATGATAGCCAGTCATGTAAATTATTTTGTCTTCGTCAAATTCATGGTCATCGTACACCTTACCTACGGAGAAGAACCCCACCACCATCTTTGATCATACTACTATCGTTGTTCTACATTCATCTCTCTCTTAGCAGAGACTTCCCAAGATTTTAGATTATTAGCTCTAGGTAGCGATAAGTTTTTCAGGTTTCATATTCTCAGGTGTCTCCTAGGTGTTGGAGTGTAGATCATTGGCTTCAGGTACCATAGTTCTCTGTTCATAGATTTTTTGGTACGAGTAGTCTACTGGCTAACCTATTGTACCCCTAGGTATTGTGATGCAAGTTCTTATTGTATTTCCTATATTTGGAATATTTTATCCTTGAAATAAATATTGATTCTTATGAAATATGGTATGTAAAATATGGTTTTAAATTGATATACTTTCTTTTGTTTTAGAATTTTGATAATGGAAAAATGATTACCACTTTTTCTATAAAACATATTTACTTCTTATCATGCCATGTTTTATTTAAATTGAGTATAATGTAATTGTTATATAGAGACATGTTATGGAAAACCTGGGTGAGATATTATTGGGCAGGTTTTCTCACACCCTACACACCTCTTCGATTGGGTATAGAACTTTGTATATCTTCCATTTTAGGGAATGGAAAGGTGCTATAGTGAGGCGGTGAGTTTTCAAGTCAACTGGGTTTGGTAGCTAGTGTTGTGAGGTGGGAGTTCGACTATGTTATCTTTTGAAGTAACTGTATGGTTCATGTTCTTTTTAGTTAGACATGTCTCTTAGAGTTTTGGATACTTTTTTAGTTGTTTTGTTTCCAATATATTTTTATAGTTATGGCATAAATTAATTAGTATTCCATTGTTTCCTTTTCTTTGGGTATATAAATGCCTTGTGTTTTGTTCAATTTGGGAGAAATTGTTCCCTCATGTTTATTGTTCAATGCCTGGGTGCTTGTCATTAGCCCGTGGGGATCGGGAATACCCTTCAGTTCTATGACGGAATGGTTCAGGTATCGAGATTTAGGGAATCCCTAGTCAGTTTTTTACAAAACATATCTCATATATTTTTGAATCCACATAGATCTACATTGTTAGATGCACAGTTAGGGTAACATTGTGAACTAACCTTGTATAGGGTGGTGATAGGGTTTTTTACACAACTTCCTTCTCATTATCCATTTTTTCATAATATAATTCTTTAATATATATGTTTTATTCAAGGTATATCTCATATTTTCTTCTTCTTTATTCTTCTTTATATCTTATATTCTCTTATGCTTCTACATTCTTATTTCCAATACCCAGTTTGTTCTACCCTAATATCTAGGTTTATTGAAACCATAAATTTCATTATATATAGGTGGATCATAATCCTTATTTTTACCTCATATTATCATAATCAAATGAATTTTGTTCTTACATTTTTTAAGGTAGATATTTACAATCCGATATATTTATTTGATGAAATCTGGGGTTTGTTTTTTAAATTTTTTTCATATCAAAATTTTCTTGATATATCTTATCTATGTTTAATTTTCAAATAGCATTGTGATTTCCATTGATATGAATTTGATATAAATGTTTAATTTCATAAAATAATTAGGTATTCAACCTAAACATTATATTATTTCACACTAGATGTTTAAAAAATTTATATGATTATTTCTTTCAGAACAAGTGATTTATAAATGATATTTTAATAAATCATTGGATTTCTAATGTTTGGTATTCATGATTCAATTATGATTCATTGAAATAATGGTGTCTTTTGTGTATAAAAAATATTTTAGTGATTTTACAATGTTATTGAAAATAAATTTTTTTGATTTATTTATTCATTGTATTTAATGTTGATTTATAGTTGGCATAAATGTTGATTTTTTTATTCATTGATTTTCTAAAGATAGTTTTATGGATTTGATTTTTTTATAAAACTAAATACTTGTTCAAAAAATAATTTTTTCTTTTAATATTTAAATAAAACCATTGAATTTGATTCTACTTTGGTCATGGTTATTATGGTTATAGAATTATATAGTGTGTAATATTTATTATCGAATATAAATTTGGAAAGGGTTAATTTTTTAAAAATTTCATTTATGTTTTCACATATAGAAGTAATTGTATAGATTCTTGGTGGTATCCTATTGGGGATTAGCACACACCATACATGAAAATTTGTTTGTGTATATGTTTCTTTGATATCCATATTTATAGTAGCATAATTATGGATTCGGTTTTGGTTATAATATTATGATGATTTTCAGAATCATTAAGATATTAGAAAATATAGGTGACCTTGGGTATTGTAGAGATATCTATTTTGGTATTTTTAAACTTATGGAATATTTGGTTTATATAATATACTATCCATATCGGCATTTTCCATACCTCTTTGGTATCATTTTTGTTAGAATATAGTTATAAAACTTTATTAAATTTCATGGTAATTGTTTTATAATTTTCTATACTATTGATTTTATTATTCCTTGTATGATTTGGGTGTTATTTAAAAAAAATATTAATTTTCATAGATATTCAATATATGGATACATCATGTATGATTCTATATAAGAGTCCAATTTTTTATTTACTATAATTATATGGTGAAATCATTCCACAATTGTATGTTTGATATAATCCGTTCTTGTCTCTATCCCATGATGATTGGGAACATACTTTTGGTCTTGTGGTAGGTTGGCACTGGTGTTAATATAGAATAGCCCCGGTTGGTTTGTTATATATATGAATAAATGTATCAGTAAAAATGAATTATACATTATAATAATGAGTAAATATATAGAGAGACATAAGAGACCAGGTGTAATTTCATTAAGTAATGGTTAAGTAATCTGAATATGTGTCTAATAAATTGACCAAAAATGAGGTGTGGTCATTATTTTGTGTTAGAGTGGGAATTTTAATTTAGAAATGACTATAAAACTATCCAAAAAATCTACCTATATAAATTGGTTGAGTTGAGTGATTAATAAATTGAAAAATGTTATATATGATAGTGATAGACATGTGATGGAATTTTTAGGAATATAATTGTATGGTTATAAAAAAATGATACTTAAACTGAAATAAAATATTGAAGAAGGTCAAAAAAGAGAACTACTATCCATTTTTGTTACAACATAGAAAAAAAAGATTAAAAAAGTGACAAGTAAATAAAAGTTCATTTGGATGTCTAGTTGAATTGATGAAAATAGTGAAACCCAAAAAAACGAAGAGGAAGTGGGTAAGAAGTTATTATAGAAAAGATAACCTAGAAGGTGTCTCTCCTTGGAGAACTAATTAGGGAAAATGAATGATAAGATAAGTGTCTATAAAAATCACATATATATTTAAGTGAAGTGGCCCATTCTAATGATATAATATAAAATTAATAGTATTATGTAAACATAATCATTAACTAATAATTTTCATCAGTGAGTATGAGAAGATTATAGGGGTATGATGACATAGTCAAAGTACAAGAACGTAACATAAGAATATTCATACCCATCAATACAAAAATCATCAAACATGAAAACATGAAATAAGTCTTTAACAAAAGAAAAGAGACATGAGAATAAAAATTTATGGTCAATGTGACATCAATATTTAAAATAATGAACATTATAAAGCCATAGAAAGCATATATAAAACGTATTGGTATATTGTGACATCATCTTAGAACACTTACAAAAATCTTACAGAACCCTTTTAAATAGAACAACCACATGGTCGACATAGAAAATAATCCCCCAGAGAACATATAAATTACCTAATACATTTTAACACTATCTGGGTGCACTAATCATTTAAGCTGTATTGAGATAAACCTATGATATCTAATCACACTCATTGAATAATAATTTTCCATGAACCACAACATGAATATTTTACATATAGAGTTGTTTTCATCATAAAACACTTACAACTTCCATTAATCCATTTATAATATGGATAACCCATGGAAAATAAATCGGTTCCACAAAAATCCATTTGAAACATGATTAAGAAATTGAAAGGAGATATTTTTCATAAAAATCTCATTAAAATATGATTACCTCATGGAAAATAAAATTATTCTATAACAATCATGTTGAAACATGACTAACACGTAGAAAAGAAATGGGTTACATAACAATCTATTTGAAAAAAATTTAATCCATATATATAAATAATGAGGATGGTATCATTACAAAATATCCTCATTGAACCGTGAGTAGTAAAAAGGTAGTTAATGTGGATGACTGGTAATACCACTAAAATATCATTAAATTCATTAAGATAAAAATATGTTTTTTATTTTGAAAACACATTTTTTCAACACTAAAAATTCATAAAATATTACAAAAATAATTTTCTTTAAAAATAACATTTAAAACATATAAATGAATATTTAAAATCATTTAAAACATATTTTGACGTATATATGCATTCCAATTTGAAAAACACTTTTTGAAACATTTTAAAAATCTTTTTCTTTTAAATTAGCTTTTAAAATCTATAAATAATATTTTAATAAAATAATCATCCTTATTTTGTAAAATTATCTTTATTCTATAAACATTAAAAAAAATATTCCCTTCAAATTTTAGGTAAAAGCCAAAGAGGCATTATTTTGAAATCAACATCAAAATTCCTATCAAAAAAAAATTTAAAAATTTAAAATGGTGAAAAAAATTATAATATATCTTTTAATTATTTATTAAATAATTGAAATCATTTTTGGATAATTTTTTTAGAAGAAAAGGTTTTTTCAACTGAAAATAGAAATCAAGACTATTTTTCTTTAAAATGTTTCCTCAATTTTTTAAAATATGAGAGTTGAAAATGTAACTATTACTTGAAAATATCATGAATAAAAATTGGGTAATTAAATTAAGAATAATTATTAATAGATAGATCATAATATTTCAAAATTGGAGACTTAATCATAAAAAATCCTGATAGATAATGAGATTGTAACATAAAGCTCCAACCAATTTAGTAAGCTTCAATCATAATCCACATCAAATGATAACATTAAATTAAATATAAAATATCATTACAATAAATAAATTCAGGATATTAAATGTCAATGGGGTTGTATATACACCTCCTAAAATAAGTTATGTGCATAACATGACATAAATCTCAAAGAAAGTGAATTGAGACAAAATTATCTTACCTATTTAGTAATATTTTAAATCATTATCCCTAATACGAAATAAATAAATAATAAGATTTAATTTTCATTAAAATAATGGGATTAATTATATAACATGTCAAAGAGTCATTATATACACAATAAAAAAGAAACAGCTAGTGAATTTTCAAATGTCTTCCAAAAATAAAAGAGAGACTATAAATCCCTTATAAAAAAGATATCATTGAAGTAGGGATTAATCAATGATATTTTATTTTTATCAAATGAAAATACACAAAAAAAAATAAATAAAACATTAAATAACAAAATATAATTACACACATAATCATAGCATTACGAAATTAATAAATCATAATTTTCATTGAATATATGGAAATTGAGTTAAGAAATCCCTTACCCCACGCTTCCTTTTGATTGGACTTGACTTATCACCATGTATATTCTTTTTAAACGTGTTATTAACTTATTAAATATCCATATTAATATTTATAATATCATATATTCTCCTTATATAAAATCTTCTCAAATGTTCATTAATAATCATTCATTATTTTCATTATTTTGGGTGTTATTTGTCATGATTTTTTCATTCTACTTTTATCATGATTGTTCAGGTTCTTGTAAATATTATATAGTTATAAAATCTAAATTATAAAAATCATGTAATAATGACAATATTTATACATCACTTATACTTTTAAAAACAATCATGATTGATGGTTATGAAAAATGAATTGTGTGATGACCTTAGAGACGGTAGGTCATACATATGCATGAGAAACATTTCCATTTTTTCAAATATCATTATAGAGAGATGGTAAGTGGTGGTTTATCATAAAATAATATAAATAATATCATATATAAAATATTTTTTCAAAAAATATACTTGTATATATGATTCATGTTGTAAGGTGATGAAAAGAGAATTGCATTACTTTGTTAAGGTGGTAATGCACACGTTCACGAATGATGTTATCATATTTTAATGTAAAAGATAAAATGATAGAGTATTATTTTAATAATTTTAAATATTAAATTAATATAATAATTTTATCATTTATATCACATATACTCATTAACTACATTCCATGTAAATTTTTCATGGAAGATAAATCACATCGCTTTGGGATGAGGTATTCCACCATATACACGAGAGACATTATTGTATCTCATAAAGAATTGAAATTAAAAAATTATATATTATATAATAAAAATGGAATTATTATGTTATAAAAATAATATATATACTTTATATATATCATCATACCCAACCTTGAGAGGTGGTAATGGAAAAACAAATGACATCGGTTTATAAGGAAGTAGTCTGGCATACACTTAAATGATGATCTCATAACCAATTTGATAGAATGGGAAATGATTTTAGGTTATTACCTAAGAAAATAAAAATATAATTATATATTTTTAAATAATGTTACTATATCATCATTACTTAGTAAAAAACTATGAATTTGGAGGAAGAAATAAAATAAAAATGCTCATTAAAAAACATTACTTCTTCTTCAGGTAACTTCTTTTGGTGTTCATCATATGACTTCCTTATATAGATTTAATACCAAAATAAGGATAATAGGATTATAGGATGAAATTGTATAATTTATTTGGTAAAGTCGTAGTATATCCAATAGGTTTTGAAGGATTGTACAGAGGATGAGAAGGCATGGCCATTTATAAAAGAGGTGAGTAGCACACATGTAATTTTTGAAAAAATAAATTACACTAATATTTTTCATGTTTAAAGGATACAATAATAGAACATTATAGATAATATAAGGGATAAAGTCTAAATATTCCCATAAAATAATTTTATATAATTATTTTTCTCATTTTAACTGATATCTATTATGTTTAACCCCCCAAAAATCAATTTTTATCATAACCGTAGTAATTAGTTTTTATAGTTTTCCCATTTCATTTTGGTCAAAAATTAAGTTAAAATTATTATAGAATATAAATTATAATAACTAAAAATATGAAATTTATTTTACCAGTTTGAATTTGAATAGTTGGATAATTTTAATTTAAAATTATTCTCACAGACGTGATGAGAACGCGAGTTTTTAAATTAAAAATGTTCAAAAGATTATATTGTTTTTATATAAAAATTCAATATATAAATTATTAAAATGACTTAACTTTTATTAATATATATATATATATTATTGAATTAAATTTATTTTAAAACAAATTCAAAATAAAAATTAACTATATAAATATTTTAAAAGAAATGGTTGTTTTCAATTAAAATTCAATATTTTCACTATTCTTTGTAAAATGATATATTTCAGAAAAATCACCCTGAGATATAATTTATATTATAACTTCCAAATTTATTTTTATTCTAAATAATACTTTTTTTTAAAATAGTAAAACTGAATTTTATATTATTTGCATGAAGTGCGACTAAACTATCTTTTTGAAAAAATTGTGTTTTTTTGAAGATATTTCTTTTTCTTTTAATTGATTTTAATTTTATTTCTAATAAATAAATTAACATAATTTTCATAATTTATTTATTGTTATTAATACGGTAAAATTTAATTATTCAGTTATAATTGAATAGGATATTATGGTTCATTTCAACATAGGGTTGTGTATTCCACAAGCTATCTGATAAATTAACATTATTGGAAAAGAAATATATCATAAAGTCTAGGTATTTTACATTCTACTATAAGTATAGTGTTTCATGTAATTTATGATATCAAACATAATTTTTTAATTTTAAAATTTTGGGTTGTTACATCATCCCCTCTTTAATAAATTACATCCTCACAATTTGAGCTTTATCTTTGTAATCAATGGTTAGACATTTAAAAATATGTTTACTGTAAACACACATCAAAAGGGGGTTAATAAAGCATCATATTAATAAATGTTAAAGGGAATTATGTGGTTCATAGAGAATAACACATAATAGGTTTCCAAATATGAGAATATTGGTGGGAAGTGAATATTTTTACTGTTTCCCCACTAGCAGCTACTCCAACCGCCTTACTATTTACCTGCCAACTGATTACACAGCATGTATATTCTAAGTACACGGCGTGTAGTCAGTTTTTACAACCTTCATCACCAACAGGCCTACATGCCCTGTGTACTCATGCCACATGACCAAAGTACACAGCGTGTGGAAAAGAACATAATGTGTAGCCACAAAATTTGGTATTTTACCCCATTTTTCTTATTTTCTCAAAAACACATAAGGAAAACGGAAAAGAAGAAACCTGTACCTCAATAATAAGAACCAGGTTCTTACAAAATTCCCCCCTTAAAGAAATTCATCCCAGAATTTCCCTCCCAAGGGTGGTGAAGATAAAACTGAGAATAACTCTGGCCACTGAGCACGTATGTCAGTCTCCAGCTCCCAGGTTTCATCCTACTCTAATCCATACTTCCATAGCACCCGTACGAGAAAAACTAACCGTCCTAGGAGAACCTCCGTGCTCTTATCAACAATATGAATAGTATGCTCCTCAAAGGATGAATCATCTAGAAGTTCAACCTCCTCAGGAAGAAATACATGAGACTGGTCTAAGTGATAACGGCACAGTTGAGATACATAGAAGACGTCGTGCATGGCCCGATACCTCTGTGGTAACTACAAACAATAGGCAACTGGCCTGAATCTCTCTATAATCTCAAATATCCCCACATACCTCAGTGGAATTTTACCTTTTATCATGATCTGACTGTGTCCCAACCTCGGTGAAACACACAAGAAAACTTGATCCCCGACCACGAAATCCAATGTTCTTCTGTGGTGATCAACATAAGATTTCTGAAAAGACTGTGCAGCATCCATCTGCTTCTGAATCAACTGGACCTGATCTGATGTTTCCTGCATGAGACATGGTCCCAGTAAAGATGCCTCACCTGCCTCCATCAAGCACAGGGGTGATCGGCATGACCTTCCATATAAAGCCTCGTAAGGTGTCATCTCAAAAGATTCCTAAAAACTATTATTGAAGGAAAACTCAACCAGGGGTATGTGCTTCTCCAAAGATCCCCCAAAGTACAAGACGCATGCACACAACATGTCCTTAAGAACATGTATCGTACGCACTGACTCACCATTTGTCTGAAGGTGGTATGTTGTGCTTAGAAGAACCTGTGTACCTAGTGCCCTCTGAAAACATTGCCAGAAAAGAGATGAAAAACGGGCATCTCCATATGAAATGATAGAACTAGGGACCCCATGAAGACGTACTACCTCTCGGATATACAACATTATGAGCTCTTCAACACTGAAGGTCTGCTTGATCGGCAAAAAGTGAGCTACCTTCTTTTGATTGAGGTCATTGATCTCAAGAAAGTGAATGATAAATAGAATGATAAGTGCCTAAAATGATTAGATTTTTATTATTTAAAAGGAAATAAGATTTAATGGATTTTAATGTCATATGATAACATTTTTTGTATCAGGATCTATTTCTAAAAATGGGGAATTCTTATATTTTCTAATAATATATGTTAATATACATACATGAAGTTTTTTTCAAATGCACCATTTCTTCCTTTGGTTTTGAATCAAAAAATTACCAATTCATCCCATACTCGATGAAATGAATATCCAAAAATTAATTTTGTATTCCTAATAAAATAAAATTTACTTTTAATGGATCATAAGATTCATGAAAGAGTGAAAATTCTTCCCGCTTGTCGGTAGCTAATTTCCTAAACCAATATGGTAAGAATAAGTAATATAATATAATAAATTAGTATATAATCAGAAAAAAATAGATAGCATTGGTTCGTCATTAATATTTATTTTTTAAATAATTTAACTAAAAACAAAGTCTTGTCCACCAGGAAATCATGTTAGCCAGTGGTGGGAACTAAACACTTATTGTCCTTCAGTCATGAGTCCAAGCCCTGTGGCCTAGTCAAATGTGACGGGATGTCACCAACCATATGGTTTATCCACTATCTAATATATATTTATATAATTCATGTAGCATTATCCAAACAAATTATAGACATCCTTTAAATAAAATTAATCACAAATAATCTTTTTCTACAAAGTCTAATAATCTTGTTTTATTATTATTATAATGTCATTTATGATTATATTAAATAATAAGGATATAAATACCTTTATAGTTATGTTTATGAAATTTAAATTCATTATTTCTCAAATAAATGTTCCACAAAAACATATAATTTCATTAATTTTATCCTAAAATATCATTAATCATGGAATACTCCAATCACATAATTCTGAAAGGGGTGTTTAATACTTTGAACATCTGATAAAATTTAAAATCAATAACCCATGATCGTATCCATATCTCTTATGTTAATAAATACATATATACTTCTAAAATTAAATTGAATCCTTAAATGTTTCATGATTCTTATACCAAAATACCATGAGTAAAAATATAACTATAATATAATATGGGAATCCCCATAAATACTTTAACCTGTTTATTTCAACAAAACTTCTTCCTAATTCTTGGGGTTATCCTCTATAATCGAGCCCTGACATAGATTATGCACTAGTTCTCCACATTATAAGTAGCTAACTATAAATGGATCCCCACGAAGAGATTTATCTCCTTCCATTGTAATATTCATTTTTCCATTGTATTTATTTTCTTTATTATATTATTTTCTACACATAAATCATTTTTTCATTCTATTGAGGACCATTATTTTCAATCAAGTACACCATTGGTTTATCCTAGGTCATTTTTCTCCATCTATATTCATGTACTTTATAATGGTTTGTAAAGACAATTTGAATTATCCAAAGTATATCCCTCAAGTGTGTTAAACTAGGTGCGCAATAAGGCTCGTTGTCATCCACCATGTGATGATTAGGTCATGCCCAATACACCATTTCCAGAGTTATTACCCCTAGGAACATGTAACACCCTGAGATTATGTTAAATATTTTTCTTTGTTTTATTTAATCATTTTTATATTTTTAATTTAATGCAACACTAAATATTGTTTTTTCATAAAATCACTAAGTATGCATTGTTTTATACACAACAAAAAGTTAATGTTTCACTACATGGAACACATAGATTAGCTTGTGGTACATGAAACACTATTTTTTTTATTTTATTACACACAATACTAAGTCACTTCAATAGATTGTGTTATGTGAAAGACTGAGTTTTTATCGAACTAGAATATACTATTAAAAGTATTATTAAAATACTATTATGTCTACCACCTAACTTTTGGAATGGAAGTTATGAATAAGATTAAATAAATTATTTAAAATATATCTTAAACATTATATAAATTTAAGCATTTAGATATTAAATTTTATAACTGAATGTATGATTCTTTTTAAAATGAAGCGGTAACTTTTCTTAGAAAAAATATTTTTTCTGTACAAACACGGTTTTATATCGATAAATTAAACAAAAAAATTATGATTAATTTTTTAAATAAAATTTTTATATTATATATTAGATAAATATAATTTATACCATATAACATATTTTACATATGTGAGATGAAAATATATCACATTTTTTGAATAGAAAATTATTTTTCTAAAAGATAATTTTACCACCTTTTAATGGAAACCCCATTTATAATAAAAATTTTGAAACATTTTTTATTTTATATTTTAATAAAAAAAATTTGAAACATAAATATAAAAATATACTTTGGCTGAATTATTTTTATTTTTCTAAGTACATTCATATTTTAATTAATAGTGACTAATACTGAATTTCAGTTCAAAACTGCATTTTCTTCCAATTTATTTATATAGTTAAATAATGTTTTTAATTTATTTTTATGCATAATTAGATCATTTTTATATTATTTAAACAAACTATGGTTTATTGGAAACAATTTCACTTATATTTAGATATTAAAACATAGTAAGCATTTTAACCTTTTTACATTCAAAACCTATTTTGTCCTCCCATCTACGGGATTAATTTTAAATTAATTCCAACCAATTTTGGGATTTAATTTGAAAAAATTTATTCCATATTTTTAAGCAGTATTATTTTTAATTTCTAATAATGTCAAATACGTTTTTGACCAACATTATTAGTAAAATTGAATAAAATTAATTACAGCAATTAAGGAAAAAATTAGTCTGCTTAATGATTAAACCTTAATCATAAGAGTCCAAAAAAAGTAGAAACATTTCAAAAATACGTTTTTTATTTATACCAATCCACATATTTTATCTAATTTTATTGATTATTTGATGCCCATTTTTTAATGGAGACCTCTCAATAGTGTTTACCATTTTATATTCATAATAATGCCACTTCTCATCCACTATAAAAGGGTACTCACCTCCCACACTTACTCGCACATATATATCAATTTATCTTGCCCACACATAGTCCAAATATCCACCCAAATCCCCCAAAAAGTTACTTTTAATCCTAAATTTTTGCATAAATCCAACCAAGGATGCCCTTTGGTGAAAACTTAGAGGAGTTACCAATAGAAGAGGTAAAATACATACTCAAGCTCCTTCATTTTATTTTCAATCTACACCACCTCAAATATACTAATTACATGATTATATAATAACCTAGTCATCATAAATAAACTACGATGTTTTTATTCCATTTTTTTGACATAAACATACCCACATATCCTTTTAATGGGTAATAAACTTACCGATTTTGTGTACAGAAAAATACAGCTTCATAAAATAATGTATTTTGTTATTTCATTTCCTCCTATCATGGTTGAAAATTATTATGCACACTAATTTTCATATTTCATATATTATATTAATTATTTATTTATTTTTATCTAATTATATATAATTCCAACCTTTATGCTTTGTATTTGGTGAAAATAAGATAACTTCATTTGTGGACGTGTGGACTACCACCTCCTCAAGGTGATGTGATTAATTAACACTTTATATGGAATGATTTAATGATGTTTTTCGTGAAATTATATGATATATCTGACATAATAATTCTACTTTAGTGATATTATATATATATATAAATATTTCATTACTTTCATTCATTCAATGTAAAAATATAACTGAAGCACCATTCATGCATATGTGCGGACTATCGTCTCCATGAAAGGTATATTCCATTTCACATTTCTATATTTCATATATTATTATGAATATATATATAATAAATATATATAATATTTATATCACTATTTAAATTTTTGAAAAAATTTAACCATTAACTATGTTAGAGGATTAAAAATAACGGGTCAAAACATATATGAAAACCAAAGAGGATATTACCCGAAGTGTAACATTAACATGGAATTTGTAATAAATGTGTGATATAAAGTCATAATAAAATAATATATGGTGTCAGATATAAGAATATAGGTCCATATTAGATTTATAATAAACTTATATTTATTATATAGTAAATTTTTATGAGTGCGACGAGAGTCAAGACATAAGGTAAGGGTTTTCTTATCATACTTTTATTTATTTGATATTTATAAATTATTCACAACTCCTTTATTTTTCATGGATTATATGTTTTCCCTGAATATATTATATTATTATTATCTATAAATTTGGGGTATTTAAATATCAATTTTTTATCTCTAATTCGAGTGTTTTATGTTTTAAATTTTACCAAATAGAAAGTAATTTTGTCTCAATTTTTCATCTTTGATACACATTCCATGTTATGCACCAATATTCACCTACATGGTGCATCCACTTTCATTTGACATGTTATATAATAAATATAGTGATTTTAATGATATTTTAAGATTTATATAATTTCATTTTCTTACAAAGGAGGTATGATACAAATTTATCTTATTGTATTATTTTCTTACAACAAACTCTTCATTTATCAATATTGTTTATGATTATGATTTCACTAATGAATTCTTAGGATCCAAATTTTAGGATCACTCGGGAATTTTATTCTCTTATGGTAATTCAAAAAATCTCCAATTATTATTACTATTTCTCCACTCTTTGGTACTTAGGATAATTAATAAAGTATTCTTAATAATATTTTACATTATTTCTCTTTTTAATCAGAAATATGTGTTTTTCTAAAAATAATTTCAAATATTATTTTATAATATTTGAACGTTATTTTCAAAGATATGGTTTTCAAAAAGTTTTCAATAATTATTTATAAGCTTTCAAAGTATTTTCAATGAAATGGTTTTCAAAAAAAATTATTCTTTCTTTAACTGTTTTCAATCTTATTTTCAATGAAATAGTTTTCAAAAAATTTTCAATATTTATTTATAGTTTTTAAAATTATATTGAAGGTAAAAGTTTTTCAAAAAAATTCCAAGATTAAATTATAATATTTCAGGGAGTAAGAATTTTGAAATTTTTTCAATTGTTTATTTTTAAATTTTCAAATCAATTTTCAAGGAAAAGGATTTTAGGAATTATTTAATGTTTTTAAAATGTTTTTTTCAAATATAAAAGGATATTTTCCTCAATAAATGTATAAAATTATCTTTCAAAATTATTTTCTATTTAATATGAAGTCAATTTTTGTCACTCATGGATTTTTAGTGAAATGATATAAATGTTCAATTAACATTCTTTCTTTGAATTGTTTAAGGTTTGATTGAAAGATGTTTGGGAAACTTGTTTCCCTTTCACATGTTATATTTGTATGTAACCAAATTAAAATTCATTGGATATATTCATATGAAACACAATTATTTTAATGGGTTATGAATTTATGAAATGATTATGAAATCTATCTCTTCTCCAAAGGTAATATTATTATTGTATGTTTATGATACCCATTTAATTTCTTGTGTTATGATATGATTGTTTATGATTTTTTGGAACATGTATGTATGATTTCATTATGAAATAATTGGGACCTATTTCTTCCTAAAATTCATTATTTAATGATTTAAATATCTTGAGATAGACATGGCTTGAACTGAAAGTGAACTCGTTTTCGTAAATGACATTATCCGCTAAGATGGTTTTGGGAGTGAGACATGACTATTAAGATGGTCATGGGAGTTAACAATGACTACAAAGATGGTATAGGGAGTGAACTCGTGCTACTAATATATCCTTGGAAGTGATTCCCTGACTACTGTGGAAATAATTTATATTATTATGTGTATGCTACAAATTATTGGTCTTATTACTATGTTATGATTTAATGGATTATTCTAGAAATTACCTAATTATAATTGTTTTATGAAGTGCTCATTTTTATTTAATGATTCATCTAATTCCATGCTTTTAAAGTAACAAAACTAATATAGTCTTTGGGAATCTATTTGTGTAATGAATTAAGTATTCTAAAAAGGTGAGGTAATTTTAATGTATGAGAAGTGAGGGTTTCGATATTTGGTTTCAGAAAAAATGTTTATTGAACCTTTGTAAATTCGGATGAGAAAAGTTTAGTGAGATACCTATGGATACTTCTATTGATTTTTCTATGGTTTTATCTAATAATAATAATATGGTTTATTTTATTTAAAATAATTTGTTATAATTTAGACACCCTATAAGTGATTCTTCATGATTATGTGTTTTGACATTATGAGAATTGTTTCTTATAGTCTAATTTTTGGATATAGTCAATGTTGGGAATCATAAAGAACTATTATGATGTTCGATGTGAAAAAAAATTTGTTGATGTGCGGTCTAATGGGATGGCTATTAGTGTGAAGGATTTGGTGATCATGGGTAATTACTTTTCATGGAACATGATTAATAACATGTACCTTATCAAACTCTCAGACTCTCCAAAGAAGATAAGGAAGGTGTTATCTACGAGTTTGGGTAATGTATACCATGGGAGAAAGAATATTTGGTTTCTTTTATGTCAATAATGTGGAATGAATCACCTAAGATAATGTCTTAAAGGAACAAGAAGATCTCTTAACTATGGAAAATAAGGACATAAAAAAGTACCTATAAATGAAAAATGAAGGATTTTGTTAATGCATCATCTGGAAATATTGGCCTCCATGAGATATCATCAATGGTAAAATTCTTTTTGTTTGGAATTAGAGGTAATTATTCAAATTGATGCCCCAATTAGGAAGCTCAAGAATAGAATCAACAAGTTGGTATGAGGATTGGTTATATTATTGATGATGATGAGACTATAAATTAGATATGATAGTAAATTGGTATTATGTAATAAGATAAGGTATCCTTCTTATGGATTAAGGATGAAGTGGAATAATCAATGTTTCTATGTATTTGAATTCAATTCATAAGTTATATGAATGGGGAGATATATATGGATTGTTTAGTTTATATTTTTTCACTAAGGATTTAAATGAATATGTTAAATGGTTCCAATGGACTTGAAATGTGATTTAAAGGCAAGATGGTGTACATGGAAACACAAGATTAAGGTAATTAAAACCATTAATATGATCCTTATGTTAAGATAATTATGTTTGTATGATTATATGTTGGATATTAATAAGTATATAAGATGGTATTAATTACCTTTGAACTATTTAAGGACTTACTGACAAGTGTTTTATGTGTTCACAAATGATGTTAATATTTTTTAGATTTAAGGAATATATCCAATAATCGTTGGAATAAGTAAAAATGAATGTTTTCAATATGTATTTCTAGTAATTCGGGTTATTAGAATGTTTCAAGAGAAAACATGATGAATGTATTCACATGTCTGGTATGAGAAAACCAAGAGCTACTTTCTGATATATGGGGATCAATGCTAAGCAATTTTTTTGAAATTTAGTGACGTTATTTCTAAGGTTTTCCAATTCCGTCATTTAGAATGTATATAAGTTTAACTATTAATGGAACAATTTATGTTAAATTATTACCTTAAAATATAATGATTTATGCATATTTGATAACTTTTGATAACCTTTCATTTATGATAATTTTATATGGAATGACCGATAATAAAATTTATGGATCTCATGATATTTTAATGCTTCAGAAATGAAAACTCTGCCTTCATTTCTTGCTGTAAAATATGAATTGGAAGTTGATAATGGCACAAAAAGGATATGGATTACCTAAAATCATGTAAGTATATATTTTCATAAAAGTACTTAGACATTGAAAAAACGTATCGTGGAATAGAATTTTGTAAAAATATAATCATTTTTGATGATATCAATGACCTTCTTCAAGCCTCCTTAGTTGATGGCTTTGTGATAGTTAAATTTATCATCACTTTGTTCTCGTTCACTCTCTACAAGAACATAATCATTATATTTATCATAGTTGTCCATGCATTCACTTTCCTCTTATTTTCTCCCATGTGGAAACCTAGTTTTGAGTTACTTTGGGTAACCATCATGTTTCCAAGATTTCCATTTTTAATAAGTTTTATTTATCTTTCTTAAGATGCGGGTTTCGTTAAATAAAACTTTAAAGTATTAAAACATTAATAGAAAAATGAATTTTTTGGGTCAAAATAATTTTAAGGGGGTAATGTAACACCCCCAAATGATAAAGGGTTAAATGACTAAATTATATGACTAATGTCTATATGGTGCACCTTCCTTTTCGGGAGCCTGTCTGTTTAGAACTCCACAATTAAGCGTGTTTGTCCGGTAGTAGTGTTCAGGATGGGTGAACTTCTGGGAAGATTCATAGGGTGTGTGTGAGTGAGGAAAATGCACACTGGAAATGACATCTTTTGGCTAGTGGGTACAGTCATTAGTCAAATGACCCATTCGGGAACATGGGTGGTCCCTTGGGTGGGGACCATGCGTCTATGGGGAAATGGGTGGGCCCCATGTTAAGGCGGGGTGGTTGTGCTATCACCAGGACCTAGTTGCCACATTTGATATCAGAGGTGGTACCCAACCTTAAGTACGGTGCCCTGCCTGGGTAGAGATGTAGGGCCCACAACGAGGACATTGTGCTCTAAAGGGTGGGTGATTGTAACACCCCCATGTGATAAAGGGTTAAATGACTAAATGATATAACTCATGTAAATAAGGTTCTACTTCCTTTTCAGGAGCCTTTCTGTTTAGAACTCCATAGATAAGAGTGCTTGTCCTGGACTAGAGATCAAGATGGGTGACCTTCTGAGATGTTTCCTTGGGTGTGTGTGAGTGAGGACAACACACACTAGAAAGGACCACATGTCTGTAGGTCAACGGGGGGTACCTGGAAGGTCAGAACCCGACGTCCATGTTAAGGGGGGTGGTTGTGCTATCACCGAGACCCAATTGTCACAGGTAAAGTGTAACCCCATGAGATTTTGTGAAATATATTTCTTGAATTATTATAATCTTTTTAGATATTTTTCATTTCATAAAACCTTTATTATAGTTTTTTATAAAAGAATTGTGTTTGGATTGCGTTGTATGCAATACCAAAATAATCATTCACTAAAATACACTCATATATAATATTTAAGTAAATGTAACACTATGTTTTTATTGTATTACACATAATACCAAGTCCCTTCAATTGTTCTTATTACACACAAGGATGATTTTTTTCTGAACTATAATATACTATTTATATTATTATTAAAATACCATTATTTCTACCATCTAGCTGTGGGATTGGAAGTTATGAATAAGATTAACTAAATTTTGAAAATATTATTTACAGATGCATATAAATTGAATCTATTGGTTATAAATTTTTTTAATTAAAAGTATGAACTATTTTAAAATGAAAAAGTTACTTTTCATAGAATACTATTTTTCTATATACAAACACAATTTTATCTCAATAAATTAATCAAAAAACTTATGATTAATGTTTTACATAAAATTTATATATTATTTATCCATTCAATATTTTTTATACCACCCAGTATATTTTATAAGTATGATATGATAATAAATCAGTTTTTATGAATAAATAGATATATTTTTCTATAGGTAATTTTGTTGTCTTTTAATAGAAAACCAATTCTAAATATAATTATAGACACCTTTATAATTTTTATATGAAAATATATACTTAATTTTTTGAATATAAATATAAAATATTACTTTGGGATTATGGTTGGTATTTTTTTGAGAACTTTCATATTATGATGAATAGGGAATAATACTGAATTTTAGTTCAAAACTGTATTTTCACCCAATTTATATATATAGTTAAATAATTTTTTTAGATTATATTTAGTTTTAATTAGAAACATTATATATATTTTAAACAAATTTAGGTTATTGGAAATAATTTCTTATTAAATTTATAAACAAAAACTGAACAAACTTTTGAATATTGTTTGTTTAGAAACTTTCTTTGTCACCGCGACCTGGGTTCAAATCCGGGTAGGGATGAATTTTCGGGGGTCCTGTAGCGGGGGTACTATAGCAGGTACTATAGCGGGGGCACTGTAGAAGACACTGTAGCAGCGGTGGTTCTGTAGCAGCGGCAGCACTGTAGCGGCGGAGGACTGTTGTAGGATACTGTAGCGGCGGTGGGTACTGTAGTAGGTACTGTAGCTGCGCAGGTTACTGTAGTAGTATTGTTCACAGTGGGTCCTTTGGGCCAAAAAATGGGCTTTCAAGCATTGTATTTAGGCCACTTGGCCTTGGGCCTTCGGGCTATGAATTGGGTCTCCCTCTACCCTCTAAAGAGGTCTTTGCTTTAAAAAAACTTGCTTTGTCATCACAACTATGGGATCAATTTTAAATTAATTTCATCCAATTTTGTGATAAAAAATAATAAAAATGGATTAATTATTTTTAATAATAAAAATATATAATTTCTAATAATTTCAATTTAGTATTTTACTACAAACTTTAGTAACAGTAATTAAAATGAATTACAGCGATTAAAGTAAAAACTATTCGACTTAATGATTAAAAATTTATCTTTAGACATAAAATACCGTCGACACATTTCCAAAATCTATTGTTTGGAAATTATTTGACCAAATTCCCTATTTTTTTAATTTTATCAATTATTAGAGTCTCATGATTTAAGGGATACCTCTCAATAGTGTTTACCTTATTATATTCATAAGGAAGCCACTCCACGTCCATTATAAAAGGGCACTCACCCCTTCCCTTATTAACACATTTAAAGACATTGGGATCACCTAAAATCTACCAATATCTACTCCCAGATCCCATAAATTATTTATATAATCCTCACTTTGGGCATAAATCCAACCATGGAATACCTTTGGTGCAAACCAAGAGGAGTTACCCAAAGAGGAGGTAACATCCTTCCTCAAGCTCCTTTTTTTTATTCTCCACCACATCAAATATTCTCATTCCTTGATTATATAATAACCTCCTTATCTGAAATATATTGATATTTTATTATTATAAGGTTTATACCAACATGTATATTTACATCAATCTAATGGGTAATGAACATACCATTTTTATGTGTGACGAACTACCGCCTCAAAAAAATATTGATCTTTTTTTCTTTTTCCACCTCTCATGGTTGGGAATTATGATTGGAAATCTACTTTTATATATTATATATGATATTAATGATTTATTTATAGTTATTTAATTATTATATAAATCATACCTTCATGATTTCTATTTCTTGGAAACACGGTGACTTCGTTTGTGGACGTGTGAACTACCTCCTCCTCAAAGTGACGTGATTCATTCACACGTTACATGAAATTTATTAAGGGTGTGTTTAAAGAACTTTTATAATATATATCTAATAATAATTATAATGAAATTATATGATATATTTATACATATATTTAAATTTAATTCTTTCTTTAAATATGATAATATAATGGAAACAACATTCATGCGCTCGTATGCCCAACCGTCTCCATAAATAGTGTATTCCATTTAATATTTTTTATTTTAAATATTATTAAAAATTATTATATAATTAATATATATTATATTTACATAATTTTTTGCATTCTTAAAATAAGTAAATAATTATCTAGGTAATATTATCAATAATAACAAGTATATGCGTGTACGAAAAACAAAGCGGATATTACATGTAACGTAACATTAACAAGAAATTGTTGATAAAAGGGTAATATAAACTCATAATAAAATAATATATGGTGTTATAAATAAAAATATGGTTCTATAATATATTTATAATAAACATTAATTTATTATATAGGAATTTCCAATGAGTACATTGAGAGTCTAGACATATGGTAAGGGTTTTCTCGTCTCACTTTTATTTCTGCATATTTATGAATTATTCAACACTTGTTTCTTTTTATTGCTTTATATAATTACCATTTATATATTATAGTATTCTTATAATTAAATTTATGTTCATTTACATATCAATTTTATTATCTCTCATTCATGGGTTTTATGATTCAAAATTTACTAAATCAGTAAAGTATATTTGTCTCAATTTTCCTTCTTTGAGAAACATTTCATGTTATTAGCCTATATTGTTCTACGAGGTGTATCAAATGACCATTGAGAGGTTATATAATGAATATACTTATTTTAATTATAATTTAATTTTCATATAATTTCATTTTATTACATTTTAAGTATGATTCAATGTTTTCAAGTAGTAAGAGTTAATTACAACAATGTCATCATTTATCAAGATTATATATGATTGTAATTTAATTTGTAAAATATTATCATCTAAATATCAAGAAAACTCGTGAATTTTTTTTCCACTCTATTTACTCATGATACCTCCAAGTATTAGTACCATTTCACACTCTATGGTACATAAGAATTTTAATAATGTCTTATTAATAAATCTGACATTTTTCCTGTTTTCGGTCATAAATCTATATTTTCCAAAAATGGTTTCAAATATTCCATTAATAAATTTTCGAATTAATTTTTAATGAAATGGTTTTCCAAACATTTTAAAGATTTACTTATATTTTTTCAATTTATTTTCAAAGAAGTATTTTTGAAATTTTTTTATATCTTTCTTTATAAGTTTAAAAAAGTTATTTTCAAAGAAATGGTTTTTAAAAAGGTTTTAATAATTCCTTATAATATTTAAAAATATTTTCAAGGAAAAAGGTTATAAATATGTTTTCAAGAATATTTAATAAGTTTTCAATGAAAATTTTGTCAACAATTTTTCATATCCTCTTTTATATATATTCAAATTAATTTTCAAATAAAAAAAATTCAAGAATGATTTTTATTTTGAAAAATATTTTTCGAAGAATAAATGATTTTCTCCACATGAAATGTATTCAAAATATATTTCCAAATTAATTTTCATATAATATTACATCTATTCGAGTTACTCATTCCTTTATGGGAAAATTATCTAAAGGATCTATTCATATTATTTATATTAATGGTATATGTTTTAATGGAATCATGTTTATGAAACCTACTTTTATTTCACGGGTTATATGTTTATGAAACTAATTTCAATTTCATGGGTTATAATATTATGAAAAAAACTTATTTTCATGGGATATTGTTTGAAATAATGATTATGAAACATTTCTCTTCTTTATTAGTTATTATATCATGACATGTTTTTTATGCCCATTTAATATCATGGGTTATGATATGATTGTTTATGATCTTGGGGAAAATATATGTATTATTTAATTATGAGATTTTTAGGACCTATATCTTCTTCCAATTCATTGGGTAATGATTTATATCTCATAAAATAGACTTGGATATAATGGGATGTGAACTCAGTTCAGAAAAGGACATTGTCATCTAAGATCATCTTAGGAGTGAACCTTAACAACTAAGATGGTCATGGGAGTCGACCATGACTACCAAAATGGTATGCAGAGTGAAACCATACAACTAATATGGTCATGGAAGTGATTATATGAGTACTATGTATATCATTGATATTATTATGTGCCTACCTCAAATTATATATCTTTGTCCTATGGTATGATTTCTTGGCTTGTTATCTTGATTCTGTTATGGTTCAGGTCTTCTGAGCCGGTAATATGTATTTCATGATTCATGTTTATGATCTTTGATATGTAGGGTATGATATTATATTATTACAATCACATTCACAAACCCATATTCTCGTCTTTACAGTAATATATCTCCCTTGATTACCCTTACTAATTATCTAATCTCACCACTTGTTATGTTTCCTTTCATCAGGTTATGAATATATTTTTATATATGATGTGGCTAATAAGTCTTATAGTCATGGTGAACATTTTTAGAGATAATTTATATCACTTATGTACATTTTTTTATGCAACTAGGATTCAAAGACACTAAAAAAATATGGTCTCTGAGAATCTAATTTTTAATGTTTTTATTATTCTAAAAAAATGATGAAATGTAAATATAAGAAAAGTGAGGGTCTATATAGTATATCTATTCTAAAACCATTTCCACTTTTAGTATCAAAGCATAAATTTTTGTCCAAAAATATCATAGAACTCGACCTTACCAAAACTTTTGAATGTTCGAATACAATTATCCTCAAGGTATATCATAGGCTTATAATCCTAAATCGATGTCTTCTTAATTTATTTCACAAGGATTATACTAACCTCTTATGATACTAATTATAATTACAATGACTTTGGTAACCCAGATCCAATATCTTCTTTATTATGTTGACATAAGATACACTAAATCACATCCCAAAGTACCCAATAGTTTATTAGTCTTGGTAAACTATACACATACTTGAGTATTAAATTATATTTGAAGAAAAAATTACAACATAATGTTTTTCTAGAATATCATTACTGCCCCTAGTATGACCTTGCATATTATTCTTAGTATTCATCCTAGTTTCTTGGGAAATGAAAAAAATAAGTGTGATCTCAAATTCTCAATAAGGTTGAACATAATCCTTAATAATTAAATATTCTCAGTTAGTATAAAAGGAGAATATGGTTATAATAATATAATAAAGGTGAGTGAGCATAAAATAAGAATATTCATGCTAATTAATACCTGGATAATCAAACAAGAAAACATGGAATAAGGTTTTTTCAATGCCAAGAGTCATCAAAATCAATAATCATGAGCCATGTAATATCAATCTTGATCATAAGAAACATTATAAACTCATATCAAGCATAGATAAAATGTTTTAGAATATTCAAACAACAGCATCATTGAACCCTTACCTTATTGAACCCATGCCAATTGAATAACTATACGGTCAGCCTCTAAAATAATTCTTTATAGAACATAATAATTACCTGATGCATTAAACCTTTATCTAGGGGAAACCATCATTTAAGATATATCAGGCTCACCCAATACTATCGGGGTGCACACATCGTATATGAAATTTCCAATAACCACAAGATGGATAAATTATATAGAAATTTTATTTCATCATAAAACTCCTAAAACAACCATTATTCCTTTTATAGCGTGATAAACATATAGAAAAAAATGTGTTCCATAAAAATCTATTTGAAAAAATGATTAAGTGATTGCAAAGAAATGGGTTCCATTAAAATCTCTTTGAAATATAGTTACCACGTGGAAAATAAATAGGTTCAATAAAAATATCATTGAAACATGATTAACCTGTGAAAAAAATGGTTTTCATAACTGTAATGACACCCCAATTCTCATTGCCTTGAGAGTACCACGAGTCATTACTAGGCCTTAAGCGATATCCCCAAGGCACCAAAGGCTGGAAATAAATGTCGATGGGTTTCAAGTACAAGTGGGGGATGATTTACCCTTTAAGAAATAAACCCATAAACCAACCATAACCAAACAATCACTAAATGATGCATGAACAAATGAAAGACCAATAAACACTTCATTTATATCAAACTACATCAAAGTACACAACAACAGAAGACAAAACTAATCATCGAAGTACAAAGTAGATGAAAAACTCAAGACTCTCTAAAGACACTACTACTCCATGATCCACAAGCTCCAAGCTCTACAACATCTCCCAAGCATCACCACAAGCCACTAGAAATAAGATGTTTTACCTTTACTTGTGTCCCAGAATACAACATCTACAAAAGCACTAATGTGCCAATGCTGGGGTGAGTATAAAACTTAGTAGGTTTCCCCAATACTTCCCTACTCACGCCACTATGATAGAAGAGTTATCCACATTTATATAAATACATTTTATATAAAACAGTTTCTCAAAAGCAGTTTATAACTAAATATAAACAAGTTTTCAAAACCATTCATAACCAAAGGCATTCCAATAGCAATTAAAAAAAAATCCCGAAAGTTAATTTTCCAGAAAAATAACCAAACAAGATTTAGAACCATTTCACAATATCCCTTTTTAGAATACCAAACCATTCCACAACCCATGAAACCAACCATGCATTCTGCGTTATGACATTTCCTTTCTCATGAGCGGTTTCTCGTCAATCTGCCAAGTCGTCACAAGGTAATTGTTCCCCATGTTCCATTATTCCTTTGGCACTGAGCACTTGGTCATATTTCAACCAAACCCCGTATTTCCCATGTGCCATTAACCCTTTGGAAATGAGCACAAGGTCATATTTCAACCAAGCCTTGTACATGCAATATGAACACACACCTTCCCAATTTTCCATTATCCCTTTTGCACTGAGCACAAGGTCATATTTCAACCAAGCCCTATATTTCCCATGTGCCATTAACCCTTTGGAACTGGGCACAAGGTCATATATCAACCAAGCCCCATACATGCAACATGAAGAGACACCACATATTCCCATTAATCATGCCAAAACATGCATTCAATAAAAACTCCTTTTTATTGTAAACCATTTCCATCAAAACCATTTCAATGTCAAACCATTTCAATTCCAAACCATTTCAATAAATCTCCCTTTTTATTGAAAACCAATTCCAGAAAAGTCATTTCAATATCAAACCATTTCAATAAAACAACCTTTTTATTAAAAACCCATTTTTCATAAAACCATCTATAGTTTTAGAAAACCTATAATTTAAAATCAACATTTTATATTCAACAAGAAAAATCACTTTGCACAACAATTCACTAAGATTTCACAATCGCATCCAAACAATAAATCATCACTAAAGAAGATTTATTCTATGATTTTTACAATAAAATACATTCAAATAAACCAATTTGAATCTAATACAATCAATTCTAGAAAGAGGAGTTGAGAGTGAAGCCTCATACCTCAAAGTTTTTGATGAAAACCACAACGGTCGAAGAATGCTCGTGTAACCCAGGTCAAATCTCCAAAAACCCGCCTTAGATTACTTCTCCTAGAAATATCAGGATCAAATCTTGTCATATTTGGCATTCACACATTTAGATCTACCCATAACGGGCGTAGATCTATGAAACTGGGAGAAGAGGTTAACTAAATCTAAGTAGATCTAAGAAACCGATCAAGAACGATGAAGAACGATCACATGCCTCAAGAATCTGGCTTTGATTCGCTAAGATAAGCCTTCAGATCTCCTCTGGAATGATGGAAGAACCCTCTTTGACCTTAGGAGAAGGAAAATCCTGAGTTAGGGCCACATAGAAGGAAAAAACGAGGAACTTAGAGGCCAAAAAGACTGAGATTCACAATTTAAGGATCTCATTTAAGTGCATGCATGGTTAGTTCACATGGTTTGACAAATCGTGTGCTAACCTTGTGTTATCTACTGCCTTTCCACCCTTCTCACATGGTTTTTCCACACGGTTAGACAAACCTTACGCCGCCCATGCGAAAGCTACTACCTCCAAGACCAACAACACACTGTTTGGCCGCATGGTTTAGACAAACCATGTGCCACCCGTGTGACTTCCCCTTTGCATCAAAACATCATCCCAAGTTCTCCCTACTCTCCCAATCGTCACCCTTATCTTTATAACAATTAAAAGCATCAAAAAATGGTTACATACCAGACACCATGGGTACTACATTCTCCCCACCATTGGTCTTTCTATCCTTGGAAAGTAGAAAACCTTCATCCAACTGAAAGAGTTCCAACCACTTCTCTTTCATTTCATTTTCACATTCCCATGTCTCTTCCTGAAACATACCATGCTGTGATAAAACCCGTAGTAGGCCAATGATTTTTCAATGAAAGACTTTTTCTTTCCTATCCAAAATCCGTACAAGGATATGTATCAATGAATCGTCTGGATCTATGTCAACGTGATCCCATTTGATCACATGGTCAGGATCAGGCTGATACATTTTCAACTGAGATACATGGAACAAATTATGCACCAAACTAAACCATGGTGGTAATTCCAACCGATATGCCACCTCTCCAACCTGTTCTAGTATCTCAAAAGGGCCAATGTATCTTGGATATAACTTTCCCTTATTCAAGAAATGACAATGTCAAATCCTTGGACAGATTCTCAAGAAGACATGATCACCCACAACAAACGACAACGGTCTTGAACGGTTATATGCATAAGATTTTTGATGAATTTTAGCCTTCTCCATATTCTTTATAATCAAATGAATCTTCTCTGTTGTTTCTTGGAAAAGGCTAGGCCCAACTAGTGAAGTCTCACCAGTTTCCACCTAGCATAGTGGATCACGACAAGGACACCCATACAATGCTTCAAACAGAGCCATGCGTATCGAGGCTTCATAGATATTATTGTATGATAACTCCACTAATGGTATATGCTTCTCCCATGAGCCACCAAAATCCATTACACATTCCTGAAACATATATTCCAACGTTTGTATCATCCGTTCGGATTACCTATCTGTCTGAGGATGATACATCGTGCTCATAGTCAGCTGAGTCCCTAGGGCTTTCTATAATGATTTCCAGAAACAAGATCTGAAACTCGGATCTCTATCTAAGACTATAGACCCTAGTAAATCATGCCTCTTTACCACTTCTTAGATATAGATTTTTGAAGTATCTTTTACCGTATGAGTTTCACGAATTTTGATGAAATGGGACCACATGGTAAGACGATCCACTATCACCCAATTGGCATCATGTTTCTAGACCATTCTTAGAAGACCCATAACAAAATCCATTGCTATATGATCCCATTTTCACACTGGGATAGGTAAGGATTGTAACATACAATATGGTCTATGATGCTCTCATTAAACTTGCGGACAAGTTAGGCACCGCGAGACAAACTCGGCCACCTTCCTTTTCATGTCACTCCACCAAAACTACACCTTCAACACCTTGTAAATATTCTGTATACCTGGGTGTAAATCCCATTTTGAATGGTTGTAAGCATGAAGGAGTTGTTCCTGACAAACCACAGGTATAACCTTCCAACCTATGAAACAAAAAACTGAACCCCCATCAAGTTTACAACCATCAATGGTCTCCCCACCATTGAGTTTTGAACTTAAAACTAGACATTCTGTATCATATGTCTCTGCTTCTTTGATTATCTTTACTAAATCAGGAACAAGTGTAGATGAAAATAAAACAACAACATTACCTCAGTATTTAAATTCCACATGCATGTCGGCTAAGGCTGACATCAACAGTCGTTCGTCTGAAGCATCTTTCACCAACTGAGCATATGACTTTCTACTCAATGAATCCGCCACCGAATTCCCTTTTCCTGGTGTGTACATCAAGTCAAAGTCAAACATTTGGAGATACTCCATCCATCTCCTTTGCCTCAGATTCAAATCTCACTATGAGAAAATGTGTTTCAAGCTTTTGTGATTATTAAACACAGTAAATTTCTCACCAAATATATAATTTCTCCATGTTTTCAAAGCATAGATGACTGTATCCAACCCCAAATCCTGTGTTAGGTAACTTTTTTCATACACCCTCAACGGCCTTGAACCATAAGAAACCACATGATATCTTTGCATGAGAACACAACCTAACCCTGATCTTGAAGAATAAAAATACACCGCATACCCCTGTCCTGATTTAGGAAAGATTATGATAGGTGCCGATGTAAGACAGACATTAAGTTCCTGGAAAGACTTCTAACATTATTCTGTCCATTTTAATGGATAATTCTTCTTTGTTAGAGATTTAATTGGTGAATCTAGTCATGAGAAATCACACAAAAAGCATCTGTAGTAACCAGCTCAACCATGAAAACTTCATATCTTGAACATATTCTTTGATGGTTGCCAAGAGATAACAGCTTCCATATTTTTAGGATCAATAGAAATGACTTTCTCAGAAATGACATGGACAATGAAACATACTTCCTGTATCCAAAAATCACACTTTGATAATTTGGAATACAAAAGATGATATATCAATATTTTTAACACTGTTTCCAAGTGTACCTCATGATCAGTCCTTTTTTAAATAGGCCAGAATATCGTTTACAAACACCACAAAAAAAGAATCTAGATATCGCTGAAATATCTGATTCATCAAATCCATGAAGACTGTTGGTGCATTTGTTAGACCGAAAGGCATGACTACATATTTGTAGTGGCCATATCTACTTATGAAAGATGTCTTTGGAATATCCTCCTTATGAACCCACAATTGGTGATATCCTGATCACAAGTCAATATTGTAGAACCACTGAGATCCCCTTAATTGATCGAATAGATCATCAATGCGTGGAAGTGGATATCTATTCTTTATCATAACTTGGTTAACATTATGATAATCAACACACAGTCTAATAGTTAAACCTTCCTTCTTCACAAACAACACCAGTGCTACCCATGGAGAAGTACTTGGTAGAATGAAACCATTGATTTCTAGCTCCTCTAACTTCACATTAAATTCTCGTGACTCTATTGATGCCATCCGATAAGATGGAAGGGAAATAGTACTGGTCCCCGGAAGAAGATCAATGGTAAACTCCACTTCCCTTAGAGGTGGTAACCCTGAGAAGTTATTGGGAAATAAATCTAGAAATTGATCCAAAATACCTAGAAACATGTTTTAGTCAATCTCTTCCATTGATGCCAAAGTCAACGCTGCCAGTTGGTAAGAGATCATTCCCACCATTGGTGCCAACAAGCTCTTTGCACCTTTCTTTACTATCCTCTCTCCTCTGAAGAGATGGTTGATGCCATCCTTAGTTTTGAAACTAACAGTTATCTTATAATAGTTGATGTGAGCCTTAAACATTGTCAACCAATCCATACCCAGGATTACATCATAGACATCCATGTCTAACATCGAGAAGTCCCATTTCAACTCAGCCTTTTCAATAGTTATTTCACATGCTTTACACACAACGACTTGACATTCTCTATCACCAAGAGGAGTTTTCAGTTTCAAAACAGAAGATATATTTTCCATTTTTAAACATAGAAAGTCAATAGCACAAGAAGAAATAAATTAATGGGCAGCACCTGTATCAAACAAAGACTGCATCAATTTGGAAATTAAAAGAATCATACCTCACACACTGAATGGTTTTGACTAATCATCCACTACAACTTGCTAATCTCCAAGTAGATACATGCTTTCCATTCTCTTCTCTTTATTTTTATACTGACACTTCGATTTATGAGGAGTGTCACAAACCCCCAACCTTAGAGAATTACGGAAAAAGCACTGAAGATTTCCCATCATGTTATAATTATGACATTTTCGAGGTTGTGCCTTACAATCCCGCTTGATGTGGCTCGTAGAGCCACACTGAAAGCATCTTGGATTACATTTGGGTCACTAAGGAAGTTTTAACAATCTTGTGGTCCGATTCTGATGTGTTATTCCTCCTTGAGAAAAGGTTTCTGATTTTTTCTTGCTATTACTGTAATATTTCACAGCTCCTCGAGTAAAGATAATCGTACTTCTCTACTTATATTTTCAGCAGTGACAGATATTGTAAACAATGTTTTCAGTTTTAGTCCCAATTCAACGGTTTTAAAATCCTGAGCAATGCTTTGGACCAACTGTTGGTTCACCTATGGTTCAAGTGCAACCACATTCTCACTGGCCTCTTCCGACTGGTTTCTATGACTCCTACCGGGTGCGATTTCCTAAACCAACAACAAACCCCATCAATTTAACTCTATAGAAACAGATGGCTTAGAATTTCAAATTATATCACATTATCTATCACAACATTGTGTTGCAAAACATCCTTTTTCCCATGTTCAAACATTTTTCAAATCATTTCTCGTGACTTTTCAAAATCAATCCATTTTCAGAATACACCAAATATCCTTTTTTTCAAAATCTTACATTGAAAAATATTTCTGCATTTTTTTCTCAAAAATCAGCACCTTGCACAATATCATAAGTCATTACTCACAATGAGATATGAAATCCTAGTGGGAATTCATTTCTCTACAATGAATGTCATGCTCGTCTCATTGGATAAACCCATGACAATGAGATTTCCAACATTCTAGAAGTGTATCCAAAACACTTATGTACCCAACACCCTAGTAATATGAAGTTCAACATAAATGTGTTAGCTACGTCCTTTTATTCTATATGTTTCATGTTCTGAAAATCCTACTCCTTTATACGATTTCGACCCATGGAATAGACAAGAATGAATTTCAACTCCAAGACCAAGAATATCAATGACCACTTTTTAGGCAAGTACCAAACAAGCCGATACAATTTGAAATGACCCGACAATTATCATTGGCTTGAGAGTACCGCGAGTCATTACTAGGCCTTAAGAGACATCCCAAAGGCACCAAACGCTGGAAAAAAATGCCGAAGGGTTTTTAGTACAAGGGGGTATGATTTACCCTTTAATAAATAAACCCATAAACCAACCATAACCAAACATTCACTAAATGATGCATGAATAAATGAAACACCAATAAACACTTCATTTATATGAAACTACATCAAAGTACACATCCTCAGAAGACCAAACTAAGAATCAAACTACACAACGGATGAACAACTCAAGACTCTCAAAAGGCACTACAACTCCATGATCCACAAACTCCAAGATCTACAACATCTCCCAAGCATCACCACAAGACACTAGCAATAAGATTCTTTACCTTTACCTGTGTCCCAGAATACAACATCTGCAAAAGCACGAAAGTGCCAAAGTAGGGGTGAGTATAAAACACAGTAGGATTCCCCAATGACTTCCCTAATCACGCAACTAAGATAGAACAGGTAGCCACATTTATATAAAAAAATAGTTTATATAAAAAAATTTCTCAAAAGAAGTTTATAACTAAATATAAACATGTTTTAAAAACCATTCATAACCAAAGCCTTCTAAGAGCAATTGAAACCAATTTTTTAGCAAGTTATTTTTCCTGAAAAATAATCAAACAAGCTTTAGAACCATTTTACAATAACCCTTTTCGGCATACCCAACCATTCCACAACCCATGCAACCAAACATGCATGCTATGTTATGACAGTTCCATACTCATGATCAGTTTCTTATCGATTTACCAAGTCATCCCAAGGTAATTATTCCCCATGTCCAATTATCAGTTTGGCACTAAGCACATCGTCATATTTCAACCAAGCCCCGTATTTCCCATGTTCCATTAACTCTTTGGAACCGAGCACAATGTCATATTTCTACCGAGCCCGATACAAGCAATATGAACACACACCTTCCCCATGTTCCATTATACCTTTGGCACCGGGAACAAGGTCATATTTCAACCAAGCCCCGTATTTCCCATGTTCCATTAACCCTTAGGAACCGAGCACAAGGTCATATTTAAACCAAACCATGTACATGCAATATGAACACACACCACATATTCCAATTAATCATGCCAGAACACCCTTTCAATAAAAACTATTTTTTATTGAAAACCATTTCCATCATAACCATTTCAATTCCAAACCATTTCAATTCCAAACCAATTCAATAAAAATACTTTTTTATTGAAAACCAATTCTATCAAAGTCATTTCAATCTCAAACCATTTCAATAAAACACCCGATTTATTGAAACCCCATTTTTTCATCAAACCATCAAAAGTTTCAGTAAACCAATAATTTAAAATCAGCATTTTAAATTCAGCAAGCCAAATCACATTGCACAAAAATTCACCAAGATTTCACAATTTCATCAAAACCATAAATCATCACGAAAAAAGATTTATTCTATGATTTTCACAATAAAATCCATTCAAATAAACCAATTTGAATCTATTCCAATCAATTCTACCAATACGAGTCGTGAGTGAAGCCACCTACCTCAAAGGTTTTGATGAAACCCCCAACGGTCGAAGAACGCTCAAGAAACTCGAGTCAATTCTCCAAAAACCTTCCTTAGAAAACATATCCTAGAAAGATTAAGACCAAATCATTTCATATTTGGAATTCAAACACATAGATATACCCATAACGAGTGTATATCTATGAAACCGAGAGAAGAGGAGAATTATATCTAAGTAGATCTATGAAACTGATAAATAACGATGAAGAACGATCACATACCTCAAGAATCCAGCTTCAATTCTCTTAGATAAGTGTAACAGCCCGAGATTTTATGAAAAATATTCTTTTTAATTTTATTAATGTCTTGTGTTGTACGCTACACCAAAAGGAGCTTGCACAACACGCATATTTGACTTGCCTTTCATTACACGCAATCGCAACCTTCCTCGATAGCGTGTGTAGTACGCAATACTGAGTTTCACGAAACAACGATATGCTATTAAAATATTATTAAAACTAGCCGTTATGAATAGTAATAACAACTTTTTAAATTTTAGAAATTTTATCTCTCAAAATGGACTTCATTTTTGGATTCGGAGTATCGAATTTAGCCTTAGGTGAAATTTTGGTACTTTTCGGATAACTTTCATATTTTGATGAATATTGAAAATTACTAAATTATAATTAAAAACAACTTCTTTAATAGAAATAATTAATAGTGATAAATTATTAATTTTAGTGGTTTTAAAGTATATTTAGAATATATTTTTACAATTTAATACAATGTTGTTCATTGAATGTAATTTCACAGTTAAACCAGACATAATCAAGTGTCAATCTTTTGATAGATATTGTTTCTTAAAAATACGCTATTTGTTTTAACAGCGGGATTTAATTATAAAATTAATTAATGCAACTTCTATGTTATTAATTTGGTAAAATAGACTTTAATTTTGAATTCGGAATATGAAATATAGCTTAGGATGAAATTTTGGCATTGTTCTGAAAAACATCAATTTTTGATGAATAGTGAAACTACTATGTGGTAGTTAAAAAAATTGAATTTGTCATAAAACTTAATTTTACCGCTTCTGTGAATGGAATTTCAAAAAATCTGAGAGACACGGTTGATTTCAGTAAGTAAAATGTGGTTCAATGAGATGAAAATAATTTATGGTGAATAGTAACTTTTTACTTTTATTTACCACGGTTAAAAGTAAATAGGGTAATTAGGGGTAAGAATGATATTAATATTACCCTAACACATGTACTAATTATATTGGACAAGTGTATCCCGACCAAAAACAACCTTAAGTGTAAAATATTATCATTTAGGCCCACTTGGATTAGATTAGGACATTTATTATTATTTAATTCAAAGAAGAGTTAAAAGAGTTAAAATCAATGTTTATTTACTAAAACATTTTTATTATAGGGTTATACATAAGATAAATTCGATTGTAAGTATTCATTAGAAATATAAAAAGATTTCCTACATAATGATATTTTATTTATAATTTTTAGACATTAAATAAATTAATTTATTTATGACACAACGATGATGTAGTAATTACCCTTTTAAGGAAATATTAACATAATTGATGTTATAAATGCTCAAATGAATGTAATTTGAGACTTTTTATGAATTCCAATAATTTTCTAGGTTACTATGATATATTAGTGTTGATTTAATCAACTTGGTTCGAACATATAATTCTGTTATGACTTTCACAAAAATCATATATCAAATAGTCTCAAAATTGACACAAAATAGTTTTTAAATAAAATATCATATTATTAATTGTTATTTTATTCCTAAAAATCTAAGGTTCCTCCAAATGACTGATATAAGGATATATATATTAATAATAAACAATTTGTGGTTCGTTTGGCATGTTATAGTAAGTGTATTAACCATATAGTGAAAGAAAACAAAAAGACATGGTAAAAGTTAAATTATTTAACTTAGAGTTAAATCTAATTGATAAGGTTAAAATAATACCCTAAACTTGTCTAAATCCTATTGGTTGATAGTATTTAGACCCTTACCCACTTTAGCTTCGAAATAAGACCCTTTGGAACCATTATAAACCGATTTTGACTTTAATATAAAATAATATTTTGAGATATTCCTAAGGTGCCCCTCTCCTCCCTTATAAAAGGGCACCTCCTCCCCCTCCTCCTCACACCAAATTGAGCACTCAAACTCGGACAACCATTTCCATTTTCTCCTCTCCACTTCTCTAGAATAATCCTAGAGGTCCTGGTCTTCTTCAAAGACCAATATTAGTTCCCTAAGTGGCGGATTCAAAGAGGCATTCCAAAGAAGAGGTAATATCCATTACCGATCTTTTCAATTTCTTTCTTCTTCAACTTCTTCTTCTTTAGTTGTTTCATGATAAAGTAATAACATAAGTATTACTTACATACTGATAAGTTATTATAAATATGAAACAACTCTAATTAACCTTCTATTCATCCTACGGAAAAAGGAAATCATCGCGCGTGCGTACGTACGGAATACCGTCTCCACGCCGTGGTGTAATCTATTTTCCGCCACCACCTTAATTGGATGGGTATAAAGTTGTAATGAGTAACTATATATGAATATTATAAAGTGATATTGATACTGAAATAGTATACATACACTTCAACACAATTCCACGACCATGGGAACGATATCATCGCTCGTGCATACGTACGGACTACCGTCTCCACGACGCGATGAGATTCATTCTCAATGATTAACCATTCATGAATGATTATAAAGTATATATAATAAGTACTAATGAAAGATATGACCTGATAATGATACTGGAATTATTTATATTTATATGTATGTCATCTACTTAATTCCATTCAATTCAATAATGAAGGGAAAACAGCGTTCATGCGTACGTACGGACTACCGTCTCCATGAACGGTGTTTTTCATTTCATTTATCTATCTATTATATATATATATATACTGAATATATATGATATATAAATCATATTTTATATTCTGGAAGTAAGTAAATCATGATATAAGTAATAATAATGTCAAGAACAACAAGTCAAAACACCTACGATAAATGAAACGATTTTACCCAAAACGCTTCTTTAACATGGAATTTACAAAAGAACGGGTAATATAATGTCATAAGTGAACAATATATGATATCATAACAATTAATATGATTCTTTAATATGTCAATGACATTATTTAAATCATTATACAGGAGGTTCGGACACATACGAAGCAAATTGGACCTAAGGTAAGGGAAATATCACAATCTCACTTTTATCCGAGATTGTTCTTACTTTGGTAATTACTGGGGTGTATTTTATCATCCACATCCATGTTCCCTCAATATGTAATATTATTTCCATCCTTATACAATAGTTTATATCCAATTTTACCCTTCGGTAAGTTTTTTGTAAAAGATATGAAAGGAATCTTTTGTCGTTTTTCGTACGAGGTACTTTTTGACTTTTCCGACAAAAGTACGAAGAATGTTTTTTTAACTTATACGGCATGAATGGATTTCTAAAACATTATTTCCAAGAAACTTCCTTTACATGTTTTCATGTTTATTTTTAATCAACTTCTTTTATTTTAAAGTCGTATGACATGTTATGAAAGAAAAATGTTTTTGAAGTAGAAAGGATATTTTCCTCAAGAATGGAGATCATGTATTTTATTAAAATTATTTTCCATCTAAGATAATAAAAGGGTTCTATTTTTATCCCTATTATTACATTGGTTTGATTATGTTGTGATGGAAATATTTTTATGAATTCCTTTATCTTATATGAATTGTTTTATGATGTCATGTTGTTTAAGAATCCCATTTTTATTACATGAGTTTACGCTATGATGTATGGTTTATGATTATGTGGCACACATAAGAAAGGATTCATTATAAGATGGGTGGGACCTATATCTCCCTCCAATGCATTGGGTAAGATTTTATATCTCATGAGATAGACATGGCTAGAATGGTAGGTTATACCGGTTCAGTGAAACAGGACTGAAACGAGGGTTACTCGATTCAGAAAGGGAATTTTTGCACTAAGATAGTCTTGGCAATTAGTCTTGACTAACAAGAAATGATTCTCTATGATTATGTGTGTATTCCACAAAGTTTCATGTTTTAAGTTATGATTATTGGGATTACATTTCACTTCTATGGTTTATCCCATGTTATGATATTATGAGTTCTTTTGCAGGTTAAGATTTCCAAAAGTTATGTGCTTATGTATATGATGTGATTTATATTTCTTTTGATTACCCTTACTGAGCATTTGAGCTCACCCTTTTATGTTTTCTTTTACCCAGGATATAAAGAAAGGTTTTAAGTAAAAAAAAGGGATGATATTTATGGGAGATATTGAAGATCTTTCACCACGATTAGAAGATTACGTTCCGAGTTTCCAAAGACACTAAACCATTGCGATCCTTTAGTGTGTGTTTTTGTTATGTACTAAGTATTCTGCAAATGTAATGTAATGTCAATGTACGTCAGGTTTCGGGTCTCTACAGTTGGTATCAGAGGAAAGGTTTAGTCAACCTTTGGAAACTAGGATGCGAAAGCGTTAGTGAGATCCCTAGAAATATTTCTAAGGTATGTCTAGGGATGTCCCTAAGGATAAGTATACGTATAGGATATAGTCCTAGAACTATGGTAACGATATTAGATTAAACCTAAGATGTTATATATTGAAGTTACTCCCCCTTTGTTATGATTTTTTCCTCTAACACTATTCTTTTTGGGTTTTAGACGATGGTTGGAACCCGAAGGAACCGTGTTGATCAATGCAATGGACAATGCAATGATTTTCCTCCTGAACAAACAAATGTTATGGGAGATGGAGTACAAAATCTTATTGCTATACTTACACAAGCTATAAATCCTTCTGGACTTCCAAATGAGCAGAGAATGGAACAATATTCTATTGAGTCCTTTATGAGGCAACGTCCACCTTCTTTCAGTGGGTCTACTGATCCATTAGTTTCTGAACAATGGATTAGTACTACTGAAAAGATATTTTCAGTTATTCAATGTTATGAACATGATAAAGTCATCCTAGCAGTGTATCGTTTGGAAGGAGATGCTGATCAATGGTGGAATCTTATTAAGAATACGAGGCAAAGGGATGAAATTGAGTCTATGGAATGGGACGAGTTCAAGAACTTATTTTTCAATAAGTACTTCCCTCGTATTCTCCGAACAAAGATGGAGAAAGAGTTTCTTGAACTGAAGCAAAGGGATGATGAATCTGTTGGTACCTATGAAGCAAATTTTACAAGACTTGCAAGGTACGCTTCTGGTATTATCATCCAACCTGAAAGTAAAGTTGATCGATTTTTTCAGTGGCTTAAAACCAAGTCTTCGAAGGGAATTAGATATGAGAGACATCAGTAGCTATGAAGAAATAGTGTGTTGTGCTATCAAGGTAGAAATGGAAGTTGGTGTTACATATCCATCTCATGGTTTTGACAAGAAATGAAAGATGGAGTTCAAGGAGAAATCTCAGAATAATGGTGAAAAGAAGATGAATGTTTCCTTATTCACAAAGTGTGGAAAGAAGAATGGTGGAGATTGTCTTAAAGGGACTAGAAAATGTTTTAAGTGTGGAAAAGAAGGTCATCGAGCAACTGAGTGTCGAAGTAATGGAAAAATGGTTTCTAATGATGTGAATAAAGCAAACACTGCAGAGAACGCACCACCAACACTTCAATGCTTCAAGTGCAAGGAAATGGGGCATTATGCTAATAAATTCCCTAATCCAAGGGTTAGTGATGATCAACATGAGCAACCACTGAAGGCAAAGGACAAAGGGAAGTCACATGCGATCACTATTGGCAATGTTGAATATAACAACGATGTGGTGGAATGATTATGTGTTTAGGTAATGGGATTCCAAAATAATGTTGTATCATGGAGTATTGAAATATTTATGTATTGGTCTAATGTGGTATTCAAAGTGATTGAGATATTTTTGGAAATAAGATGATATGCGCATAATGAAGGGAAAACGAGAAAATGAAATGTTTAACAGTATTCATGAGCTCATGATTGATATAAGGACTAAGTGGTATCATGGTTTGAGTATATAGAATTTTGAGGATTTTGGTATGTGGAAAGTGTTAACTTTAAACTGCATTCATGTTTTCACAAAGGCATTCAAGAGAATAAATGATTGAGGAATTTGAATTTTTGGAATGTGACCAACAAAACATACCTTATGATATATGGGGATCGCTGATAGTGTTAAATCTCTGGTAATCGTTTTCACTATGTTATGAGAGGGGACTGCAGTATTATGGATAAGCCTGAAGATTGGAATGGATTATGTTGGATATAAGTTAGTATTGTTTAAGGAAAGAAGTTTTTTTTTCGATATTATTGATGGGATGTTATAGTAATATAGTTTTAGAAAAAGGACAACCTGCAGGACGGGCGATAGCCCATCGCGTCGGACAAGGCTGTGGGAATCGAACCCACAACCGAAGTGCGACTGGTCTTTATCGCCTACCACTGGCCTACAGGAAGTCCCTGTTTAGTAGAAACTAGTTTTATTATATTAAGCAGTATGATATATGAAGTATAAGTCCATTTTAGGAACAATATATGATTAATCTCACTATAGATCGACTTATGTATATAATTTTTGCTAACCTTTTGTTTGAGACAAATGGAATGACCCGTCATTCTATCACATGATCTGCTAACACTTCACGAATAACAAATTCAACTTCATTTATTTAAGAGATCAAGTGGAAAATGTTCAAGGCACGAACAACAGTGAGATTGTACCAAAATAAAGTATTTATTCTAATTCAAAATTTCAACTTTAGGGAAATGATCTTGAAAACCAAAAATGTTGTCCTAGTGCTCTTATATCTAATGAATCAGATGGTACCTTATATCGTCACAAATTTATGGCTCTGTGATTGCTGGTTTTCCATTGCCATGTTCTCTACCACTCTCCATCAGAACATGATGGTTAGATTTCTCTTCCATATCCATATTTTCACCTATGTGGAAACCCAGTGATTAGTTTATTTGGGTAATCGTTACATTTCATACTTTAGATTTTAAAGACAAGTTTTGGTATTCCTTTTTACGATGTGGGTTTCTATTAAAGAAACTTTCGAATAGTAAACTATTTATAACCCCGACAAATTTCGAGGGCGAAATTCATTTTAAGGGGGGTAGAATGTAACAACCCGAGATTTTATGAAAAATATTCTTTTTAATTTTATTAATGTCTTGTGTTGTACGCTACACCAAAAGGATCTTGCACAACACGCATCTTTGACTTGCCTTGCATTACACGCAATCGCAACCTTCCTTGATATCGTGTGTAGTACGCAATACTGAGTTTCACGAAACAACGATATGCTATTAAAATATTATTAAAACTAGTCGTTATGAATAGTAATAACCACCTTTTAAATTTTAGAAATTTTAGCTCTCAAAATGGACTTCATTTTTGAATTCGGAGTATCGAATTTAGCCTAAGTTGAAATTTTGGAACTTTTCGGATAACTTTCATATTCTGATGAATAGTGAAAATTACTAAATTATAATTAAAAACAACTTTTTTAATCGAAATAATTAATAGTGATAAATTATTAATTTGAGTGGTTTTAAAGTATATCTAGAATATATTTTTACAATTTAATACAATTTTGTTCATTGAATGTAATTTCACAGGTAAACCAGACATAATCAAGTGTCAATCTTTTGATAGATATTGTTTCTTAAAAACACGCTATTTGTTTTAACAGCGGGATTTAATTATAAAATTAATTAATGCAACTTCTATGTTATGAATTTGGTAAAATAGACTTTAGTTTTGAATTCGGAATATGAAATATAGCTTAGGATGAAATTTTTGCATTGTTTTGAAAAACATCAATTTTTGATGAATAGTGAAACTACTAAGTGGTAGTTAAAAAAATTGAATTTGTCATAAAACATAATTTTACCGCTTCTGTGAATGGAATTTCAAAAAATCCGAGAGACACGGTTGATGTCAGTAAGTAAAATGTGGTTCAATGAGATGAAAATAATTTTTTGTGAAAAGTAACTTTTTTACTTTTATTTACCACGGTTAAAAGTAAATAGGGTAATTAGGGGTAAGAATGATATTAATATTACCCTAACACATGTCCTAATTCTATTGGAAAAGTGTATCTCGACCAAAAACAACCTTAAGTGTAAACTATTATCATTTAGGCCCACTTGGATTAGATTAGGACATTTATTATTATTTAATTCAAAGAAGAGTTAAAAGAGTTAAAATCAAAGTTTATTTACTAAAACATTTTTAATATAGGGTTATACATAAGATAAATTCGATTGTAAATATTCATTAGAAATATAAAAAGATTTCATACATAATGATATTTTATTTATAATTTTTAGACTTTAAATAAATTAATTTATTTATGACACAACGATGATGCAGTAATTACCCTTTTTAAGGAAATATTAACATAATTGATGTTATAAATGCTCAAATGAATGTAATTTGAGCCTTTTTATGAATTACACTAATTTTATAGGTTACTATGATATATTAGTGTTGATTTAATCAACTTGGTTCGAACATATAATTATGTTATGACTTTCACAAAAATCATATATCAAATAGTGTCAAAATTGACACAAAATAGTTTTTAAATCAAATATTATATTATTAATTGTTATTTTATTCCTAAAAATCTAAGGTTTCGCCAAATGACTTATATAAGGATATATATATTAATAATAAACAATTTGGGGTTCGTTTGGCATGTTATAGTAAGTGTATTAACCATATAGTGAAAGAAAACAAAAAGACATGGTAAAAGTTAAATTATTTAACTTAGAGTTAAATCTAATTGATAAGGTTAAAATAATACCCTAAACTTGTCTAAATCCTATTGGTTGATAGGATTTAGACCCTTCCCCACTTTATCTTTGAAATAAGACCCTTTGGAACCATTATAAACCGATTTTGACTTTAATATAAAATAATATTTTGAGATATTCCTAAGGTGCCCCTCTCCTCCCTTATAAAAGGGCACCTCCTCCCCTTCCTCCTCACACCAAATTGAGCACTCAAGCTCGGCAAAACCCTGCCATTTTCTCCTCTCCACTTCCCTAGAATAATCCTAGAGGTCCTGGTCTTCTTCAAAGACCAATATTAGTTCCCTAAGTGGAGGATTCAAAGAGGCGTTCCAAAGAAGAGGTAATATCCATTACCGATCTTTTCAATTTCTTTCTTCTTCAACTTCTTCTTCTTTAGTTGTTTCATGATAAAGTAATAACATCAGTATTACTTACATACCAATATGTTATTATAAATATGAAACAACTCTAATTACCCTTCTATCCATCCTACGGAAAAAGGAAATCACCGCACGTGCGTACGTACGGAATACCGTCTCCACGCCGTGGTGTAATCTATTTTCCGCCACCACCTTAATTGGATGGGTATAAAGGTGTAATGAGTAACTATATATGACTATTATAAAGTGATATTGATACTGAAATAGTATACATACACTTCAACACAATTCCACGACCATGGGAACGATATCATCACTCGTGCGTACGTACGGACTACCGTCTCCACGACGCGATGAGATTCATTCTCAATGATTAACCATTCATGAATGATTATAAAGTATATATAATAAGTACTAATGAAATATATGACCTGATAATGATACTGGAATTATTTATATTTATATGTATGTCATCTACTTAATTCCATTCAATTCAATAAGGAAAGGAAAACAACGTTCATGCGTACGTACGGACTACCGTCTCCATGAATGGTGTTTTTCATTTCATTTATCTATCTATTATATATATATATACTGAATATATATGATATATAAATCATATTTTATATTCTGGAAGTAAGTAAATAATGATATAAGTAATAATAATGTCAAGAACAACAAGTCAAAACACCTACGATAAATGAAACGATTTTACCCAAAACGCTTCTTTAACATGGAATTTACAAAAGAACGGGTAATATAATGTCATAAGTGAACAATATATGATATCATAACAATGAATATGATTATGTAATAAGTCAATGACATTATTTAAATCATTATACAGGAGTTTCGGACACATACGAAGCAAATCGGACCTAAGGTAAGGGAAATATCACAATCTCGCTTTTATCCGAGATTGTTTTTACTTTGGTAATTACTGGAGTGTATTTTATCATCCACATCCATGTTCCCTCAATATATAATATTATTTCCATCCTTATACAATAGTTTATATACAATTTTACCCTTCGGTAAGTTTTTTGTAAAAGATATGAAAGGAATCTTTTGTCGTTTTTCGTACGAGGTACTTTTTGACTTTTCCGACAAAAGTACGAAGAATGTTTTTTTTAACTTATACGGCATGAATGGATTTCTAAAACATTAATTCCAAGAAACTTCCTTTACAAGTTTTCAAGTTTAATTTTAATCAACTTCTTTTATTTTAAAGTCGTATGACATGTTATGAAAGAAAAATGTTTTTGAAGTAGAAACGATATTTTCCTCAAGAATGGAGATCATGTATTTTATCAAAATTATTTTCCATCTAAGATAATAAAAGGGTTCTGTTTTTATCCCTATTATTACATTGGTTTGATTATGTTGTGATGGAAATATTTTTATGAATTCCTTTATCTTATATGAATTGTTTTATGATGTCATGTTGTTTAAGAATCTCATTTTTATTACATGAGTTTACGCTATGATGTATGGTTTATGATTATGTGTCACACATAATAAAGGATTCATTATAAGATGGGTGGGACCTATATCTCCCTACAATGCATTGGGTAAAGATTTTATATCTCATGAGATAGACATGGCTGGAATGGTAGGTTATACCGGTTCAGTGAAACAGGACTGAAACGAGGGTTACTCGATTCAGAAAGGGACTTTGTCCACTAAGATAGTCTTGGAAATTAGTCTTGACTAACAAGAAATGATTCTCTATGATTATGTGTGTATGCCACAAATTTTCATGTTTTAAGTTATGATTATTGGGATTACATTTCACTTCTATGATTTATCCCATGTTATGATATTATGAGCTCTTTTGCAGGTTAAGATTTCCAAAAGTTATGTGCTTATGTATATGATGTGATTTATATTTCTTTTGTTTACCCTTACTGAGCATTTGAGCTCACCCTTTTATGTTTTCTTTTCCCCAGGATATAAAAAAAGGTTTTAAGTAAAAAAAGGGATGATCTTTATGAGAGATATTGAAGATCTTTCACCACGATTAGAAGATTACGTTCCGAGTTTCCAAAGACACTAAACTATTACGATCCTTTAGTGTGTGTTTTTGTTATGTACTATGTATTCCGCAAATGTAATGTAATTTCAATGTACATCAGGTTTCGGGTCTCTACAATAAGCCTTCAGATTGCCTCTAGAGTATTGGGAGAACCCTCTTTGACCTTAGGAGAAGTAGAATCCCGGTTTAGGGCTCCATATGAGGAAAAACAAGGCACTTAGAGGCAAAAATTAGTGAGATCCACAATTTAAGGATCTCATTTAAGTGCATCCACGGTTAGATTGCATGGTTTAACAAACAGTGCACTAACTGTGCATTAGCTACTGCCTCGGCCACCCTTCTCGCATGGTTTGGCCACATGGTTTGACCAACCGTGTACCGCCGCTGTGGAAGCTACTGCCTCCCAGACCAACAACGCACGGTTTGGCCGCACGGTTTAGACAAACCATGCACTGCTAGTGCGACTTCCCCTTTTGCCTCAAAACTCCATTCCAAGTTCTCCCAACTCCCCAATCCTTAACCCTTAACATTATAACCATTTAAAGCATCAATAAATGGTTACATGCCAGAAATTGGGGGTACTAATATAACAATATCTTTGAAATAATCTTAATCCATCCAGAGAAATAATGATAATGGTATCCTGAAAAAATTTCCTTGTTGGATCATAAGTAACAGTAAGGGTTTTTATGGTTTTTGAATTTTAATAGAATTAAAAATATTATTAAATAAATTTAGATGAAAATAATCTTTTGTTTTTGAAAAAATAACTAATAAAAATCTAAAAATTCACTAAATATTACAAAAATACTTTTATTTGGAAACAAATATGGAAACATATAAATTAATATTTAAAAATAATTTATAACATTTCATGAGGAAAATATCCTTCCCATTTTTAAAAAACCTTTTAAAACATTTTAAAAATCCATTTATTTGAAAATATCCTTGAAAACATATAATGTAATCTTCAAAGTAAATAATGTTCATGATACTGTAAAATTTGGTTCATGTTGTACACATTAAAAAAATACCCCTTTCACACTATTGGTAAAATTCAAAAGGTAATTTTTTAAAAATGACAAGAATAATCATCTAAAAATATTTTTAAAAGTAGTTAAAAATTGGAAAATATTTCTACACTAAATAATTTGAAGATTTCTAAAAATATAATTAAAAACAATTTTAGAAAACATGGTTTTAGATGAAAAATATTTTTCGACCAAAGAGAGAAATAAAGAATATTTTTCTTAAAACATTTCTTCCATTATTTTATGTTCCAAAGAGTGTCAAAATATTCATGTTAATTGAAAATATCATGAATAAACCGAGGATAATAAAATTCTAGAGAATTTTTTAATGATATATCATAATATTTAATGATAGGAGACTTAATTATAAATAATCCCAATAAATGATGAGATTGTAACATAAATCCCTTACCACTATATTAACTTTGAATCGTAATCCCCATGAAATTATAAAAATAAATGAAACATAAAATTTCATGATAATAAATAAATTCAAGATATTACATGTCAAATGGGTTCTATATACCCCTCATAAAATAAAATAGGTTCATAACAAGACATAAGACTCAAAGGATGAAAATTGAGAATACTATCCCTTACCAATATAGTAATATTTTGAATTATAATCTCAAATAAATCATAACATTAAATGAAAAATTATATATTATGGAAATAACGTGATAAATTATATTAAATTTCAATGGGGAATTAAATAAACCACAGAAAAGGAATGAGTGTTGAATTTTCATATGTCTCCGAGAAATAAAAGAGATACTAGAAATCCCTTAGAAGGATTATATAATTGAAGATGGGATTAATAAATGAAATGTTTTTTTGTATCAAATAAAAATACACATAATATTTTTAAATACCATATAAATTAATCTACTTTTCTTTCACACAAAAACTTAGTTTTACATAATGAATTAAGAATATGTTTGACTCAATAAATAGAAATTTTGTTAAGAAATCCCCTACCTCATGCTTCTTTTTCGTTGGACATGATTTAACATACTGTATAGTGGTTTTAAATAAATTATTAACTTATTAAAAAACCACTATAATATTTATAATATCATATATTATCCTTTTATAACATATTATCACCCATTTTTGAATAATCATTCATTAATTTCATTATTTTAGTTGTAAATTGTATTGTTTTATCATTCATGATTTTCTATGAAATTTTTGGTTCTTGTGAATACTATATAGTTCCATAATCTATATAATATTAATACTGAAATAATTATCATATTTATAAAATAATTATACTTTTAATAACAATCATGAAATGTATTTCTGAAAAATGATGTATATTATGATCATGGAAATGGTAGGTTGTTTATACACATTAGTAAATTTTACATTTTTCAAAAATCATTATGGAAAGATGGTAAGTAATGTTATCTTTAAATAATTATTATAATATCATTTATACACCACATTATTTCCTTAAATATACTTATATATATATCAACCACATAGTCTGGTGATGAAAATAGAATCACATCACCTCGTGAAGTCAGTAGTCGACACATACACGAACAATGCTATCATTTTTCTAGGTAAAAAAATAACATGATATATTATATTTTAATAATGATAAATTATTCGTGAATATCATAATTATTTCATGTATACCACATATATTAATTAACTAAAATCACCTAAAATATTTTATAAAAGATGAATAACATTACTTCACGAGGCACGGGTCCTCCCTACACAAGAGTGACGTTATCGTATCCAATACAGAATGGAAAGTAAATAAGGTATATATTATATAATGACTCCATATGTGTTATTATTTTATTAATATAAAACATATATACTTTATATCCATCATATTACCCAACCATGAGGTGTGGTAATGGTAAAAACAAATGACATCAGTTCGCGAGGTGGTAGTCTATCATACACATGAATAATGGTTCCATAACCCATTTGATAGAAGTAGTTATGGTTATAAGTTGTTATATTAACAAAAAAAACATATATTTATAATTATTATATTTATTTTAATATATCATCATGGTTTAATAATAATTTAAGGTATTGGAGGAGGAAATAAAATAAAACCCATTATTGAAGAACATTACCTCTTCTTCAGGTTACTGCCTTTGGATTCCACCAAAGGTCTTCCACAATTGTATTCCAACCCAAAATAAGGATTATATGACACTAATATAGAATTATATAAATTTTTTGGTTATTTATGTTTATAAAATGGGTTTTATGGTTTTAAGAGATGATGAGAGGGGTGGCCTTTTATAAGTGAGGTGAGTGGAACACTTGTAATTTTCCAAAAGAATAAATCCCACTCATTTTTTCATACGAGATGGCTCCAATAATGAAAAATTATTGATCATAAAATTTATAAATTCTAAATAAGTCCAGAAGGTATATTTTTTTTCAAGTTTTTAGGTCATTATAACTATTCCCTTTTTAGTTCAAAACCAATAGTAAACCCATTTTTACCTTAGCTGGTGTAATTAAATTTTACTATTTTCAAAATTCATTTTCGTCAAAAATTAATTTAATATTATTATAAAATATAAATTATTCGGATTCATAATATGGAATCTTTTTTTAAAAATTTAATTCAAATAACATAATGGTTTTCTTTTGAAATTAGTCCAATATATGTGATGAGAAAGCGTGTTTTCAAAGAGAAAATGTTCAAACGTTTACAATGTTTTTATATCCAAATTAAATATGAAAATAATTCCAATGAACTATATTGTATTAATAAATATAAATTTTAACTAATTATATTTGAAAACCAATCAAAAATATTATTTATCTTTGTTAATAAATTATATTAAATAGAAGCTTTCAATTAAAATTCCATATTTTTCACTATTCTTTGAAAAAATGAAATGTTTCAAAAAAATTCAAAAAAAATTAACCCTAAGATAAAATTGATATTCTAATTTAAAAAATTAGGTTCATTTTATCAAATATGGTTTCTAAAATTGTATACAATTAATGTTAAATTATGATCATGAATCCAAACTAAATCATTTTTTAGGAAAAAATATTGTTATTAAGAAAACATTTTGTTTTTCATTTAATTGATTCTTATTTTATTTAAACTAAATAAAAAATATTAATTTCAACAATTTATTTAGTATTATTCAAAACCACCAATGAAAAATTATATTATAATTTTAAACTACATGTTTATTTATTTAACATAGGGTTTTATGTTCCCCATGTTATCAAAAAGATTAAATTATATTAAAAATAAATATATCCAAAAGTATCAGTTTGTTACATTCTATTCTAAGATTATTATTTAAATTTATTTTTTCTATGAAACATAATTTTATTATATTAAAAAATCATAGTGGTATACCTTTTCTATATAATGAGACTCTATTAATGAGTTTTAGGATAATATTCTTGATGGATAATCCAATATTCTATAAGGAAAGTGGAAAATTATGATAAACAATTTCCATGAACATTATCCATTCATAAGAATCTATTTTTATTATAAAATAAAGTTATAATTTTAGTATAAAATTATTGAAATGAAAAGAAAATTTTAAATAATTTATTAATGATGTAGATCCAATTCATACATGAAAACCCATCAATAAATATTATAGTATAATTAAATCTATAAATATTTGGAATTGAACATCTTTATCAATCATCAGAATGAAAAAATAAATAAGTATAGTGTTACATGAAAATCATTGAGGATTCATTATTTTCTTCACATTTAAATGATAATGAGCTACTAAATTTGGGACCCAACTTACGGAAGGGTTGGATGTTGGGATATCCATATTAAGACTGATACTCTAAATCATGGTTAAATGTGGTGGATAAATTTATAGGTCTTTCCACATCAAAAATGTCAATGAAACTATATAATCATATGCTAAAAATCTATTAATCAAAAAATAGTTTTGATAAATAACACCTTGTGGTAAATATAGTTCAATATAATTTAAGAATTGGGTTAACATACTAATATAAAATGATTAAAAGGGATTTGATAAGTATTTTCTACTTGAAAATGGTCAATTAATAATGTAAACATACAAGTCCAATTCCAACAATATTAACAGTGGATCCATTAGAAACCATGATCTCTACATACCATATATGGGGTTTATAGTTACAGAACATGCATGTCGATGATGTGATCTACAGATCCAAAATCCAATATCTAAGATAGGGATCTAGATCATACCATTCTCAATATCTAGTTATCATACCTGATCCAGATTTCAGTTAACCTCATTTTTATTCTAGATCTCCAAAGGCTGGTATAGGATCTATGGGTATCTGAAATGTCTCGGATTTTTCCATACATTATAAAAAAATATGTGGGAATTATTTCGAGACCAGTCTTTGAGACGGCCTGCGGTTTCGGGGCCCGGTGAGCCTGGAACAAATGTTTGAATGTAATTAAATAATTAAATTATGCATGTGTGTGGTTTTCCTGAAAATGTGGAATAACTCTCGAATGGGTCCTCGGATCAGAAATCTGAGGGCACCGTTGCGTTCAAAACAATGATTTTACCTTAGGAGAGGCCTAACATTGACCGGCACAGGTCGATGGTGAAATCCAGTTTTTGGACGTAACAGTAATAAAATATTTAATAAAAATATTTTATTGTGTAGTGAAATATTATTAAATCTGTTGCAACAGATGTCTTTTATCCTTTTTAAATAAAGGCTAGTTCATGGGTCCAAGGTTACAAACCTCATAACCCTGAAACCCTTGGCGGCTCTGGAGGCTCTGGAGAAAACCTCCCAATGCGGAGACGACGTTCTTGAAAAGTTTCGCCGGCGACGATGACACTGCGACCGGATCATCGCCAACGAACGCCGCGGATCTAGGTAGGATGTTTGATCTTGATTCGTTTCCATGTTCTTGATTCCTACAACGAAGGCAGACTAATATGCGAACCGATTAGCCCGCGGATCGATTATTTTGTAAGCGGGTGTGATTTGGGGTTTTATCGGGAGATCAAATAATCGAGATTTATAATCTATTGATTATTGTGGTATTGATCTAACGGCAACGAACATGGATCGTCCTGAACAATGATTGAGGTTTGTCCCTCTTGTTCGATTCTTTGTATTTTTTTTCTCCATCGCGTTTTTCATTGCGTTCTACGCATTCGTGGAGGAAATTGATCGTTACACATTCGTTTATTGGTGCAATGATCCGAGATCATAGATCCAACCTCGGAGAGATGTCACGGTGGTGCGACGACAGTTTCAGTGGACGCTTCAGAGCGGATCGAGATATATGAGTTTTCGGGCGTTTTTCCTTCGGATGGATTGTTCGAGGTTTATGATCCGATTTTAGGAACGAAAACACCCGTTATGGTGTTTGTATGATGAAACGAACCAACCCCTGGAGTATCAAGACGAACGGATAAGAAACCATGGATTCAGAGGATCAGCCATGGCGCGAGGAGGAAGACGTCGTTTTTTGGAAAAATCTCGACTACACGGTGTGTAGTATGGGCTACACGGCATGTGTTCATCGGTGGACCACCTGGTGTGTACTCTGGGAGTACCCAGACATGTGCTGGGTACACGGCCAAGGACACGGCGTGTATACCCCTCCCCAGAAAGACCTGTCCCGATACACAAGATATCCCATGTGATGATATACGGTCAGGCGACACGGACAAAGACCGTGTAAGGGCACATGGCCAGCGTACACGGAGTGAGACCCGGGTGCTCGGACACGGTGTGTGATTCTTCTACACGCCGTGTTGTTACTTTCTATCCAATAAGTTTAATGACACAGGCCGTTTACACGAGTAGTACCCGAAGTCAAGGAACACGGTGTGTGATCCTTCTACATGCCGTGTAGTTGGGTTTTACCCAGCTTGGACAGATGACACGGGCCATTTACACGGGCAGTACCTAGGGTCAAGAAACATGGCGTGTAACCATACTACACACTGTATAACCTATCTTAAATGGATTGAGCCACATGTCTTCTGTGACTTGGACTAGCTTTCTTATGGTTTGTACCCTTGGTCTTTCCCCTAAAGGTTCTGGTATCATTTAATATATACAGGAGTATGATCCCTTCAGCAGGACTTCCTGAATAGAGTTGTTGGAATCCCCTCTGTGATACTTGTATCGGGATACTCTATTCATTCTTGGAACCCTAGGTAGTGTTCTGGGTATCAATGTGACCAACTTTACCCGGGCGCCGATCCTCTACTTATCGGATTAGCTTAGACTAAATTGTCAGAATCACCCATGACCTGGTTGTGATCCTCATCTGAGCATCATGTTCTCAAAGTACTTGTGGAGTGTGTTCTCTTGAAATGAGTACATCATATCTCATTCTTTAGACCTAGGACTGTGTTCTCCTGGTTGCATGCTTAGTGAATTCTTCAAGATGGATCTTAGTGGTGGTTTTGCAATAGTCATTTGTGTAAGAGTATATCCGGATATTCATGTTATATGTTCTGTAAACATATACTATGTAGAGATGACTGTACCTTTATTTTGTGGTATTTCCCTTGTTGTATTCCTTTGTGGTTTTGGGGTATCCTACTCGGTATTGTTATTCTCACCCCTGCACGGGCTTTGCCCACAGGTGTCGTGTCGTGTCTTGTGCAAACAAGAGGGCCTTTGATAGGATTCTAGGGGGACTAGTACCGGACTATACTCAGTGAGATCAGACCGGCCGAGGTGTGTTCCTACGACTACATATTCCAGTTCCAGCACCTTTCTTTACAGGTTGGACTTTGTTACGGACTCTCTTTTGGTGCGCTTGTACTTTTGGCCCAAGGTTTTACATTATTGTACTTTACCATCCTGTTGTACTCTATTGGTTGGGTTTTAGTGTATGCATTCATCTTTTTTCTTTTAGTAGTTTTTACTTTTCATGTTTGTGGTATTGGAGATGTTTTTGGGTGTTTATAGGTTTATAGGCAATGCCTCCCATGTTAGTACCACGCCTACTCGGTGCTAGTCACCAGCCCCTGGCCTATTGGAGGTGGGCTTGGGGAGTTACGGCTCGGGCCCCATTGGGACGGGTTGTGAAAGGGTGCTATCAAATGTGGTCGGTTCTACCTTAGGACCGAGAGTTTGTGAGTTGTTTTGGGGAAACATTGTTAAGTGTTTTGAGTTCAGATTTCAGGCTAGGGACCCCAGTGTTGGTGCGGGCAGCCGACGTATCCATACACCAGGACTCTGATAACTTTCTTTTCAACTCGGAACATGATAACACTTGTTGCAGGTGAAAATAATGGTACATGCATTATTTAAAAATAGGATGTGGTCTCCATGTCCTTCTTGTGTCAGATCTCGAGATATACTCACTGACTGCGATACGTCTTGTTTAATTACAGGATGCCTTCACAATGCGCACCCGCTAGGATCCAAAAACTAGATCATGACGATGACCCCCTCAGTTATGAAGCTTCGATTCAGGGACCAGATCCCCCAATTTTTCCTCAGGGTGGTGTGCCAGCTATTCCACCACCCGCGGGGCAGTGTTTATGGCCTGCTGTACCAGTGGAGGAGGAGCACAGGCTGAGCGAACTCCATGAGTTTCAGAGACAGATACCCCTAGGGTTTCGAGGTGATCCTGACCCTCAGGCAGCAGAGGACTGGCTTGAGGTAGTGACCAGAGTCTTCCGTTTGGTCAGGACACTATCAGAACAGATGGTGATCCTTGCAGCGAGCCTTCTGTAGGGCTCAGTAGGACGATGGTGGAGTTTGGTTATTCAGACTCATGACAAGGTGACTCTTGCATGGTCGGAGTTTGAGAATCTCTTCAGAGTGGAATTTTCACCGATTACCCTGAGGGCAGTACATATACAGGAGCTTCTTCATCTCTAGTAGGGAACCATGACGGTGGCTGACTATTCATCGAGGTTTACCGACCTCTCGCGGTACTCGATGGATATTTTCAGAGATTAGTACTTCAGATCTCGAACTTTTGAGAAGGGATTGCATAGAGAAATCTGAGCTAGCATCGTCCCTATGAGAATTCCTACTTATGTTGGGGTGCTCGAGTGGGCATTGGTGGTTGAGAGTTTCTTGGCAGAGTAGAGACAGCCGGCAGTTGTCAGTAGTGAGCGAGCTGGAGCAGATACCTCGGCAGCAGGGAGCCGACGTCAGGGACCCAAGCGTGGGAGACGTTTTTATATGAGATCCCAGGCCATGGGATCTACCGTACAGGGTTTGCAGGGTGCATCCATCCAGCCTCGAGAGAGGTGATTCTACTCATGTGATGGCAGGAGACATCTCGCTCGAGATTGTCTGACCCACCGTACTACTGTCATGGGAGAAGTGGATGAACCACTAAGTTAGAGTCAACATGTGGAGCAGACAGATCCGTGGGGCGGTGTACATGGTAGGGGACCTGGGAGAGCAGCTGGAGGTTGTCATCATTTTGACCTTTTACCCCCACCACCCTCAGGAGGTGCCCCCAGGTTCAGGGAGCCGGTGGACAGAGTCAGGGAGAGCTGCAGGCGGCAGAGGCTTATGACCAAGGTACTCCCGTAATGATTAGAGGTACAATCTATGTCTTTTCTACTTTGGCTTCCGTACTGATAGATACAGGTTCTAGTCATTACTTTCTGGCTACTTATCTTGTTCGAGACCTTGAGATTCTAGTTGAGCCGTTGACTCGACCCTTATGCTTCGAAACACCGACTGGAGAAGATTCAAAGATAACACACCTCTGTAGAGAGTGTGACCTGACCCTTGGAGGTGAGAGTTTCATTTGGAATTTCATTGTGGTAGCGTTGAGGCCTTACGATTTCATTCTTGGTATGTATTGGCTATCCACAGTTCATGCCTAGATTGACTGTTTTAGGCGAAGGGTATAGTGTGTCCGAAGTGATGAAACGAGGTTCTCTTTTGTCATTAAAAGAGAGACCCAGGCAGTGCAGGATGGACTCATGCATAGGAAGGTGTAGTCGATATCCTATTAGTTGTTTATCCTAGTCCTTAGCGTTGCAGATGTTATGAGTTTCCAGTTTCTAGCAGTAGTGTCTGAGTATGAGGACGTATTTCCGGAGGATATCCCAAGACTACCTCCTCGTCGGGAGATAGATTTCTGCATTGAGTTTCAACCCGGGACGACACTGATATCAGCCTCAGCATATCAGATGGCTCCTACAGAGCTTCCTGAACTGAGGGTGCAGCTGGAAGACTTGTAGAAGAAGGGATTTTTAAGACCTATCATTTCACCCTGGGTGGCCCTAGTGATGTTTTTCAAGAAGGCAGACAGGAGCTTGAGGCTATGTGTGGATTATCGGCGCCTGAATCAGGTGACCATAAAGAACTGGTATCCACTATTGAGGATCGATGACCTCTTCGACCAGTTAAGAGGGGAACGATGGTTCTTGAAGGTTGAATTACGATCATGCTATCACCAGTTGCGAGTACGGTATGAGGATATACCGAAGACGGCTTTCAGATGTCGCTACGATCACTATGAGTACTTGGTGATGCCCTTCAGCATGAAGAATTCCCATGCAGTGTTTATGGGAATCATGAACCGGATCTTTCAGCCCTATCTGGATCGGTTTGTAGTGGTCTACATTGACGATATCCTTGTGTAATCTACGTTTGAGGAGGAGCATGCGAGACACCTAAGGATGGTACTGAACACACTCTGAGAGAACTTGTGGTATGGGAAACTCTCGAAGTGCTAGTTCTGGATACAGGAGGTCCCCTTTCTAGGACACGTTATCTCAGCAGATGGTGTAGCAGTGGACCCAGCCAAGGTGAAGGCAGTGCAGGCATGGGAGCCACCCCGAAGCGTGACAGAGGTGCGGAGTTTCCTTGGGTTGGTAGGATATTATTGAAGATTCATTCTTGATTTCTCCAGGATTTCAGCACCCATGACAGCTTTGACCCGAAAGGGGAAGCCTTTTGTGTGGACCGAGAGATGCCAGCAGGCTTTCCAGTAGTTGAGACATAGTATGAAAAGTACCCTGATCTTGAGACTACCAGAGGAGGGTGTCGAGTACGTAGTGTTACGCGACGAATCATAAACCGGGCTTGGTTGTGTCCTGATGCAGAGGAAAGCGGTGATTGCCTATGGATCATATCAGTTGAGGCCGCACGAGCAGAACTATGTGACCCATGATCTTGAGTTAGTAGCGGTGGTATTCGCATTGACGATGTGGCGGCACTACCTGATGGGCAACTGGTTTACCATCTAATCCGATCACAAGAGTCTCAGATATATCTTTTCTCAGAAGAATCTGAATTTGAGACAAAGATGATGGCTTGATTTCCTCCAGGAATACGAATTTGAGATCATTTACAAACCTGGGAAGGGGAACGTTGTGGAAGATTCTCTTTGAAAGAAATCCAGTTCGTAGTTGCTGGATGAGGCGACGAGGAAGTTAGCCTCCTTATAGTTAACCTTCATGGATATAGATGATGGGGATTTCCTTCAGTCGATGGTTGTTACCCCTCCACTCTTATAGCGAGTCAGGGAAGCACAGCTCAAGGACGCAAGCTGTGAGAATCTACATGCTCATATATCTGCGGGTGATGCTGCCGATGGATATTCAACAGGTTGGGATCACGTTGTTCTTTTCAGAGGGAACCCAGTAGTATCGGGGACTTTGCGAGAGGAGGTTCTGAGGGAGTTCCGTACATCCCCTTTAGCGGTGCATCCAGGCATGGAAAAGATGTATCAGGACCTCCGACATCAGTTCTGGTGGCCAAGAACAAGGAAGAGTGTGACCGAGTTTTTTTCTCGGTGCCTTACATGTCTGCAAGTAAAGGCTGAGCACCAGGTGCCAGCAGGTTTGACTCAGCCCCCTGAGGTTCCAAAATAGAAGTGGGATGGTATATCCATGGACTTCATGACAGTTTTACCATGTACGTCCAGGGGACATGATTCCATATTGGTGATTTTTGATCGACTCACCAAGTTGGCCCACTTCCTAACCATACGGGACGAGAGTTCAGTAGAGATCTTGGGACGCCATTACATGTAGGAGATAGTTCTAATTCATGGAGTTCCATCCACGATCGTCTCAGATCGTGATGCTTGTTTCACATCCCGGTCGTGGAAGGTATTGCAGGAAGCTTTTGGGACTTAGTTACGCTTGAGCATAGTGTTTCATCCCCAGAATGATGGTCAGACAGAGAGGACCATCCCGGTTTTGGAGGATATGCTTCGATCTTGTATACTTGACTTCGGTCATTGCTGGGAGGATCACCTACCCCTGGCGGAGTTTGATTAAAACAACAGTTATCATTACACTATTGGGATGGAACCATTCGAGGCTTTGTATGGGCGACCTTGCATGACACCACTTTGTTGGACTGACCCAGGAGAGTAAGTAATCATGGGCCCAAAGATGGTGAGAGCTACTACTAAAAAGGTGCAGGTCATCTAGGAGCGGATGAAGACTGTACAGAGTCAGCAAAGGACTTATGCCGACAGGAGGCGGAGGCCCTGGGAGTTCGAGATGGGAGACCATGTGTTCCTTCGGGTCTCACCTTGACAGGGATTGTAGATATTTGGCTGAGGTGGCAAGCTATCTTTGAGGTTTATTGGCCATTTCCAAATTTTGAGTAGATTTGGAAAGGTGGTGTATCGCTTGGATATACCTACTCAGATGGACTGGTTACACAATGCCTTCCATGTGTCGCAGCTACAGAGGCACGTGCATGATCCATCGCACGTTATCGGCTGGGGCGAGCAGGACATTGATGATGGAGTGACCTTTGATGAGTACCAAGTGGAGATCAAGGATCGTTAGGATAAGGTCCTTCGTGGGCGATCTATTCCCTTGGTGTGTGTCCGGTGGAAGCACGACAATCTCTATGAGAGCACATGGGAGTGGGAGGCTCAGATTCGTGTGTAGTACCCACATCTTTTTTAGTAGCCTTTTTTTTGGGTTTTCGGGGACTTAAAATCCCTAATGTGGGTTTGATGTAATGTCTAGGATTTTTCCATACATTCTAAAAAAAATATTTCAAAATTATTTTGAGACCAGTGTTTGGGACGACGTGTGGTTCGGGGCCCAGTGAGCCTGGAACAAATGCTTGAATTTAATTAAATAATTAAATTACGTGCGTGTGCGGTTTTCCTGAAAAAGTAGAATAACTCCCGAACAGGTTCTCGGATAATAAATCTGAGGGCACCATTGTGTTCAGAACAACGATTTTACCTTAGCCGAGGCCTAACATCGACCGACACAGGTCGGTTGTGAAATCTATTTTTTGGATGTAACAATAATAAAATATTTAATAAAAATATTTTATTATACAATGAAATCTTTTTAAATCTATTGAAACAGATATCTTTTATCCATTTCAAATAAAGGCTAGTGTAGGGGTCCAGGGTTACAATCCTCATAACCCTGAAACCCTTCATGGCTCCGGAGGCTCTGGAGAAAACCTCCTAACGCGGTGACGACGTTCATGATGATTTTTGCTGATGATAAAGATGCGGCGACCAGATCTTCACCAAAGAATGCCACGGATCCAGGTAAGATGTTCGATCTTGATTCCTTTCCCCTTTCTTGATTCCTACGACGAACGTAGACCAATCTTTGAACCGATTAGCCCACAGATCGATCATTTTTCGGGCGGATGTGATTTGGGGTTTTATCAGGAGAAAAAATACTCATGATTTATAATATATTGATTGTTGTGGTTTTTATCTAATTAATATGAACCAGGATCGTCACGAACAACGATTGATGTTCATCCCCCATATTTGATTCTTTGTATTTTTTTATCCTTCGCGTTCTTCGTTGCGTTCTACACGTTCTTGGAGGAAATCGATCGTTGTGCATTCGTTTTCTGGCGCAATGATCCGAGATTGTAGATCAAACCCCAGAGCGATGTCACGGTGGTGCTACTACAGTTTCAGTAGAGGATTTGGAGCAGATCGAGAGATATGAGTTTTCGGGCATTTTTTTTATTTCAATGGATCGTTCGAGGTTTATGATCCGATTTAAGTGTAACGCCCCGACCCCAGCTACCCAGAGTCGGTGCATTACTTACATAACATTGGCATGATCACAAGAAAGATCAAATCTCGAAAGACCGATTGGTTTAGTAGCCTTGGAAACACTAGATATATTCATAAGTTTTACATTACATCATAAAATGAAAAACTACTACAACAACATAATGTTTCCACAATCCACACTATTAACCCCTCATAAAAATCCCTGCAGGTCATTCATAATTTACTCCTTCACTTCCTGGAAAAATAAAACATAGAAAAGGGGTGAGCTCAAATGCCCAGTAAGGATAACAATATAGCGGAAACTTTCATAAATAAGAATAAACATTTAAGGCAATGCATTACTAAAACAAAAGCCTTTTAAACTTTAACATCAACATAGTATGGCAAAAGTAAAATGAAATAATGCCATTTTCTTATTCACATGGATATTCTACTAATCGAATAATCACATGCAAAAATCAATAACCACTTTCATAATGTTGGAATGCATAATGCCAGACTATCATAACCACATAGTCAAGGCCTCGTGCCAAGACTACAAATAAGATTTTGTCAAGGCCTTGTGCCAAGACACTAGTTTGTCTCATGAGACCTACCGATGCATCGAGGAGCTATAGCGGGCTCCACCCGTCACTTATTAAGTCCAATGCATTCCCATATGAAAAGGATTAAACATAACATAAACATTCGTATTAAATCTGGCATACGAAATGTCAATAATTTCACCATAAACTATGAATGGTATAAAAATAGCACATCCATAGTCAAACATATCACAAAACCTTCAATACAATATAGAAGTTTTGTATCATAATAAATCAACTTCAAATAATCTTAAAATCCATCAAAGGATGTTGACGTAGATGAAATAAAAATTCTTTTTAAAGAAATATCTCCTTTTATTTTGAAATCATTTAAGATCCATATAAAATAAAACATTTTCTTTGAAAATATTCTTATAAGCTTGTAAGAAAAGCTTTGAAGATTTTATAACGGCGTAAAATAACCGCACCCGCCGTATAAGTTAAAAAAACATTCTTACCTCAATTCTGTCGAAAAGGTTAAAAAGGACCTTGTTTCGAAAACGATGGAAAGATTCCTTTATAAACCTCTTATAAAAAGTCAAACAAGGGTATAAATGACTTTAACCCATATTCTTGTAAATAGTAAAAATGTTTTGAAATACATTTTTAAGAAACATGGATGTGGATGATAAAGATATCCCAGTAGATTATTACGTATAAACAACCTCGGATAATGAAGAGATTGTGAAATAACCCTTACCTTGTACTTTTCCTTTGTTGGGGTAGGTTAACCTCCTGTATAATGGTGAAATAATTGTTATTAAATTATACAAGAATCATATACATTAATATGATATCATATATGATCTTTTAACATTGCTTTATTAATAATATCTTAGTATTATCGTCGTTTCGGGTGATAATCGATTCGTTTTTCTTAAATGTTAGGTTACGTAAGACATGTTTGTAATGGATAGATTATATCTTATTCATAATCAGAATGATATTAACATTATTTTTAACCCTAAAATGAGAATAATACTTGAATGGATATGATGGAGAATGAATCTTATCGCGTTCGTGGAGACGGTAGTCCGTACGTACGCACGAACGCTACTTCCATTTAATTTTTATTTTAAAAGAATAAAATCCAAATGATACATAGGTATATTACTATTACAGTATAATATAATATTTTATATATGTTACTTAAGTTCATTAACACCATCCTTTATACGTTCCATGTGTGGTATGAACGAGTCATATCATTTTAAGGGGGCGGTAGTTCGCACTTCCTCAAATGAAATTATCGTATGTATATACAACATGAAACAAATAATGGTATGAAATAAAATGGAATTTCAGAAGCTTATATATAAAATATATATCATTAATATCATATTTAATTACAGTGCCATCATAATGGCCACCATGAGAGGTGGTAAGATGTATTTGAACAATCATCGTTTCGTGAGGCGTTAGTTTGCCATCCACAGAAACATTATGTTCATCATCCATTAGATGGAGTTGTGTGTATGTGTAGTTTGAATCCTTCTTATAACAACATCCTAGTATATTGTGGATACTGGTGTTGTTACAAAAGAAAGGAAATAAAAAGATTTTGGGGGTTGGAGAAGCAAAATAAATGAAAATAATTTAAGAGAAATCGTTACCTTTAATCTAGGTAACTCACTTTGGTTGGAACCAAAGGACTTCTTGAAATGCTTTCTTCCTAAGGGGAAGCTTTAAGGAGGAGGAGAGGGATTTGGGGAGCTTAGTTGGGCAGAGTTTGGACGAGCCAAGTGGCTTTAGAGGTGTGAGGAAAAGAGAAGGAGGAGTGCCCTTTTATAAGAGGGGTGAGGGGCACTTTTGGAAAAGTTAGAAATATTAATTTATAATAAATTCATATTCGGTTTCCAAAGGCTCCAAAGTTGACTATTCAAATGATGAGGTGGGGATAGGTCGAAAACAACTCATCCAATAGAATTTAGACAGGTTTGGGTACTTATATTAACCTTATCTTTAAGTATTAACTCTAAGTTAATTAGTTTCACTTTTACAATGTCTCTTTGTATTTTTATATAATATGGTTAATAAACTTACTATATACATCCAAGAGACCCCCAAGTGGTCCATTAATGATTAACCTATCATAATATAAGTCTCTTGGCCGAACCTTATATTGTTAGGAATTTAAATTCAATTAATAATATAATATTTGTTTTAAGAACTCTTTTATGTCAATTTTGACACTATTCAATAGTTGATTTTTGTGAAACTCATAAAAGATTGATTACTTCGAACAAAGTCAATTAAATCAATACTAATATATCATATTATCCTAGAAAATTAGTGTAATTCATTAAAAGTTTCATATTATATTTATTTGGGTATTTATAATATCAATTATGTTAATTTTTTACTATTTTAGTAATTACTGCATCATCATTGTGTCATAAATAAAATAAATTATTTAATGTCTAAAAATTATAAATAAAACATAATTATGTAGGAAATCTTTTTATCTTTCTAATGAGTATTTATAATCGAAAATCCAACATGTATAACCCTATGTAAAAATTGTTCTTCTAAAAGATGTAAGCTTATGCCATTTTTATTTTTATTTTAACTTTATTAATATAATGTGTCCCTACCACATACAAGTGGCTCCAAGGGGTCCCCAAATTGACCCAAGGATGCCCATGGTCGGGTCTGTGTCCACCAATAAGGTTAGGACACGTTTTAGGGTAATTTTGTATTATTATAATATTATTTTTAACCCTTATTTACCGGATTTACCCTTTAACCATGGTAAATAAAATATTTACCGCAGTAATTATTCAAAATGTCTAAAAATAAAAGTTACCTATTTACACAATTTGAACATCCTGATTCCAAATATGGAATCCATTTTTCTAAATTCAAAACACAGAAGTGGCAGAAATTAATTTAAAATTAATTCCCGCTGTCAAAACAAAAAGCGTGTTTTTAAGAGATAATAACTATCAAAAGATTGACACTTGTTTATGTTTGGTTTAATTGTAAAATTATGTCCAATGACCAACATTATATTAAATGGTAAAAATATATTCTAAATATACTTTAAAACCACTCAAATTCATAATTTATCACTATTAATTATTTTGATTAAAAAAGTTGTTTTTAATTAAAATTTAGTAATTTTCACTATTCATCAAAATATGAAAGTTATCCGAAAAGTACCAAAATTTCACCCTAGACTAATTTCGATATTCCGAATCCAAAAATGAAGTCCATTTTGAAATATAAAATATATATGATTTCAAAAAGTAGGTATTACTATTCACAACGGCTAGTTTAATTAGTTGTGGTGTGTGTTAGAACTCGAGGTTGCGTACAACACACGCTATCGCATTATTCGAGGAGAAACATACCGTGGAAGCTTGGGGTGTTACATTCTCCCCTCCTTCAAATAATTGCGTCCTTGCAATTTCTAGGGTATTACTGCATAAAAAGACTCGGGTGGTTCTTCATCATAAGTTCCTCGGGTTCCCACGTTGCCTCTTCCATCTTATGATTTCTCCACAAAACTTTTACCAGACGCGTCGTCCGGTTTCTTAGCACTTGTTCTCTCGTATCAAGAATTTTGACGGGCTCTTCGCAATAAGACAGATCAGGTTCTAGTCTTAATTCCTCATAGGTGAGTACATGCGTTGGGTCAGGCATGTATTTCCTCAACAGAGATACGTGGAACACATCGTGAACTTTGGAGAGACTTGGTGGCATTGCCAATCGGTAAGCTACAGCCCCAATTCGTTCTAGAATTTCGAAAGGTCCGATGTACCTGGGACTCAATTTACCTTTCTTACCAAAACGTATGACTCCCTTCCACGGAGATACCTTCAGGAAAACATGATCACCGACTTGAAATTCCAAATCCTTCCTTCGATTATCGGCATAGCTCTTCTGCCTACTTTGAGCTGCTTTAATGTGATTTTGGATTACCTTCACCTTTTCCACCATTTCCTCCACCAGTTCTGGGCCTACAAGTTTTCTTTCACCAACGTCATCCCAACAGGTTGGTGTACGACATCTCTTTCCGTATAACGCTTCATATGGTGCCATCTGAATACTCGAATGGAAGCTATTGTTATAGGAAAATTCTACCAGTGGTAAATATTTATCCCACATTCCCTGAAAGTCAAGTGAGCAAGATCTCAACATGTCTTCTAAGGTCTGAATAGTCCGTTCTGATTGTCCATCTGTCTGAGGGTGGTAAGCAGTGCTCAAATGAAGTTCAGTATCCAGGGATTTCTGAAGACTTTTCCAAAATCTTGAAGTAAAATGGGGATCACGATCAGAAACAATTGATAAGGGTACTCCATGAAGTCTCACAACTTCATTAATATATAGTCTTGCTAGACGTTCCAAGGGTAGATCTTCTCTTATAGCAAGAAAATGTGCTGACTTGGTAAGACGATCAACAATAACCCATACTGCATCATTCTTTCTAGGAGTCTTTGGTAGCCCCATGACAAAGTCCATCGTAATATTGTCCCATTTCCACTCCGGTATGGAAAGAGGTTGCATGACTCCTCCAGGCTGTTGCCTTCCAGCTTTCACTTGTTGAAAAACCATACATCTTGACACAAAATCAGCAATCTCCCTCTTCATGTTGTCCCACCAAAAATGTTCCTTCAAATCTCTATACATTTTGGTGCTCCCAGGGTGTATAGAGAAATTGGAACTATGAGCATCATCCAGCAATTCCCTTTTTAGATCAGGTATATTGGGAACACAAAGTCTCTTCCCGAATTTCAAAATTCCATCTTCATACACAAAGTCTCTCAATCTCCCATCATTCACAGCTTTAATCTTATTTTGGAATTCTTCATCATCGGTCTGAGAACTCTTAATCCTTTCTAGTAAAGATGGTTTGGCAACCATTTGAAAAAGCATTGATGTTTCACCTTCTCTGGTTATTCCCATGTCCATCTTCACTAGATCCATGAAAATTGGATCCCTTTCAATTCTCATCATGTTCAAAACTCCATGGTCTTTTCTGCTCAAAGCATCTTCCACCTTGTTTGCTTTCCCCGGGTGGTAGTGTATCGTGCAATCATATTCCTTGAGTAATTCAAGCCATCTCCTTTGCCTCATGTTGAGTTCTTTTTGTGAGAAAATATACTTCAAACTCTTGTGATCAGTATAAATCTCACATTTTTCACCATAGAGGTAGTGTCTCCATATCTTCAAAGCAAAGATCACAGCTGCTAACTCAAGATCATGAGTAGGATAGTTTTGTTCATGAATTTTCAACTGTCGTGATGCATAGGCAATAACTCTATCATTCTGCATAAGGACACAACCAAGTCCCTTCTTTGATGCATCACTATAAATAACGAACCCATCATTCCCCGATGGTAGAGTCAATATAGGAGCATTGACTAATCTTCTCTTCAGTTCTTCGAAACATTCTTCACACTCTTTTGTCCAAACAAATTTAACCCCTTTACGTGTGAGCTTCGTTAATGGGTTAGCCAATCGGGCAAAATTCTGGACGAAACGTCGATAATAACCTGTCAAGCCAATAAAACTACGTACCTCAGTTATACTCGTAGGTGCTGGCCATTCGTGGATTGCCTTGGTCTTAGAAGGATCAACAGAGATTCCATCTTTAGAGGCAATATGGCCAAGAAAAGAAATCTCCTGAAGCCAGAATTCACACTTGCTAAACTTCCCATATAATTCATGCCTTCTCAGAGTCTTCAAGATAATGCGCAAGTGATTTTCATGATCCTCGTAGGTTTTCGAGTATACCAAGATATCATCAATAAATACCACCACAAATTCATCGAGATACTCCTTGAAAACTCTATTCATCAGATCCATGAATACAGAGGGTGCATTAGTCAATCCAAATGGCATTACAGTAAACTCGTAATGCCCATACCTGGTTCGAAATGCTGTTTTCGGAATGTCTTCCTTCTTCACACACAACTGATGGTATCCAGATCGAAGGTCAATCTTTGAAAAGTATTGAGCTCCATGTAGTTGGTCAAATAAATCATCAATACAAGGTAGGGGATACTTGTTCTTTATCGTTATAGCATTGATCTCCCTGTAGTCGATACATAACCTCATAGATCCATCTTTCTTTTTAACAAAAAGAACAGGGGCTCCCCATGGAGAAACACTAGGGCGAATAAATCCCTTATTACTCAATTCCTCTAGTTGTTTCTTTAGTTCGACTAATTCTACAGTGGCCATTCTATAAGAGGTCTTTGATATAGGCCTTGATCCAGGAATCAAATCAATGGAAAACTCAACTTCTCGTTCTGGAGGATGTCCAGGTAAATCTTCTGGAAATACATCTACAAATTCTTTCACAACAGGTACATCCTCTATTTGAACATTCCTTTCCTCACCGACAGTTATTTCATTCTCTTCCTCCCCAATAATTGAATTTAGTTGAGCTATTGAGGGTGGATCTAAATAAGAATTAGGTGGTGACGATTCTGCTCTAAAAATAAGGTGTTCCTTATCATTATCATCAAGAATCGTAACCTCTTTCTTCTTACAATAAATCTTCGCATCATAGTCCGAAAGCCAGTCCATACCGAGGATTATATCAAACTCAATCATAGGTATGACGATGAGATCAGCAGATAAAGAAAATTTATGTGCTCTAATGGGGACTGATTCACAAAACTTTGTTGCAACGATACTTCCCTTAGGAGTTTTAACTGACAGCTCCCTTATTAAATCAAATTGGAAATATCTAATTTTCTTAGAAAACTGGGAATATATGAAACAATGCGATGATCCAGAATCAAATAATGCATTTTCTAAACTTGAGGAAACCATTAAATTACCTGCCACCACGTCTTTCGGAGCTTCTACCTCAGCAGTAGTGATAGCATAAGCCTGGCCTTGATCCCTTGGCCTTTTCTGAGGTAAGTTCTCCTGACGCTTAGGACATGCATTTGCATAATACCCCATCTCCCTGCAATTGTAGCACTGAACGTTGGTAGCTTCCTTCTTCCCCTTGCAATCATGAGCGTGGTGGCCTTTTTCACCACACTTGTAACAGACTCCCATTCCCTTCAAGCAAGTACCTGGATGTTTCTTCCCGCATTTACCACAAGATGGATATTCAACCATTCCCTTCTTCCCCTTATTTCCATTCCCAGATTGATCAGCAGGTCTCTTCTTCTCTTGCTTTGCTTTAAAGTCATAAGACTTAGAGAATTCCTTTTTGGTCTTTATAGCACATGAGACAATGCCTTCGTACGATGAAAAGGATTGTGAGACTAATGCTCGACGGAGAAATGGTTTTAACCCATCAAAGAAACGATCAATCTTACTTCTTGGGTTGCGAATATAATCTCCAGCATACCTCGCTAACCTTGTAAAGTTAGCCTCATACTTTGTGACATTCTCATCCTCCTTTTGTCTCAGACTCAGAAATTGTCTTTCCATATCCGCTCGATGGTCGCGAGGGAAGTATTTTTCTAAAAACAGATCTTTGAATTCCCTCCATTCCATATTTGATACTTCATCATCTTCCTTCATGTTTTGAATCAATGACCACCATTGATCAGCATCTCCAGTGAGGCGGTAAACTGCCATGATAACTTTTTCCCTTTCACTGCTCCCCAAAGCCTGAAATATTTTCTCTAGGGAATTTATCCATTGCTCAGCTACTAAGGGATTTGTACTCCCATTGAACGTTGGTGGTTGTTGCCTCATGAATCGATCTAACATTGATCCTCCACGCTGTGGATCAGGGTGCTCCATACGGGTATGGTTATTATTCATAACCTGAGTAAGTTGTCCCAGTATGGTGATTAGCTGATCGGCACCAGTTGCATCACCAGCCCCACTATAATTATCTTGAGTAGGAGAGAAATCCCTACATGGAGTGCGTGCATTGATACGGTTTCCATTTCTTCCACTAGGCGCCATTTCTAAACAATGGCATAAACTAGATCAGTTTATGAATCAAAATACATAATCCCATACTTATAAAACACTTAACATAAATTGAACTATTTATGGATATAATCCATAATCATAAAAATGTTTTCTTTGAGGAAGTATATACTCATAAACCCTTCATAATGATTTGTAAAGATAGTGAGAGTTATCCTAAGCATATCCCCCGGGAGTGTCGTAACCAAGAGTGCAGCAAGGCCCGTTGTCGTGCACCAGTTCCCGTTCGAGTCTAGCTCAAAGCGGTGTTTTCGGGTTTTACCCCTAGGTACATCTGTGCCAGAGCCACCTCTACCTGCTCGTATCCAGACAGGGATGTATTTTTCGGAAAACTCACAAAATCTCTACAATACCAAAATTCTAGAAAGTTCTTCTATACTAATCCTCAATGTTCATCTTAGGTCTACGTGCTCTAATCAGAGTTTATCTAAATCTAGCTTCCAAGGTTTGTACTAAACTTCCTCTGATACCAACTGTAACGCCCCGACCCCAGCTACCCAGAGTCAGTGCATTACTTACATAACATTGGCATGATCACAAGAAAGATCAAATCTCGAAAGACCGATTGGTTTAGTAGCCTTGGAAACACTAGATATATTCATAAGTTTTACATTACATCATAAAATGAAAAACTACTACAACAACATAATGTTTCCACAATCCACACTATTAACCCCTCATAAATATCCCTGCAGGTCATTCATAATTTACTCCTTCACTTCCTGGAAAAATAAAACATAGAAAAGGGGTGAGCTCAAATGCCCAGTAAGGATAACAATATAGCGGAAACTTTCATAAATAAGAATAAACATTTAAGGCAATGCATTACTAAAACAAAAGCCTTTTAAACTTTAACATCAACATAGTATGGAAAAAGTAAAATGAAATAATGCCATTTACTTATTCACATGGATATTCTACTAATCGAATAATCACATGCAAAAATCAATAACCACTTTCATAATGTTGGAATGCATAATGCCAGACTATCATAACCACATAGTCAAGGCCTCGTGCCAAGACTACAAATAAGATTTTGTCAAGGCCTTGTGCCAAGACACTAGTTTGTCTCATGAGACCTACCGATGCATCGAGGAGCTATAGCGGGCTCCACCCGTCACTTATTAAGTCCAATGCATTCCCATATGAAAAGGTTTAAACATAACATAAACATTCGTATTAAATCTAGCATACGAAATGTCAATAATTTCACCATAAACTATGAATGGTATAAAAATAGCACATCCATAGTCAAACATATCACAAAACCTTCAATACAATATAGAAGTTTTGTATCATAATAAATCAACTTCAAATAATCTTAAAATCCATCAAAGGATGTTGACGTAGATGAAATCAAAATTCTTTTTAAAGAAATATCTCCTTTTATTTTGAAATCATTTAAGATCCATATAAAATAAAACATTTTCTTTGAAAATATTCTTATAATCTTGTAAGGAAATCTTTGAAGATTTTATAACGGCGTAAAATAACCGCACCCGCCGTATAAGTTAAAAAAAACATTCTTACCTCAATTCTGTCGAAAAGGTTAAAAAGGACCTTGTTTCGAAAACGACGGAAAGATTCCTTTATAAACCTCTTATAAAAAGTCAAACAAGGGTATAAATGACTTTAACCCATATTCTTGTAAATAGTAAAAATGTTTTGAAATACATTTTTAAGAAACATGGATGTGGATGATAAAGATATCCCAGTAGATTATTACGTATAAACAACCTCGGATAATGAAGAGATTGTGAAATAACCCTTACCTTGTAATTTTCCTTTGTTGGGGTAGGTTAACCTCCTGTATAATGGTGAAATAATTGTTATTAAATTATACAAGAATCATATACATTAATATGATATCATATATGATCTTTTAACATTGCTTTATTAATAATATCTTAGTATTATCGTCGTTTCGGGTGATAATCGATTCGTTTTTCTTAAATGTTAGGTTACGTAAGACATGTTTGTAATGGATAGATTATATCTTATTCATAATCAGAATGATATTAACATAATTTTTAACCCTAAAATGAGAATAATACTTGAATGGATATGATGGAGAATGAATCTTATCGCGTTCGTGGAGACGATAGTCCGTACGTACGCACGAACGCTACTTCCATTTAATTTTTATTTTAAAAGAATCAAATCCAAATGATACATAGGTATATTACTATTCCAGTATAATATAATATTTTATATATGTTACTTAAGTTCATTAACACCATCCTTTATACGTTCCATGTGTGGTATGAACGAGTCATATCATTTTAAGGGGGCGGTAGTCCGCACTTCCTCAAATAAATTATCGTATGTATATACAACATGAAACGAATAATGGTATGAAATAAAATGGAATTTCAGAAGATTATATATAAAATATATATCATTAATATCATATTTAATTACAGTGCCATCATAATGGCCACCATGAGAGGTGGTAAGATGTATTTGAACAATCATCGTTTCGTGAGGCGTTAGTTTGCCATCCACAGAAACATTATGTTCATCATCCATTAGATGGAGTTGTGTGTATGTGTAGTTTGAATCCTTCTTATAAAAACATCCTAGTATATTGTGGATACTGGTGTTGTTACAAAAGAAAGGAAATAAAAAGAGTTTGGGGGTTGGAGAAGTAAAATAAATGAAAATAATTTAAGAGAAATCGTTACCTTTAATCTAGGTAACTCACTTTGGTTGGAACCAAAGGACTTCTTGAAATGCTTTCTGCCTAAGGGGAAGCTTCAAGGAGGTGGAGAGGGATTTGGGGAGCTTAGTAGGGCAGATTTTGGACGAGCCAAGTGGCTTGAGAGGTGTGAGGAAAATAGAAGGAGGAGTGCCCTTTTATAAGAGGGGTGAGGGGCACTTTTGGAAAAGCTAGAAATATTAATTTATATTAAATTCATATTCGGTTTCCAAAGGCTCCAAAGTTGACTATTCAAAGGATGAGGTGGGTATAGGTCGAAAACAACTCATCCAATAGAATTTAGACAGGTTTGGGTACTTATATTAACCTTATCTTTAAGTATTAACTCTAAGTTAATTAGTTTCACTTTTACAATGTCTCTTTGTATTTTTATATAATATGGTTAATAAACTTACTATATACATCCAAGCGACCCCCAAGTGGTCCATTAATGATTAACCTATCATAATATAAGTCTCTTGGCCGAACCTTAGATTTTTAGGAATTTAATATCAATTAATAATATAATATTTGTTTTAAGAACTCTTTTATGTCAATTTTGACACTATTCAATAGTTGATTTTTGTGAAACTCATAACAGATTGATTACTTCGAAAAAAGTCAATTAAATAAATCCTAATATATCATATTATCCTAGAAAATTAGTGTAATTCATTAAAAGTTTCATATTATATTTATTTGAGTATTTATAATATCAATTATGTTAATTTTTTACTATTTTAGTAATTACTGCATCATCATTGTGTCATAAATAAAATAAATTATTTAATGTCTAAAAATTATAAATAAAACCTCATTATGTAGGAAATCTTTTTATCTTTCTAATGAATATTTATAATCAAAAATCCAACATGTATAACCATATATAAAAATTGTTCTTCTAAAAGATGTAAGCTTGTGCCATTTTTATTTTTATTTTAACTTTATTAATATAATGTGTCCCTACCACATACAAGTGGCTCCAAGGGGTCCCCAAATTGACCCAAGGATGCCCATGGTCGGGTATGTGTCCACCAATAAGGTTAGGACACGTTTTAGGGTAATTTTGTATTATTATAATATTATTTTTTAACCCTTATTTACCGGATTTACCCTTTAACCATGGTAAATAAAATATTTACCGCAGTAATTATTCAAAATGTATAAAAATAAAAGTTACCTATTTACACAATTTGAACATCCTGATTCCAAATATGGAATCCATTTTTCTAAATTCAAAACACAGAAGTGGCAGAAATTAATTTAAAATTAATTCCCGCTGTCAAAACAAAAAGCGTGTTTTTAAGAGATAATAACTATCAAAAGATTGACACTTGTTTATGTTTTGTTTAATTGTAAAATTATGTCCAATGACCAACATTATATTAAATGGTAAAAATATATTCTAAATATACTTTAAAACCACTCAAATTCATAATTTATCACTATTAATTATTTTGATTAAAAAAGTTGTTTTTAATTAAAATTTAGTAATTTTCACTATTCATCAAAATATGAAAGTTATCCGAAAAGTACCAAAATTTCACCCTAGACTAATTTCGATATTCCGAATCCAAAAATGAATTCCATTTTGAAATATAAAATATATATGATTTCAAAAAGTAGGTATTACTATTCACAACGGCTAGTTTAATTAGTTGTGGTGTGTGTTAGAACTCGAGGTTGCGTACAACACACGCTATCGCATTATTCGAGGAGAAACGTACCGTGGAAGCTTGGGGTGTTACATTAAGGACCTAAAACACCCATTACAGTGTTATTATGTTGAAACGAACCAACACTTGGAGTATCGAGATGAAGGGACGAGAAACCGTGGATCCATAGGATCAGCCGCGGTGTGAGGAGGAAGACGGCGTTTTGGAAAAAATCCTGAATACACGGCATGTAGTATGGGCTACACGGTGTGTGCTTCTCGGCGGACCACCTGGCGTGTAATCTGGGAGTACATAGACACGGTTTGGGTACACGACCAAGGAAATGGCGTGTATACCCCTCCTTGACCAGACCCGGCCAGATACACAGGATACCCCGTGTGCTGATACACAGGCAGGCGACACGGACAGAGACCGTGTACGGGCACATGGCCAGCGTACACGGAGCGAGCCCCAGGTTCTCGAACATGGCGTGTGATTCTTCTACACATCGTGTAGTTACTTTCTATCCGACAAGCCGAATGACACGGGCCATTTACATGGGTAGTACCCGGAGTCAAGGAACACGGCATGTGATCCATCTTCATGTCGTGTAGTTGGGTTTTACACAGCTTGGATGGCTGACACGGGCCATTTACATGGGTAGTACCTGGGGTCAAGGAACACGGTGTGTAACCAAACTACACGTCGTGTAACTTGTCTTAAATGGCTTGAGCCACTTGTCTTCTGTGACCTGGACTAGATTTTTTTGGGTTCGTACCCTTGGTCTTTCCCCTGAAGGTTCTGGTATCATTTCCTATATACGCGAATATGATCCCTTCAGCAGGACTTCCTGAATAGATTTGTTTGAATCCCCTCTGTGAGACTTGGTTCTGGATCCTCTATTCATTCCTAAAACCCTAGGTAGAGTTCTTGGTATCGACGTGACCAACATTACATGGGTGCCGATCCTCTGCTTAGTAGATTATCTTAGACTGATTTGTTGGAATTACCCAATGACCTGGTTGTGATCCTCATCTGAGAATCATCTTCTCAAAGAACTTTTGTAGTGTGTTCTCTCCGAATGAGTACTTCGTATCTCACTCTTTAGACCTAGGAGTGTGTTCTCCCAGTTGCATGCATAGTGGAATATTCAAGCTGGATGTTAGTGGGGGTTTCGCAATGGTCATTTGTGTAGAAGTATATCTGGATATTCATGTTATATGTTTCGTAAACATATACTGTGTAGATCTGACTGTACCTTTCTTTTGTGTTATTTCCCTTGTTGTATTCCTTTGTGGTTTCGGGGTGTCCTACTGGGTATTGTTATACTCACCCCTGCATGGGATTTTCCGGCACGTGTCGTGTCTTATGCATATGAACGGGCCTTTGACAGAATTCTAGGCAGACCAGGACCGGACGGTACTCAGTGAGATCAGACAGGCCGAGGTGTGTTCCTACAGCTACAGATTCCAGTTCGAGCACATTTCTTTACAGGATGGACTATGTTACAGACTCTCTTTTGGTGGGCTTTTACTTTTGGCCCAGGGTTTTATATTACTATACTTTACCTTCCTTTCATACTCTGTTGGTTGGGTTTTAGTGTATGCATGCATCTTTTTCCTTTTAGTAGTTTTTACGTTTCAACATTGTGGGCTTGGAGATATGTGAGCATGTGTACAAGTTTATAGGCAATTCCTCCCATGTTAGTAGCATGCCTACTCGGCGCTAGTCACGAGCCCCTGACCTATTGGAGGCTGGCTTGGGGAGTTGCGGCTTGGGCCCCACTTGGATAGGTCGTGACAGTATCATACATAAAATTGTGAGGATTTTCCATTTTTAAATTATGAATAATTAATGATACTAATGTGAGTCAAATAAATAAATCATCATTCACACATATAATATATAAGATAAAACTGACAAATCAATATATGAGGATAAATACTATTTCGAATAAAAATACTATACAATAATAAAATTTGGAAACCAAACATCTCCATATGACACATGATATTTCTTATTTTAACCCCACTATTACTCTATAATCTTGTAATTTTTCACTCTTATGAATTAGATCAATATTTCTTCCTATAAAAAATATATAAAACATAAGGCTACAGACACACTAATGTGAGTATGTCAGGTGTGAGTAAAATCCCAATATGATAAAACCATGAATCTATGTAATTGTTTTTATAATATAAACTCAAAATTCTAGTTGGAAATATAATTATAAAATAATTTTTTTACTTTTATATAGAAAATAAAACCAACCATATTTCATTTTTATTTAGAAAACATTTTCTAAAATAAAAATGAACGCTAGTCATAATGAAATTAAACTATAATATCAATGGGTATCATAAAAATATAAAATAAATATAATAATGAAATAAATTTAACCACATCATAAAATAAATAAATACATGAGATGAAAATATTTGGTCTAATGGTACAATCTAAAATGTCACTAAGAGAACCATATATTAGCCTAAAATTAGTTACTAGGGAAATGGACAATATTTTTACCTCATTAGCCTCACCGGGTTGTAATACCTTATCCAGGGAAAGAATTAAAGTCTATGAAACTATCAAAAGTGAAATAGTAACTACTATCACACCCCTCCTTGATTTCAAAAATAGATACTCAAGGGCCCCATGTAAACCCAACTAATTTCAAACATAAAATAAACAATGATGTTCATAAACTAACACAACTCTCATGTGATATCTCGAAAACCCTAAATGAAATGGGCCCTTTATCAATTCCACAGCATAGAAATCAATATATAATATATTCTAAAAATTATACCAATAACACAAAGGGGATTTCACAAAATAGGTTATAAATACAACATAATAGTGTCAAAAATTCCCAACATGAATTTCTAAATAATAGTATAATACAAAACCAGAAAATTAATTTTTAATAATTAAAGATATATCCAAAAAACACATATACATTTCTTTAAGAAAAAAAAATTATGATGAAATTTCATTAAACACATTTTTTACATATAATTTATCTTTAGAAAATCGATTCATGAAAACAATTTTAAATCTATTTTTGTACAAATCGAATTTCATTCAGAATATCACTTTGAATTTAATTTTTATTAAAACGATTCTTTCTGGATTTTTGAAAAGGAATTTATGTTAATATAAAATAGTTTTATAGTTATAATAAAAAAATACCTCTAAAAATATGATATCAAACTAAAAATACGTAAAAACACGAGAATGACGTCATAATTTCTGTAAGGTTGGTTTATATAGGAACTAACATGATAAGAAAAACATTTAGAAAGCATGTGAATAAAGTTAGCATAAAATAAATGGAATTAAGAAATTAAACCTACCTAAAAAACATCTCAATGATGAATATTTCTTATATTTTGATTATACTCGTACTAGATAAGGTATAGACACACTCATGGGATCAAAAACCCCACGACAATATGGGGATTTACATAAAATGGAAACCCCATAACTCTTCCATGAATCCTAGAACATGGAGAGTATGAGAGAAAGTTAATTGATATAATTATAAAGAGTATGAAGATAATGAAAAATGAAACATTCCTTAAATCCATGGTGGGACAATAATTAAAATAAAAGAAGTAAGAATATTGAATATGGGGGATACTCCTCCAACTTTTGCAAGTGGCTTCGCCAAAGTGAGGGAATGGTGAGGGGCCTCACCCTTTTAGTCATGATATTCCCCATAAAATGTTAATATAATAATAATAATATGTATACATCATTGAAGAAGCACCACTTCATAATCAAAATATTGGTAACCTAATAACTCATTATTAGATATAATATCACCATTATTAATCTATGTTATTAATAGTTCATTTAAAATAAAAATATATAATATATATCTAATCAAAATAAATCACACATCGAATACATAAATATTTTATGAAAAATACTAAAATATTTAGAATCTAAATTTAATAAATTATATAGGAACATAAATTATTCTACAATTTAATTATAAAAATTTATGAATAAAAAATGAAAGGTATCATGAAATTAAAATATTAAAAAAATAGTTTAAACCCAATATTCAATGGATGAAAGGATAATATGTAAGGTTTGGTATATTTTGTGTATGACCATGAAAAGATAGTATAATCAAAAAATCAATACACCCTATTAAAATTCCTAGTCTCTAAGACTTTTGATATGTCTATGATAGTCAATAGATTTTTTAAATTTAAAAAAAAATCACTAATTTACACAAAAATAATATATATATATATAATACAAAAAAGAGGGTTTCATAAGGCCACTAAATACATGGGATATGGGATAATATATGATAGATAATGAATTGATGGTGGGTAGTTGGGTAGTGGTTTGTTGGGAATTAATAAGTTCACTTTCTTTAGGTGGGAGGATGAGTATACCGAAGGTATTGGTTGAAAAAAACCCAAGGATTTCCTATATGCTATAAGGGTAGTGCATTGAGGGACTGTTGTTCATCTATCGAGAAACTAAAAAATATCAATGTGGTTTATCAACATCCCACAATATTAGGAAGTTATCATCCCTCACCCACTACCATGTCTTGTCCATGAGAACTGGATGTGTGTCCACTACCATGTCTCTATAAGGATACCACGGAACTATGATCCTCCACAGGAGGAGTGGAAGAAGTTTTCACGGTATTTTGAGTCTTTACTAAGATAATTATATATATAAGGGATGTATATTGTGGATATACTATTTATAATCTTCATAACTAGAATTTTATACTCAGTATAAATCCTATTAAAAAGAAAATACTAACATATCTGATCATGTTTAGTTATGACATTCTTCAGGGATTATGGAATAGGCCATATTTCAAAAATATCATCTCAAATTTCCTTCCATTTTTGTGAAGTAGTTTTGAATGACTGAAAAAATATATAAATATTAAAGATATTATAAATATAATTTAAAAATCATATCAAATTGTTCAACATAGTGTACTTGGAATATAAGGAATCACAAATTTCAATAACCCTGTTAGTTATGTATGTGACCTCTTTAACAAAGTCTTCTTGGAATTTATCAGTAGAGAAAATATTTTGTTTTTTATAGTTCCCATTCCTTATACATAAGATTATTTTAATAGGTATAATCCAACACTATATTACTTTAATGATCTATACCATCAAGAGACATGATTATCATATTTTTCTGGGTATAAAAATAATTGATGTACATTTAGTCATCCAAAACACCTATGAATGTACTTTTTTTCTATTGAATAAATGATAAAATGGATAATAAGTAATCCATCATGGTTGAGAATGCATAAATTAATGTTATGATAACTAATAATACAAATTTTAAAATATAATATAGTTAAGGGTGGATCAAAATAGAAGCCTTAGAAAAAGTGGTTAGTCATAGAAAGTATGTTCATTTTAAGAAAGTCTTTCAATGTAAGATATATAAATATGATAAGTTGAAGTTGGATAATATTACCTAAGGGGTTGTAATAAAATATGGTTGGTGTGATAGGGTTTCTATAGGTTATGTGTATACTTCAAGGTGGAGAATAGGTTGATGGGTGTCAATATAATAGGGGTGGGAAGGGGATGTAATATATGGGTAGGTTGCACGGAAAGGGGGGAGGGGTTGGGTGGGAGAAAAGTAGATAATATTGGATATAGTAAAATAAGATAAGGGGATGGGTGATGGTGGAACATAACAGGTTCATAGGGGACCCTCATTCTGGTTCACAATTTGGGTCATGCCTATAATAGAGTGGCTACAAAATAAGAATGGGGTATATTCTCAAAGGAAAGAGTTGAGATGAAAACCATAAGGTTGAAAGTGACATATATCTAATATCATGTTTAGTGAAATCCCATAATTCATAATGATGTTGTGTTTTTTATTTATAAATGAATAAAATAGGCATAATAGTGACATCCACTATTGTTTGAATTAATTATTTAAATTATTATGGTATTGGAATACTATTTTTCCCATTGAAAAATAAATATGGTGATTAATTATTGATTCATGTAGTAATAAATTTTTTTTCTTGGTTAATGAAATATCATATGGTCATTGTAAATATAAAAAATAAGGTAATTATCATTCTAGTATGTGGCTTGATATCTTTTTTTAAAAATAATTGAGTGGGATTGAAGTCATATGGACATAGAGTCATAATCCATTTTCTTTTTCTATTAAGTTATTATGGCCAAAAAATATTAAAATTATTATATGAATATATAATATATTTTATCATTATAATTCAACATTTAGACTAGTTTATTTTCTTAAATAATAATTATAAATAATTTAACTACCTTTTGGATATCTTGATTTCAATAGTGGACCCAAAAAATGGGTATGAAAACTCTTTTGATTTAAATTTAATAATTTTTATAATCCATAAAATAAAAATTCAACAATGTATTCCCAATATCAATTTTCATATATTTCTCTCCTTATAATTATAGGGGTCTATAATGAATTTTATCAAATGAAAGGATACCCACTAAACCTTCCATTGGAAATAAAGATGAACACATCACCAAATATTTTATTTAATTGAATATTAAGAAAACTAATGGAAAAATTTGAGAGGATAAGTTTACAATTATATATTATAATTTTTAATTTGGTTTTGAGGAATAATATTAAATCTATGTTATGGGGCAATGATAGTGATCACCATGATTAGTTTTTTTATTAAATCCCATTTTAAATGGAACGTTTTTAATGAAAACCTTTATTAATTAGAAGGTATCATCTTATGGTGAGATACATTTATGGTATGGGAATACATAAATGATTGGAAGGGTTTTTATGGATACTTTTCAATAATTTGGGGTTGATTAGATTTGAAATAAAGAAAATAGTATTCTAATTTTTGGGATGTGGCGATTTTCAAGGATGTTTTATTAATTAAATATTAAAAAATGTTCATTAATGAACTTTGGGAGAGGAGGACAAGAAATATTTCCCAAATATTATTCCACATATCATATTAGTATTTTCCTTTGAATAAAAATTATTTTAATTCATTTTTCTTCAAAATATTGAAATTACTGAAAAAGGTGTCTTGTAACTATCATGATTAAGAAATGTTCTATAACTTTTAACATGTATTAGTGTAATATAAAATTGAATATATATAGATTTTATGTGATCATAACATTCAAGAATTTAATAATGAAACTTAGTTAACATGGATTGTCTCTCAAATAGCCTAATAAACACGCGTGGTTATGCTTTTGTCATAAATTTTGGATTTAATCAGATATTTATATCAACTATATTGGGATATTAAATTCCATGACATGAGGTTGTAATAACATTAATTTGTTTATGAAATGATGAAACCTTAATACACACATGGATCCCTATTATTGATGGTTTCTAAATAGAATAGTGGAATCCATGTATATTGATGTATAAATGGTGACTTGACTACTCCCTTAAAAGGGAAAAATTATTAAAAAAATGGACACATTATTTCAAGAAAGAGAAGGTATGATTTATTGTCCAAAATATAGTGGGGGTTAAAATGGTATTGGGAGAGTAAAGTGTCTTGGGGTAAAAACATGAGTATATTGTAGTGGCTAAGATAGTGAGTTATATACTAAGTTGAAATAAATTTAATAACTCATATTGGTACCACTTGATTTTATGGCGTGATTTATGATTAGGATGAAAGTATAATGAATGATTATCTTTGGTGGTGTTATAAGGGATTGAAATCCAATAAAGTTTATTTAGTTTTCTTCTGTAATAACTAACGATTGGTAAATTTATTTTTTTAATTTTCATTAATATATTTAATAATCTTATGAATTTTTCATTGTTTTTGAGGAATTCAAATTTAGGTGTTTTTTATTCATATTGGATGTTGGCACCCATTTTTCTTATCTAGGATCACCTTAAAAATATTTCATGGAGATAATTGGCCAAGATATGCATATGAAGGATGTAGATCATTATCTGTATTTCTTATTATTTTAATAGGGTTGTTTGGAGTTGAGTTATTAGACACTACCAACACATATTCCAAAGTGGTTTTTTTGATGACTTATGGATCTTGTAGCCTGGAAACTTATCCAATTCATCCTTATTTATTAAATTTTTTATTATTCTTATATTTAATAAAATTCTAATTATTTAATAATACCTTAATATATTCCTATTTATTTTAGGTTTTCTATTAGATATAATCATTTTATATTATGTTATAAATGAAGATAATCTCTTAAAATTGGATCTAAAGTGATCCTTTTTCTTATGAAATATCCAATTCCAACTATATTAACATAGAAAGTCCTCCAAATTATCTTAATTTGGGAGAGTTTTTAAAAAATATATATGCAATTATTATAATACTTTATCAACATAAATAGAATAATAGATGGATCTTATCCTCAGTATACTACTATTATAATAGGGGACATATTTTTTTAATATCTTCCTTTTCCTTTTTATTTCACTGATGTGGAGGGAATTGAATTTTCCCTTTTTTACTTGTTCTTACAATTAAAAGAAATTCCATTAAAAAATAATGTTTAAAATAAAGAGATGATTGAAATTTTAGAATATACATTAGGGGTGTTCATTTTTGATGTGAGTGGATTGTGGTTGAATAATTTTTCACTCATTCTGTTTTCATATAATAATATATAACATTAAACTATAGAAATGGAATCATTTTATTCATTGTATGTGAAACTTTCTAGATCACCCTGGTTTTGGTTTATTATTTTTTTGAAGAATATTATTTGTTTGGATTTGGAATAGAATACAATATTGGTAGTGAAGATGATTTCAAAGTAGCTAAAAGTGGTACAAAGTGTTCAAAAAATTTGTCTTTAATGATGGAAGTGGCCATTAGAGTTTTATATCGATGAACATGTATTTTAAAATACCAATATTTTCTTATATTACATTAAAATATTATATAGATTGTTTTCTGACCTAGGTGCTGATATAGCATTAGATTCTATTATCTAGGGAGCTCGAAATTATTTTTTGAAATATATTAAATGTATTAAATATCACCATTGCACAGTTTACCTAAAATAGAAAAATTAAACTTTAAAGGTTTCCTATATTAAAAATGTATGGCTTCCTTTGAGCTCAATGAAACGGATTTATTCCAAGAACAACATAAACCTTATCGATGTTGGGTGTTTTTATAACATACAATCACATGAAAATTAATAATATAAATTAATTAAATTATAAATTTTATTTATTATGATGAAGAAACCTAAAATAATCTATAATTATATTGTTATGATGAAATTTCATGGTTTTCCGCTTCACCCTGGATACCAAGGGTACCATTGGAGGAGTCTGTTCTTGGAGGACAATGTCAGATTGGATCAAGATTGAGGAACATCGTTCCATCAAAGTCTTAGGATCTCGCTAATGAAAATGATGTGGATTCACTATTCATGAAAAATTAATCCCTTTAAAGGAAGTATGTTTTTTATATAGACTTATCCCTATTTTCATATCCAATGATATATGGGAATCAATTTAACAATGGATTGTTTCTCAGATCAAATGAATTTCAGGTATAGGTTTATTGTAAGGAATTTCGGAGAAGTTGTATTTTTGTTTTCGATATTTATTCTTCATTATAACAGAAATAGATCAAGGAAATCCGAAACATGGTTGAGGACCATTCCTCTCTTGTGATTATAGGTTTTCACCCACTATTATTCATTCGTTCGCCACTCGCATTAATTTTGTATGGTGGTTTCAAAATTACTTGATAAACAATCAATACAGACCTATTTCTTAGCACAAAGGATTGATATCATAGATAAGAGTTCAGATTGATGGGGGGGATCAAGTTTTGATGATGGTAAAATTGGATTAGGACTATATAGTGGATTTAAATGAATGTATTTTGGGCATGTGATGATGGTATAGCTTCAACAAAATTTCCAAGTAATGGGATAACCTAAAATCAGATATTCAATGATGATCGACATTAGTTGACCAAGAGGTGCAATCCACTCGATGGATTTGTAGAAAAGTTGGCAGTGGTAGGGAATGATTTAGATTATGTGTGTATAACATTCATGTTATGGAAAATTCCAAACTACACCATGTGTATTTTAGGAACACATGTCATGCATGGGGCCGTATCTATGGTGCTAGGGTTCTGTGTGGAGTTATGTGTCAAATGGCATGTGACCCCAATCACAAATAAATTGAAACAACATGGATACATGGCGTGTATCATGGAGGATACTTTTATAGCCATATATGGACACATATAGTCATATACTAACATTACTAACCAAAGACAGACATATCCAATAGTACATGGGCAGGGAGATTCCATGTACTTAGACACTTATACAGGAACAAGATGTGTTAGATTGGTAGGACCTGGGGCTGAAGGGACACATCATATACTTCTAGTGGATGCCATGTATTTCATGAATGATTTATTAGAACCCTTCTCTTATTCATCTTGGACTTTTCTTTTTTAGGTTAATATCCCTTGATCCATTACATGTGGGTTCAGAATGGAGTCATGTCTAATGTAATCAGATGGTGATCCCGTATAAAGAACCTCATTCTGGGATAAAGTTATTGTAATCCCATTGTGATGCCTAGAGAAATATCTTATTTCATAATCAATGTCCTGGGTGGGGTTATTATTATCATCCTGACCAAAACTACTTGTGCTTTTATTCCCTATATAGTGGGTTAATCGAGGCTAGTATATTGTTATACCCATTGGCATCAAGTGTGTTCCCCATCTGGGTATCGGTATCTTCTGAATTATAGTGTGTTCTTATCTTAGTTAGACCTGATGAGAATGAAATATTAGATAGTCTCCATTAGTAGAATCTCTCTTTTGGATTTTTTACTCCCATATGAGTTTCATATGAAACCTTTGAGCATAAATACAAGGCTAGAATTATAGTTTTGATCTTAACATGAGACTATGTTTTTATTATGAGTTTACCTATATGTTATTGTAATATATTTCACTAAAATATACCTATTATGATCTAAATATTTTTCTTTATTCTATACTCTTAGTGATTTCAGGGTGTCCTATTGGCTATTTTTATACTCACACCTCTATGGGCTTTTCTCACACATGTCAGGTCTTAAGCAGGTGTTCAACCTTTGAAGATATTACTAGAGGGACCAGGACTTGGTGGAACATACTAAGCCTGAAAAATTGAGGTTTTTTTGTTAGTATCATTGATAACAATCATCAAATTCTTCATAGGTTGGACTTGTTTTTAGTTTTTGTGTGGGCTTGTATTTTTTTAATTTCATTTCAGTACTTGTTGGTGTACACTGATGGTGGGATGTTAGATGTATTTTTTCATGGTTCTAGGTTGTTTTACATTCTAGCATTGTTGGGGATTCGAGGTGTGTGTGTTTGTGTGTGTGTGTGTAGATACATTAGTCTAATTCCTCCAATGTTCATGATATTCCTACTCATCACTGGTCACTAGCCCCTATCTTATTAGAAACAGGATTGTGTTAGTCCCAAAATGGGCCCCAGTATGTTTTGTGGTGATAGAGTGGTGTAAGAGAAGTCAGTTCTACCATAAGAGTGGAGTTTATGAGATTGGTATAGATTTTATAGAAATAGTGTTATGTGATTTTTGTTCATCTCACAAGATAGAAAATTTAGTGTTTTCATGGTAATAAATGTTTCCATTTAGCATGACTCGGGATCCCTATTTTTCTTCTTGGTATATGTATGCATTGATTGTAGTAAAAAAACTATGGTACAATAATCATATAGGAATGGGTTGTCGTTTCCATGTCCTTATTGAGTCAACTCTCAGGATAAAATCATTGACTATGGCACGTATTATCTATTTCATGATTTAACCACGATGTTTTCCAACTATTATCTAGCATAAGGATCATGAGTATTATCCCCTAGGTGAGGTGGATTCAATATAGGGACCGTTTCAGGAGGCGTTAACTCTGGGTGGTGGGTTAGTCTTACCACCACCTATCGAGAAGAATATGGTATCGGCAGTGCCAGTGAATAATGTGAAAAGGCTAATAATACTTCATATGTTTTATAGATAGTAACCCCCACAGTTTCTAAGGTGATCCTAACACCCATTATGATTATAAATAGACTTTGGTGGAGATGTTGTCCATTCATCTAATCCGGACACATGCATACCGGTTGGTGGTCCTCGTAGTGATCCTTCTCTATTGATTTTTGGGGTGATGGTGGGAAGTAGTGACTCGGTCACATAGTGAGGAAAAACGTTCATGGATAGAGTTTGAGAACATTTTTGAGGAAGAATTTTCTATAGATATGTTGAAGAGTGTGCGCATCTATGAGATTTTACTGCTTTATCAAGGAAATCTGACTATGGATGATTATTCATCAAGGTTTACCAACCTCTATTATTACGAATTGGATATGGTGTGTGATCAATTATTTCAGTATCAGACGTTTAATTTGGGTCTACACAAAGAAAAATGATCATTCATGATACTTCTATGAATCACAACCTATGTTGGGGTGCTAGAACATACTTTTGTGGTTATGAGTTTCCTGGATTAGAAGATATAAATAGTTAGAGCCGACAGTGGGAAAACAATAGTTGATACTTAGATGGTAGTGAGATGATGATGGGTATAGAGACTTGGACATGTAGTATGTTTTAGAAGGAGATTCCATGATATTGGTTCTGCAGTTCAAGGATCACATGATTGATCTAGTCATCCTAGGTAGGAGGTGATTCTCTTGTGATGATATGGGACATCTCGTAATTGATTTTATGACCCATTGTATGACTGATAGTGATATATTGGATGGGACACCTGGGAAGAAGATTTGGAAAGTTAATGTTGATCTTCAAGGAGGTGGATGAAATAGAGTATCCAAAAGATCAATTGAAGGTGGTAGACATTTTGACTTGTCACCACCACTACCCCTGTGTGGTCCCAACCAGGCATAGGGATCTTGTGGTCATGTATGAGGGTAGATTTAGGCAGTTGAGGTTTGTGACTCAAAGGCTCAATAGATTCTACAAGGTATGATCTATGACTTCTATACCATATTTTTAGTAATGATTGACATAGGGTTGTGTCATTCCATTCTTTTCACTTCACTATTTCGGGACGTAAAGGTTATGTTTGAACCTTCGGATTAACCCTTATAGTTAGAGAAATCTAATAATGGTGACTATATGATCACAAACATCTACTGATTGTGTGACCTAACTCATGGAGGTGAGAGTTTAATTGGGAAAATCTTTAAAAAAATAATTGATTCCTTATGATGTTGTCTTATTTGTGGACTCGTTATCTTTATTTCATGCCTAGGTATACGTTTTTAAGAGAAGTATGTGGAGTGTACACAGTGATGGGATGAGGTTTTTCTATGTGGGTGAAAAGGAAACCCATGAAGATATGGTTGGACCCATTAATAGGAGGGTGAATCTTATGACACACTAATTAGATAGTAAAAATCTCGGTGCAGTTCATTATATGAGATTACAGTTTCAAGCAGTGGTGGCAGAGTATGAGGACGAAATTCTAGACGAAATACTATATATAACACCCCATTGAGAGATACACATATACATTTATATAATCCCTAGGGAAGCCTCAATATATGTTCCCACAAATCAGATGTCTCTAAAAGAGCTTCATGAGATAAGGGTAGAGTTAGAGGCCTTTTAGACAAAGGTGTTTATCAGACCTAGTGTTTCACCCTAATTGTCCCAAATATTGTTCACCAAGAAGGCATTTGGGATCATTAGTTTTTTTGTGGATTACCATCAAATTAACTAGGTTACTATGATGAATAGGTATCCACTTAATAGGATTTATGAGATGTTTGATTAGTTGAGAGGGGCACAGTGGTTCTCAATGATTTTTCTCAAATCCGATTATCACCAACTATGAGTATGGGATGAGGATATATGAAGAAAAAATTCTAATATTTTTATATTCATTATGAGTACTTAGTAATTTCATTTCTGTTATGAATTCCTTAGTTTTGTTCATTGGGATCATGAACTAGTTCTTTTATTCTTTCTTAGATCTATTTGTGGTAGTATTCATTGACAATATCCTAGTGTGGTCAACATCTAAATAGGATAATCCAAGACACTTGATGATGGTCTTAGTAATGCTCTAAAAGCACCATCTTTATGGAAATATCTTGTAGTTCTAGTTATTGATTTAGGAGGTCCTCTTTTTGGGACATGTTATCTCAAAATAAGGTTTAGTAGTGGACCCTGTGAATGTCGAGCCAGTGTTAGCTTGGGATCCACCCAAGAGTGTGATAGAGGTACAAATATTCCTTGAGTTTATAGGCTATTATCATAGAGTCATACCCATTTTCTCTAGGATTTTAGCTCCCCTAAAAAAATTTACAAAGATGTGGGAGAATTTCATATTGATGGAGAGGTTCCAATTGGATTTTTAGTAGTTGAGGTTGTGATTGATAAGAAATCCCATATTTAGAATTTCATAGGTGAGTGTCAAGTATGTAGTGTTCTTTGATGCACTAGGGATCGGGCATGGTTGTATTCTGATGTAGATTTGGGTGGTGATTTCATGTTGTTCACATCAATTGAGACCACGTGAGAAGAATTACTAGACCTATGATATTTAGTTTGCAGCAGTAGTCTTCATACTAAATATTTGGAGGTACTACTTGACGGGTGAGTACTTTATCATCTAGTCAGTCTATAAGAGTCTCAGTTATGTATTCTATCAAAAGGATATTTACTTGGAACTGATTTTATGGATAGTGATCCTCTTGTATTATGACTTCTAGATTTTCTATACTCCTAAGAAGGTTAATGTAATAACTTATTCTCTCATCATGATATCTTTTTCACAGCTACTAGTTGAGGAATTAAAAAATTTGGCCACATTACATCAATATTTGGTGGATTTGAATGGACTAGCTTACCTCTAATAAATGGTTTTTACTGCTCTACTTTTATCATGAATCACATCGGCACAAATTGGTGATAATGATTTCAAGATTCTATGTACTCATATATCCATTAAAAATTCTTTTTATGGATTTTATGAAGGTTAGGAGTATTTCATTCTATTTAGAGGATATATGGTAGTGCTGGTTGAGTTGAGATGGGAGGTGTTGAGGAAGTTTCAAAATTCACCCTTAGTGGTGCATCTATATGTGTAAATGATGTTCCAAAGCCTTAAATGGCATTTATGGGGTCTAGGAATGAAGAGCTGCATTGCGATGTTTTTCTCTCAATAACCCATGTTTCAACTAGTGAAGGCCGAGAACCACATGCTAGTGGGTTTTTCTCAACCCCTTGAGGTTACAAAGTGGAATTAGAATGAGATATATATTTAAATAATTATGAGGTTACCAAGGACATATAGAGGAAAAATTCAAATAGGGTGATTATATACTTACTCACTACATCTGCCTACTTCTTAACTATTCACGACAATAGTTTAGCAGAAATATTTGGATTATTGTGTGTGTAGGAGATATTATAGCTCCATGGAGTTCCATTGATGATCATTTTAGATTCTAATTCTGAATTCCTTTTTCAAATGTGGAGGGGATTTTTGGAGGCCTTTATGACTCAAATTTTTTGAATATTCAAATTCACCCCCAAACAAATGGCCAGACCGAGCAGACCATTCAAGTCTTAGAGGACATTTTTTGGGATTACATGATGGTATTTGGATATATTTGTGATGACCCCCTACCCTGGGTGGGGTATACAAACAAAAACAGCTACCATTTCACGATCAAGATGGCACCATTTGAAGCCTTGTATGGGTGAACCTACTGGCCACCATTATGTTGGACCGACCAAGGTGAGTCAACGCTTATGGGATTAGATCTAGTGTGAGCCATGATATAGAAGGTTCAGATCATCATGAAGTGTATGAGGACTACATAGGGTTTTTATATGTCTTATAGGAAATAATGATGAAGGATATTAGAGTTTGAGGATGAGACTATGTGTTCAAATGGGTCTCTCTGTAACATAGGTTGTGAATATTTAGTCGGGGTGACAAACTATATCAAAGATTCATTGTCCTTTACAGATACTATATAGAATTTGAATTGTGTCTAAACTATAAGATCTACCCCTATTGTTAGATCACTTAAATGACATATTCTACATGTTGCTTCGATGGAGGTATCTGAAAAACCCATTTCATGTTATTAATTGGTTTGAGCTAGACATTGAGGATATAGATGATTTTTAAAATTACCCTATAGAGATTGAGTATCAGGAGACGAGGATGCTCCTAGGGTGAGATATTCCTTTAGTGCATGTTCAATGGTAGTATAGGAATCTTCAAGAGAGTACCTTGGAAGAGGATACCCAGATGTGTTCTCAGTACCCACATCTTTTTATGTATCCTTTTTTTTTGCTTTCCATGATGTAAATCCCTAAAACAGTTAGGACTTAATGACTCTAATTTTTTTATATTTCCTTATAATAATGTATGGATTATTTTCAAATCTAGTAACTGAGGCAGAATGATATTTAGATTCCAAATCAGTCTATAATTTGTTTTTGAAATATATTAAATGTATTTAATTTCACATGTGTTCATTTTTCTTCAAAATTTATAATAACTATTAAATGGAAGATATGATTAGAAATATGAGAGGGATATTGAGATCAAATCTTGGAATTTTCCCTAGGAGGGACGGGATCCTTATCATCATCATGAGTTTTTTATAGTGGAGTCCCAAGAAAATTAATAAAATAAATTATTTATTTTATTTTTTATGATGTATATAAATGAGATCCTCTATAAGTATATGGTTATGAGGAAATATTGGGGTTTTCCATTTAACCCTGGAGACCTAGGGGGTGTTGGAGGAGATTATTCTTGGTAGACAACATCAATTCAGATCGAGATCGATTATTAATGATCCATCATAGATTTAGTATTTTTCCTAAAAAAAGGACATGGATTTTTTTATTATTCAATGATAAATCCCTATAAATTTATGATTTTTTTATTTTTAATTATCCATTTTTTCATATCCTTTGAAAAAAACAAAAATAAAATGAACAATATATTGATTCTTGGATCGATCATATTGTGGGAATGATTTTATTTTTATGGAATTTGGGAGGTTTATTTGGTTTTGAATCATCATTCATTATTTTAATAGAAATGAATCAATGTCATCCCAAAAACAGACAAGGATCAATATTCTCTTTTATTTCTTGGTTTTATTCAACCATTATTTTTATATTAACCATAAATGTTCTTTTTTGATAGTTCTTTGATATATACTAGATAAAAAATCCTTACAGACGTGTTTCATGGTGAAATGGATTGACATCGCATATCTGGGTTGGAATCGATGGTTGGATCGAGCTGTGATGATGGTGATGCCAGATAGAGACTAGATTGGGGATGTACCTGTGCATGTTCTAAGTGTGAAATGATTGTAGAACGTTAGGATGATTCTTGAGAAAATAGGATAGCTAGAAATCGGATATTTGATGATGATCAAGCTAAGTTGACCCAGATGAGGAATACATGGGTGGTATTTCTAGATGATATGGAAGTGGCAATGATGTATGTGGATTCTTTTTGAATAACCTATGGGTTTTGTGAAATTATAAACTACACGACATGTATTTATGTAACACATTCCATGTATGGGTATTTGACTATGATGCAAGGGTTCAATGAAGAGTTAATTATCACATGTCATGTGACCCCTAACACATGGTGTGTTACTTGACATGGAGACTTTGAATTTATTATAGAGGATACATGTCCATCCAGACATGTAAACATCTAGCCATACCTGGATAGGGTCAGTAAAACATGGATAGGGCTAGGAGTGCATGGGCATGGACACATTGTGAACTGGAACACACACACGGGCATGGGCCATGTTACCCAGGTAAAACCTAGTGCCAAAGGGACACGACATGTAATTCATCAAATATGGCTTGGATTCATTGTACTTTTTATCCAGGACATGTTTTTTAAGGTTATGTTACCTTGATTCATTCCTTTAGGGTTTAGTAGTTGCATCATGTGTAATAGTATGGGGATCCCCTCTAAGGAATTTAATTATAAGATGGATTTTTTGGAATCCCTTCATGATTCCTTAAGTGAGATCCTCTATCATCATCATTGGACTATGTGAGGTTATTCGTATTATCATGACCAACACTATGTGGACCTTGATCCCTTACATAGAAGGATAATCTAGGTTGGGTTGCAAGTACACACCATAGACTTGGGAGTGATCCACATCTTTTTATAGATCTCTTCAAAATTCTAGTGTGTGCTTCTCTTGGTGAACCCTGACAAACACAACATATCATATAGATTCCATTAGTTCTATCTATATCATACAACATGTTCTCTTGGATGAGTTTTAAATGGATCTTTTGAGAAATAATCATTGGTTGGAATTATGATTGTGATATTACCTTGAGAATATATGTCTATTATCAATATATATGGATTTTCATATTAAATATTCCATTGAAATATACTTGTGATGAACTGGATATTATTCTAGATACTATATGCTCAGTGATTTTGGGGTGTCTTACTGGGTATTGTTATGTTTTCCCTGAAATGGTCATTTCATACATGTTTCATGTCTTTTGTAGATGACTGACCATTTGACAGAGTCATTGAAGAACCAAGACCAAGAAAAACATAGTGGGATAGATATACTGAGGTGTGTTCTGGTGGTTACATTCATAGAAGTACTCACCCACTTAATAGGTTGGACTTGTATTTAGTTTCTTGTAATGGGATTGTATTTGGCTCATTTCTTTCTAGTACTTGTTTTTGTACTATGATGGCATGATTTTAGATATATTCATTCATGGTTATTAGTTGATTTACATTTCATGATTTATTGGACTTGGAGATGTGTTCATGTGTATACATACATTAAGTTTAGGCATCCCATGTGTGTGATATTTCTACTTGGGCCTAGTCGCCATCCCCTATACTATTGGGTTTGTGCTTGCAGTATTCGTGGAATGGGGCTTTTTGGGTTAGGTCCTGAAAATTTCTTATTGTATGTTTCACCCTAACATTGAAAACTTAGATTTTGTAGTAGTGGTAATATTTTTTTTAGTGTAATTAGACTTATTCTATGGTTTTAGAGCATATATATAAAATTTCATATCAATTGACACTTCTAGATGGGTTAGATCAAGTTAATAATGTTTCTCATGTATTACATATTTTATAGTATATTTATAAATATTAAATTCAATATTTTCCAGAGAATGTATTTCATATACAATAAATTCCCCTTATGTGTATTATACAAAACAATTATGGACTAGAAGAAATTACGTGGGAAAGGTAAATTAAGTTGACATCCCAATAACCTTAGTATTTTTAACATTATTTCATGTTATTTAAAAAATATGTTTAATTTTATTTTAAATATAATTGGGGTTTTCATGGATAAAAAGTCATTTGAGATGGATATATTTTTTGGGGAGATTTATTTGTATTTAAATTATAATTTTCTAGGAATAAATATTATTAGAGTATTATATAATATTAATACCCAAAAATTTATTTAGTTGACTTCAGGATTTATAATCTGGGTTTCATAGCACATGGAAATTAAAAGTGTGAAATTTGGAGTAAGATGATTTAAAAAGTGGATTATTACTACACCATTGGATCTAGAATATTGTTTTTACCTTGGGAATCATGTTTTATAAGAATCTAAAATATTGATATAAGATTGGAATGGTTTTACCATGGCTATTTAGTTAGAAAAAAGGCTAGGGAAACTTTTTGTAACAACTCAGGTATTTATAGAATAATACTTTTTCATATTTATTAATATTTATGAATAAGATATTAAATTTAAATTAAAAGGGACACATTTTATAATATCATTCATGACACACAATAATAGGATTCCCTGAAATCTTACGTTGCACACAATGTTGAGTTATACCAAAAAATAATACAGTAATATTATTATTATCTTAAGTTCTAGTTAACATCTAGTTATTGTATAGGCAAGAATGAATAGAATTAACTATATTATTATTTTAAATATATTTTAAATGTTTTTACATTTATCCAATGAATATTAAAGGCTTAAAATTAGAATGAATCAAAATTTAAGCATAAAATACTCTAATAATTTTAAAAGTTGGATTACCACGTTTTGAAGGAGAAACCATTTTTAAAATAGTTTTATCATTTTTATATATTCTATATGAAAAATTAAACTTTTCATTTATAATTGGAACATACAAATTTTCTTTGGATGAAATTTTGGTATTTTTCTAATTAAATTATTATTTTATGTAATAGTGAAAAATACTGCATTTTAATTCAAAACTGTGTTTTCATCTAATTTATTTATTTATTTATGTTATACTTTTAATTTTGTTTAATTGATATTGTATTATGTTTTTATCATTGAATATAATTTTTTTCATTGGATGTAATTTCACATTGAAATTCGACATAAACACATTTCAATCTTTTGGTATTTTTTACTTCTAAAAGACATGATGGTTTTTAATATGGGAATTAATTTTAAATTAATTACTAAAACTTCTGGGTTTTGAACTTCGAAAAATGGATTCCATATTTGGAATCATAAGGCCCAAATTGTTTAAATAGTTACCTTTTATATTTGGACATTATGAATTGTAACTTTGGTAATTATTTTTATTTACCATGGTAAAAGGGTAAATTAGGTAAATAAGGGTAAAAAAATTACTATAATAATATAAAACAAACCTAAAACAAGGTTTAATCTTATTGGAATACATATATCTGACCATGGGCATCCTTGGATCGATTTTGGGACCACATGGAGCCACTAGGGTGTGATAATGACATGTTATAAGAATTAATATGAAATAAATTGAATTATAGCATAAACATGTATCTTTTACTAAAAAAAATGTAATACAGGGTTATATAAATGATATATATGACTAAAAATAGTTATTATAAATATAAAGTTATTACCTACATCTTGGTATTTTATTTATAATATTTATACATTAAGAAAATAATGTTATTTATGATATATTGATGATGCATCTATTACATTATTAATGAGAACTACTGTAAAATATGATTATACCAACGGTTAAAAACTATTGGTAAAAGCCCCAAAACTAATGGGATACTCTATCCCAATTTTTCACTAAACTGTTGGGCTGTGAGATGTGGGGTTAGCCATATCCCAATAGTTCAAACTTGAACTCTTGGGATAGGTTGCCTAGATTTTTAAAATACTAATGGTTCAGTGAAACTGTTGGTTATTTTATATCCCAAAAGTTAATAATTGTGTAGTTATAGGGTTTATACAACAAGACCAATAGTTCAGTGAACCGTTGGAATAAACTTATTACAATGGTTCAGGGAATTGTTTCCATAGGTTGGGCGGTATGGGTAAACACCAACGGTTTATCAACGGTTGGTATACTTCCTACTGCACAATCTATTGCAACAGTTTCATTGAAAATATTGGGATATATTTATAACAATAGTTCTCAAACCATTGGAATTCAGTACTCAATTTTTATACCAATGGTTTGTAAAATCATTGGTATTTCCTCTACTATAAAAAAACAGTTTCCACCTCTTCTCGCCAACCACTTCTATCCAGCCAGAACCTATAAAAACAGTAGCCACCTCTTCTAGCTAGCCACTACCTTCCATCAAGAACCTGTAAAAAGGGAAGAACCTATAAAAAATTCAATGATATTTATTTGGTATATGTGATAAAAATGGAAAAGTTAGGGGAAAATAAAAGGGATGATGTATTGTTAACATAGAGGATAATTCTATTTAGAGGGATGGAAATTCCAAGGGTAGAGATTTAGTTTCACATCTATGTATCAAGATTCATGTTTCCCATTCAATAAAGGAAACCTCAAACTGTTGGAATTAAAGTCTTGTTTGGTTAGTTAAATGTTATGACTAGGATCACAGAGAACAATGTTTGTCACAGTGGATTTGTTCATAAACACAATGCACTGTGTTTCTAGAAATAATAACATTAAAAATATCGTGAATGATAAAAAACTATTCACATAAAAAATCAAAAAGTACCCTCCCATCTGGGAAAGGGAGTACACTCCTAATGGTGGAGTGACATATGATATGTGAAATAGGTTGTATTTTTTCTGAAGGACTAGAAATGTTGTCACAAAGATGTTTTTCCCTAAACAAGTAGTCTTGTGAGATCTTTTGATACTGATATAACACACTTTCTAAGTTAGTTTAGTGGTGAGGACTTGTAAGCATAGGTAGACTGGGATTCAAAGAATGTTCCTATAATATCATATAGTATTTGAGGTCATCATGAGGTAATTTTTTCTTTTTTGGGTATGAGACTGTTTTGATTCTCAAAGACTCTAGTGGATTCTCTAGTGTAAGATATATGATTACCAAGAGGACTAACATTTTTCACTAGGATGGTGATACATTTTTGAGATGGGGTTATAGGTCATGAGTGACTAGAAACTTGTAATTATCTAGCGAGCCATGATATAGACCAAATTCCCTTATTTTTTTTTCATACGGATGTTAGGCGAAAAATTCTAACAAGTATAGTGGTATATATTATGGAATGACAACACCTTGAGTGATAAGGTTTTGGAAAGAACCTTAACTTATTGATAATGATGTTATCATATTATATCATGATATCTAACCCTACAATGATTGATAAGGTAGTGGTCAATATAATGACCTCAATTTGAGTGATAAGGTTTAAGATGAACCCAACCATGAGTGATAATTGAGCATTTGGAACATGATATTATAAATACAATGGTTAATATGGTATTATTTTAGAAAATGGATTTACATTGATCATAATCTATTAACATGGATGTTTGTTGAGTGAGAAGGTTGGTATGTGATATATAGTGGTATGAGATACAACCTTTAGTAGTATAGTAGATGTTGGGAGTTGAGTGATCACCTATATTGAGATATAATTATTAGTCTAGGGCTTTGATACATGACTCTATCCAAAAAAATCAGTTTGTGATTAAGTAATCATTGATACTTTATATTTAGAGTATTTGGGTATCGGATGGGTTTCATGTATGATGGTGCAATGATGCGAGTTTTTTGTTCATAAAAATGTATCTATGCTTGAGTATCATGGAAACCGATTTATCACACGATGACCTAATACACATAATGTCTTGGTGTCCTAGTTATAACATGACATATGACACAATATGTTTGTTAGGGGTGTACATGGTTTGGTTTGGGTTGTGTTTGATTGTTTTTTGTACCCAACCCAATCTAAATAGGTCGGGTCAGGCTGGGTTGGGTCATATGTGGTTTTTGTTTTGAACCCAACCTGACCCGACCCATCTCACATCAGGTTGGTTCGATCAGGTTTCTATAAAAAAAATGTCACTCCCTCATTATCATGAATTCCTCCATCATATACAAACTTGTGGCTCCTCCATTTCATCTTGACAGGAAACATGGATTTGATAGGGTAATCTCCTTCATCTTCGGTTGGTTGTTGTGATCTTCTTAATCATGATCTTGGTCAGTTGTGATCTCCTAACATTTTGAGGCCACACCCCATAACCTTTTATTCTTAGGACATTCGTTATCCCCTTCATTGGCGGCACGCTTGGTCAGTTTCAAGATAAGTGGCTATAACGGATCACGATTTTTCGGCTATGGCGGTCAGTTTCAACAAGCGACTGGTCATGGTCTTATTTGGGGGATGTGGTGGTTCTCGATTCCTCCATGGATAGAAGTGGCACCAGCGAATCTCATCCAGTAAGGAAAAACTCTATTTTCCCATCTAGTGATCTATGGATATGTCGATGAATTGAACCCAAAAGGTAGTGGTCAATGGAGGTATCGGTAGTGGTATTCCCATTTCTCTCTTCTGGAGGTATTTTTTGGGGGATCTAGGGTCATGGATCACGGTTGCGGTGGAGACAGTGGTGGAAGTAATGGCGGCATGTGGGTTCATGGTGGTCGCACTGTGTGGTGGTGGTAGTGTAGGAGGAACTCATGAAAGGGAAAGGAAGGCAATACATGGTATAACGGAGGTGTTATGGAAGGGGATGGAACTGTAGTGGTGACAACGAAGGGTGGTGTGGTGGTGAGAGAGTCGGAATGGGTGTGCGGGGTGTGTAGTGATAGTGTTGCGTTGGATGGGTCGGGTTAGGAAATTTGTTTCCCAACCCATGACCTGAAACAACCCGACCATGGGTCAACCCAAAATTAGCTGACTCATGTAAAAGAAATCTTATACCTAACCCAACCCGGCAGGGTCGGGTTCTGAAACCCATCTGTGTATTTATTTTTTTAACATTTACTTCGCTCAGGAATTAATCTATATGTAAAAAACATTCATTATATATTTTTGATATTCTAATGTCATATTTTTGTATCACCAATAATGATCAACCTGGTTTGTATACAGATCATATGATAGTTTTAGTGATATACGAAATGATTTTGTACTGCAGTTTTGTATTAACTTCTTCATGTTTTCAATCATAATCCATTGAAAACTATTAACTATCAATCCAAAAAATTTGCTGATATCTCTTTTCAAATCCAATACATAAAATATCTGAATATATTGCAAGAATACCTCCATTTTAATTCTATACATTGTTCATAACTTTGGAATGCTTTTCATCCTCCAACAGAATATTTGTGTAATAAAAAACCATTCAAACTTTCCTTTTAAAATATTGAACCACATAACATAGAAACTCAATTTTGAATCATGTTTCTAAAAAAATTCATTTGACCTTCACATTAAGGCATTAAATAACACTTATATATGCAATATTCCCTTCAAAACATCGAACACCATGACCACTTGGCCATTTTTTCCCACTACAAAATCCCGGTACATCAAAACACCCAGAATTCCAAAAATGATATGGGAAATGATATGGGGATCTCTCCACCATCTTTTTATACTTCTCTATACACTTATCTTCCACAGTGAGAAGAATGCATTTAGTGAGTGTCCCAACTTTAATTCTTCTCATTAGAACAAGGGATAAAAGTTTCAATGTGAATATTCAAAAGAGGAGGCACTGAATCATATCAATTGGTGGTGGTAAGATGAATATTATTGTGTGGAGCACCATAAGCCTGATAGGTGTTGAACAATTACACCCTCAGTGTTTTTAGAAATATATGCACAGGTAAACACACAAAGAGGTGTCCAAGAGGCCAGGAAAACAACCCCAATAGGTTTCACCATAAGATAAGGTTACAATTGACATGATAGTATAAATCAAACTATTTAATATTCTATAACAAGGGATTTCCATAACGTTTTAGTGAGTGTCATAATGACACATCATATAAAAGGAAACATAATGACAAAAAAGAATCATAAATCCTACACAAACCATTTACAATTTCATTACCTTTTCCTAACATGGTAATTTCATTTATAATATTCAACGGGTGAAGAGAAAAATTTCATTGTCAAGGAATATGCCTACTCGGGCAATGTCTTTTGAGATAAACTAGTATGATAAGCCATTTTATATTATTCAAAGAAAATAAAAAATAACTATCCACAAAACAAACACCACCATGAGGCATATGGAAAAGTCAAACCAAATCTAAACATGATACAAATAATTATCACTAGTCTTTGGTTTAGAAGACATTGCACCTCCATTGGAAGGGTTTTATTATAAAATCATGGGATTGATTTACCACACAATTAATTTAATTATATTTAACATTTATTCTAAAAATCATTCAACATAAATCAAATGCAATAAGTTAAGCAACTAGAACAACATAATTATGACTGTGAGTTTCTATAGACAGTGCACCTCCATTGGAGGGGTTTTATTATAAAACCATGACTCTATTTATCAAATGAAACAATTATATTCAAGAACACATAACCAAGATATGCAATTAAATATAATTAAGCATAATTAAGAAGGAATCTAAATTCATTATAAATCATTCTTGAATTAAAGAGGCTAGGAGAGGGACCCTACATCAAGGTGTAACCAAGCTGTCAACTTCGGCTCTTGGAGATTTATAACTAAAGCTTGTTACTTCCCCACATGGTATACGTACCTTCACACACATGAAAGGACACATATCCCATATACACACACTTGCATGGCCATGAGCATGCACAAGGGGATCCGTGTACATATTCTTATATTCATATAACATTCTCCACTCACCTGCATATTCAATTTTATATATACCTGGGCACATCTAGCCCCATACGTGCATAATCACTTCAATGGTTGACTATACATGTAACGAGGGAACCCACATACAAATACATACTTACTTATGCACACATAGGTGAGAATACCTTGACATGGAGACTCAAACCCAATGATCAGGGATCAACGCACCACACGAAGGATATGAGAATCCTAAAAAAAATAAAGGACACTATATAACAAGTGAGAAACCAAACAATGACATTAAATCCTTACCTAGATTATCAGTGGAGAACCAAATCCACCTGAACCAAAACTAAATGATCTAATGACCTATCAAAAACTTAATATAAATTCAAAAACACTGAACTCCCAAAATACATGAGGTGCAATATAAGTAGTAATCGTAGAATCTTACCTCGAATCAAAGCCGGTGAACTGAAACAATCAGAACCCCTTCTATCCAACTTTGTAGAATATAACTACTCTCTGTCCATTGAAATTAGTAAAAAACCTAAGTGTCCAATGCGATAAAGAAAATATAATAAAAATGAAACTAAAATATACCTTTCTTCTGTGACCATACATGTCACCGCCCAATATATAAGAACCACTACACACCATGAGTCAAATCATGTTCCTACAAGCAAGGGGAAAGAAATCTATGTTTCAAAATGATACTGTCAAATAATACATTCCAATTAATTATCAATTTATCTTTCGATTAATGTTATATACTCATTTTGGATAAAGTTTCCGCTTAGTGTGGTTTTGTTCGATACAATTTTGTTTGGGAAATTTCCTTTAGATTTATTTTGTCTTGTTTTTTATTAAATTATCCTGGACAATTTCATTCATTTGAGATATAGTTGATTAAGAAATTAATAATAATCAGTAAATCCATATTAATAATTATATCAATTGGTTCAATTTCGGGAGTAAAAAATACATAGAAATAAATGATATCATATAAGGAAAATCATAATAGGGGAATTTGAGACCTTTATCTCTCATTTTACTTAGAGGCATTGCAATTTAAACCACAAAATGCATGAAATAAATAAAATGATTTATCATGTAATAAGTATAGGTCTGAATAATATAATTAGTGGAAATATTTTTAAATAAAACACTATATAATGATGAATCAATTTTAATTGTACCTATCACTATTGTTGGATCTATATCATATATCATTAGATTATTATATACTATGTGATGAAATTTCATTCCTAATTCATGTGGATAGAACATCAAAATTCATCCTCGATACTGTGTTAAAGACATTTAGTCTATTATTGAGAATCTATAATGGGTCACCCATACAATGAACATCCATGAAACATCAAATAAACATATTTAAAAAATATAAATAACACAAATAAGATTAACATAATTTACATCATTTTAAAATTAAAAAATGAATCATAAAAATAAGATTCAATGATTGTCAAATAAAAAATACACTATGATGAGTTGAAAAATATAATAGCACTTACCAAAATAGAATAAAAACAATTATACCCATATATACATTGTTCAATATCATGTTTCACACCATATCCCAACTCAACCATGGATAAATAAACATGAGATGATTATACCAATTGATAAATCTTGAACATATACACCTAATATGTGCTCCAAATACACACAAATAGATATACAAGAATTTATGTAGTATTATTCTTGCAATTCATACCCAATATATATTAGTTAAGGGCACATAAATTGCCAAAAGCCCAAAATTAAATTGGGAAAAACAATGATGGTAGAATAAACCAACTTCAAATGGTAAAAATGGTGGCAGATAAACCAAGATGATCCAAACTGCATTTTCTTTGGTAGAGGATGATAAATCACATCTGAGGTGGACCCGAAAGAAACATGATACTCCCTAGAAACAAGGATCAATGTTAGAGATGAAGAATATCAAAACCCCAAGGGTTTGGCCGAATGAAACCTAGAAACTGAAGAGAGTAAAACTCTAAGAAATTAAAGAATTAAATATTATGAATGCTAACATCTATGTACGAACCAAGAACCATTTAGAAATTTGATAAAAAATATATTGAAATTATAATAGGAGAGGGATCCAAGATAGGGTAGGCGGTACGTTGTCGAAGGAGAGGGGTCCAAGAGGGGATGGGGGCCAAGTGGTTGAGGTAGAGACGTTGAGGAGGAGGCGGAGGCCCGGTGGTTGAGGTTAATTGAATGAACCACACTCTTCTCTTTGGATTTCTCAATATCAAACCTCCATGATTTCAATGATCTATAGTGATTTAACTACAAGGAATTAAAAGATAGTATTTCTAGAAAGATATAGGTTGAGGTGGAAGAAATTTTTGTACAAGATTAAGGAAATTATTGTTGTTATTATATAATACCTAGAAAAACAAAGAATAATAGAAATAATATATGCTATAATAGATGGACCATATCTACTTGTAGCATTGAATTCAAAATTGCAAGACTGTAAAATCCTTTTTAAAAATTAAATAGGAAGCTTGACTTGGGGATGTATTTGTTTGTTTCTATTAATTATTTTTTTATCATCAATCAGAATATCATTATGTAAATATCACCTTTATCAGTTATTTATTTTAAAAAAATAAAAAATATTTGTAAATTGTGTTGAAAATATCATCTTTCTCAATTAACTAAAGCAGGACATCAAGAGGGAGTGCATTAAAGATGAAATAAAACTCAATTTTTATCCCACTCGATATGAAAATCTTATTAGAGGACATAATTTATTATCCAATAGATTATATACTAGCATAAAAAAATTAAAAAAATGGATTTTTACTATAAAAGATAACAATGTTAGAACAAAAAAATATAATAGTTAAATCTAATTAATATTTGTATTGCATGTTCCTTTTTCATATCACCAATTTCAACCCTTTCAGTATAAATGATAAAATTCTTACCTCTATCCTACAAAGGGATGATCAACAATGTAAAACATAATGGTCCAAGGAAGGTTCCATGTCTATGATAGAGTGGTATGTGTCATTATAGTTTAACTATACAATTATAATTATATCATCTTATATCTAGGTAGAATATAACATATAATCCTTTTTCAAATCCATTAAAATAGAAAAGTATTAACTTTCATTGTTGTTAATATAATAGATTTAATTTTTAATAATCCCTTATTGGGTCATGAATTCTTCCAACAATCACATCCTTAACTAATATGGGAACCATGTGTCTTGTTATTAAATGCCCATATATAGTACCTCATACAATCAAAAAATATAATTTATTTATAAGCATAAAAATACATCTACTAAACTCTAACCATGAATAAAAGAACAATATTACTACATGATTCAGTTTCAGAACTACCAAACTCCTTACTATTATTGGTAAGAAGTCCAAAATATAGATTCTCCAATATAATCCCAATCGATTACTCTATAAAATATTCTCTAGAATAGAGAATATTATACTTTTTTATAGTCCTAGATGAACTGAGTATCATGTTCTCACCTAGTAATGATTTCTGACAAGATAAATTTTATTATAGCTCAGTATCTATAAAATGTCACTATATTAGATAAGTGGATATTTTAGAATCATTCCTACATTATAAGATTAGTATAAATTCATTGTGAATATCAAGTATTTTCAATTACATGTAATAACTAAAAGGGTGAATGATCTTTAGAGTTTACTACAAGAGATTAACTAGATTCCTAAATAATAAAATCATAATATTAAGAGAGATTAAAATTATTTAAGGATGATAAATATTCCCTCATTATGAAGTGAAAGTATCTTGGAACAAAACTCGAAGAATCTGGAATCAACCCAAAGATGAACCTTCCCAAAGAACTGAGAAGAAATGTGTTACCACTCAAATGAAATTGAAAATTTATACTAAAAATAGATCCATAATAGTAAAAAATAAATTTATAGAACATTTGGAGAGTTCTCAATTTCATATTCATGGTATAATGTATCCCACAACCCTAATAAATCTATAATTGTGAAGTCCTTATTATTTTTATGTTTTGTACAAAGATCAAAGTCTATGAAAAACACAGTAATATAAAATATAATAAAACTCACCAATACATTAAGGGTGGATGTGAGAAAAAGTATGAATATTAGTTCCCCAAACCAATACGAAAATTATGGTGAATCTATCCAAAAACATCGATGAAATATATATAGATAAACTACCTCAATGGGGAAAGAAATAAGATTTTTTGTAAAATGTTGGTGTTGATTGATGTTTGGGCACATTGACATTGATTGTTGGTATAATATATATACTCATACAAGTTGTATAAGAGAATAATAAAATGATGGAATAGTTATAACTAAGAACAAAACTATTGTGAAAAATTAGTTTTCACATATGAAGATATATTTATCTCTTAGAAACATATTTGAAAGCCTTGATAATTTTTTTGAATATTGCAATGTCTATGGTCACTATTATGAAGAATTTTGGTATGTAAAAACTCAGAGTGAGTCATATGTTAATGAAAAGATTAATCCATGATTGAAAATGTTCTGAAAAAGGGAAAAAGTCTTCTTTGAGGTGTAAACTAAGAAAAAAGTAGAAAAATGCACTCCCAAGTGGTCATTGAAAAGAGATTATCATAATGGGATTTTTTTAAGGAGAATATGATTTTATTATAGTAGTAATGGCTATGTCATATACTATTTAAAAATTTATGAGGGTGTGAATTAATGTTGAAGGATTTTTCTATTAGTTCACACTTACCCATAATGTAAATTTTTAAAAAATGTATTGTGGATAGACTATTTAAAATATACATAAAGATATACAAATTTTATGATAGAAAATTTGAACTGAAAATGGAAACCAAACAAGAATGACATAGTATAATTTTATTAGTAGTTGACATTCCTGATAAAGATCCTCATAGATTTCCTAAGGGAAATCAAAATCATTTGAAGAAGTTTTTTGAATGTGTAATTATGTATGTCATGGATCTATCATATGTATGAATTTGATTCCTAGTAAAAATCATTTTATTAGTGGTAAGGGAAAAGATCCAATGTTATCAAGTTCTAAATATGTTTCTATAGATGGATCCACGCCTATTAATAAGGTTGAACATGATAAGAAATAATGTTTGATCATATAGTTTAATGATTTATAAATGGATAAACATAAAAAATAAAAAACATTTAGAGTTATCTAATTTTTAAAATGAATATGAAACTTCCAAACAATAATAAACATGTGAAAGAATATAAAACCATGTTTCTTCAACACAAATTTGTTTAGAATTTGAAAAATAAGAATGTTAAAATAAAATCAAACACTTTGGAGCTAAAAAAAATGTGATCCAGTATAGAGAAAAAAACCTTAGTCAGTGTTATAACGTAGATGTTGATAAACCAACCTTATTACCACAATTTTTTATATAATAAAAATCTAATTGAAATAGCACAAACACTCAATTCACATATATATTCTTTTTAAAGGAAAATAATTTAACAAAATTAACGCTACATATAGGGTTGTTATTCTTCAACAACACTCCCCATGCATCCATGATTCATGGCAACACAACGCCCCAATTGAAAATTCATATTCAATAACTAATAAAATTTATTTTGGGAAAACCCCCTTGGAAGAATATGAAACATTTAACACCTTAATGGATCAAAGTAAAAAACATGAAGTGACGAATAACCCTTCTTAATTATAGAAAATCGATGAATAAACATTCTTAATCCTAATTATAGCATCTATTGAATAAGAAACATTGAATAAACCTAAAACAGAATTTGGAACATTGATTTTGGGTTCCCCTATTCCTAATTATAGAAAAATATCAATTATAAATTATTGATTTCACCATACTTTAAATCGATTAATAACCCTAAACATACACTTCTAAAATCAGAAATACTACCTCTATGCTTGTCTTACATATTACAAACTAAGTGAAGAGTTTGTGGGGAAAGGTTGAGTGATGGCTGATAAGTCTTGGGATGGGAGGAGGGGATAGGCGAGTGACGTTGAGCGGGGAGCAGCGAGCGTGGAGCGGCGAGTAGGGAGCAGCGAGCAGTGAGCGGAGATTGGTGAGTGGGATTTGGAATGGGGGGAAGGGATCACTGGGGGATGAGAGTGTGAGGATGGGTTGGGATGGGAGAATCTGTGAAAGGGGGTTGGTATGGGAGTGGCTTCAAGGGGGTCTAGAGGAGTGGTGTTGTAAGGATGGAGAAGTGGAGCATGAGGGGAACTCTAGATAGAAGAAGGGTTTCATTGGCGAGGGGGTTTTAGGTAGGTTTATCACAATGGTTCTCATGAATAGATTGTAATGAGGATTTTTATTCCAATAGCATACTAAAATCATTGGGAAAACCCAACATATATAACTCTATACCCACAGTTTCATGGAACAGTTGTTATAGACTCTTTATCCCAACGTTTTTTTTCAAACCATTGGTAAATAAGTGTTGGTATAGGTGGGATTTCAATTAGTGGACAGATTCAAAAAATGATATTATAAATATTAAAATAAATGCAATTGGATTATTTTTATTCCATACATATACATTATGGATGATATTGGCATTTTATATTTGATTTAATTCCTTTGGTCTAAAGAAATCATGTTTTTATGACTTTAATAAATAAAATTCTAAATAGTGTCAAAATTCACATAAATGATATTCGTGAAAAAATATATATTATTTTATTAAGTGATATAATAGTCCTAAAAATCATATATTTATCCATTTGACTTATTTAATGTTTTAAATGTCATTAAATATCCACTTGGGGTTCTCTTGTAATTTAACAGTAACTATATATTATGAAAATACAAGAAGACACGGTAATAGTTACTATTTTTAACTAAGGGTTAAAGCTAAAAGATAAAGTTAGTTTAGTGACCTAAACTTTTATAAAACTTATTTTTTGATATTATTTTTAACCATAATCATATTATCCTATAAATATATCACTTTGGAACTATTAAAATTTGAAAAACAAATTATAATAATATAATATTTCAAGACTTTCATAATGTGCCCCTCCTCCCTCTTATAAAAGGCCACCTCCTCTACCTACTTACTCACCCATATAAAGACAATTTTATAATATAAATTATACTCAATTAAGCTCCCAACATTCATATTTTACTCCTAGAAGCCTTACCTTGGGAAAAATTTAATTCAAGAATGCCTTTTGGCTCAAATCTAAAGGAGTTACCTATTTCAGAGGTTGTGTCTTCTTTAAAATTTCTTTCTGTTATTTTCCTTCCCCGCTACCTAGGATCTTCTTATTATTAGATTAAATAACAACACCATTATCCTAAATATACTATGATTTTTATGATAATAATTAATGCTAAACTTACAAACACCTCCATCTAATGGATACGAACATATTGTTTCAGTGTATGACGAACTAATGCCTCATGAAACGATGATTGTTTAGTTCTCTCCTACCACCTATCATGGTGGATATTATTATAGAACTATATTTATATATTCTATATATTATATTTATTTTATCTATATGATTCTGAATTTTTAATTTACATCATACCTTTATTCTTTCCATAATCTTTAGATACGATAATTTCATTTGAGGAAGTGCAGACTACTGCCCCCTCAAAGTGATATGACTCGTTAATTCCATACATGGAATGTATAAAAGAAATAGTTAATGAACATATGTAACATATATAACATATATATTATACTGGAATTATAATATACCTAAGTATCATTTATTTTTCATTTCTTTAATATGGAAAAGAAATTATTGTAGCGTTCATGCATACATACAACCTACTATCTCCATGAGCGGTGCATTTCATTTAATATCTCCAAATATTATAGAAATTGTAAATACATATATATTATATATATATGATATTTAGATCCTGAATATTATTCTTGAGATGATGGACTTTTTACCACATGGAAAATTTACATCAAACAAGAACATTTTCGACTCAAGTAACAAATATCAACAAACCGACAGATATGAACTTAAATAATTATGTAATTTTTATAACCTGGTGATAAGTAATATAAAATAAATAATAAACATGAAAATGGTTCTAAATCAAGTAGAAATTAACCTATGTTTATTATTCATGAATATAAACAATGAATGAGACAAGTCAGACTCAAGGTGAGGGACTTCATCTCAATATCCTACCATTGAGGCATATTTTGGTTTATAGACCACCCTATTTTATAAAATGTATAATTATATAACTTTTATTTTAGTTTAATTCAACGGTTTTCCAAAAGAATCTTTTTTCACAAAGTGTTTTACTAAAGGACAAAATGAATTTTTATTGTTAAATTATGCGGCACCAACGACCTTTCTCCCACCACGAGTATTATTTGATATTTGGCATCCTTAACAATCCATAATTTTTTTGAATGAAAAATGAATAACATATACCCTTTTACATATTTTGGTGTTGAAAATGGTTTTCATAATTTATTGATTATATCAATATCTTGATATGATGTTTTATTATAGAAATGTGGAAATATTATTTTCCTTTATGCTTTTCATGTGTCATGATTATGTTATGGTTCTTGGGAATTTTTTAAGTATATGGATGGTTCTGTAATAAAATTAGGGTGGGTGAGCTCGTGATATCTCTCCAATGCATTGAGTAATGTGACGGAGGTAAACGTTAAGGTTCATTTAAATAGATTTAGGGAATATATTATGATGGGTATTCCCAATGTAACAATTAAGGTTACACCCTAGGTAGCTGTGAAAGCTACAATATAAGTTTTTTATGAATTCCACAAGTTTCATTTATGTTTTTTTCTATAAGTTATTCATAAATCTTATTATTTCTTGAGGTTTGTTAAAGAGATTATATTTTCTGAGAAAAAAGTATGATTTTATTGATTTTTATGTATTCATGGACTAATGTTTTCTTTCCTTATTTTATATCCCCTACTGATATTTTTATGATCATCCAATGTTTTTTGAATTTTTTTGATAGGGTATATGGAAGGGTAACTGAAAGTAATCTAGAATATTTTTATCAAGAATATAATTCTTGTTTTATTTATGTAGTTTAGTTTTTGTGAAAAAAACTGGATAGAGTAGAAGTGTCTACTTTGTAATATTTGAGATGTAATGTAATAGTTATGGCATAATTATATAAAAATATAAACCTAAAAATATCATTAATGTGAATTCTTGACATAACACAATATTATGTAATGTTTGTGTCTAGGGCCTTATACATTGTATTTTTTCTATTCATTTTTGTTTTTGATGTTGTAAGGTCCTGACCCAGCTCACCACTAAGATGGTGGCTGGACCGGTCAACACATGACCTAACGTGCACCTCCCTATACGCTAGAGGCTTCCGACTAGAAATGAGGGTGTCAGGTTAGTTAGTGGGCAGACAATACCCACTTATTCGAGTTACGCAGTGGTATTTCAGAGTAAACATCAATCAATAGTGGAATCAGTAATATCGATAATAATGCAATTGAAGATAGATTTTTATATTATTGAACAAAAGTGGCCAGTGCCAGCTTATACAATATATGAATTCATTACATGGTATTTATACATTATATAAAATAGACAATAGTAAAACATTCATTTCAATACAATACAAAAAAAAGAAAAGATAGCAATGCCCCATGGGAAATATCCTTGAGAATCCTGAGCTCTATCTCAGTCCATTTATCATACTCCAGGTACAATGAATACAACAACAAATAAGGTCGAAGGACCTGCGAACAAGAAAGGTCTACTCAAGTACCCTAGTGCAATGGAAGCCCAAGTAAAGTGTGAGATATAAATCTCAGTAGGCCAGCACCACCGATGTCTAACCAAATTCTGACAGTGTAATAAAAATTGAATAGAGTGAAAATATGAAAAAATAAAGTAAGCAGTATGATGTAACTAATTACACAACTACCTGCTTCATCCCTCGGCTAGTTTCTGAACATGTAACTAATTCATTAATTGAGTTTTTAATATTTTATTTATAATTCATATGTGAGTAAGTCGCCTACCATGTCCAAGGAGTTTCCTCCAATGTAAAACGGGGATTAGAAATGATCAGGCCTGATGGGATTTAATCATGGCCCCTTCTGGTCAATATTGGACTCAAGGAGTATATCCAAGGAATCCTATGATAGTAAAAGGAGTGAAGGATCCTTGACATAACATGGAAACCTAAAAAAGATATCTAGTGAGGGAGTTCCGGGGTAAAAACCAAGGTAACACAAACTCATTGAAAGCTACCACATTAGTATATGAGTATAGATAAGGATTAAGAGTTTAGTACAAGGATCTTAATCCAAGTCATTCCACAATAATGTGTCTACTGGGTCCAAAGAGTGCATCCAAGATAAAATGGGGCTAAGAAAATACTGGGTCCAAAGAGTGTATCCAAGGCACATACTTGTCAATACTGGATCCAAGTAGTGTATACAAGGCATCTTGTATTACTACATGGGGACCCAATGGTAGTTTACCAGGAATTCAAAGATAATACAAGGAATGAGATCTAGGTGGTCCTAAACATTAGCAACCTATCCATGAATTTGGAATGTGGTACACTAGTTCTCATGGTATTCTCTGATCAAAAACCACGATAAGATCAAGTCTAACCAATCCTATTTAAGAAATAATTGATGTAATGATTTATTTGGTTCAATTATTGCCTTCCTATAGTGTGGATAGGTCAAATAGAGTTGATACCATATATTTATTGGTTCATTCCTTGTCATCCATTAGTGTGGAAACGTCATGTAGCATTGCATCCATTTATTTATTGGTTCAAACCTTGCCTTCCATTACTGTGGAAAGGTCAAGTAGCATTGCAACCATTTATTTGCTGGTTCAATCCATGAATTCCATTAGTGTGGAGAGGTCAAGTATCATTTCAACCATTTAGTAAAAACCATTAAGGAATTTTCAAAATTAAAGGCACACAGCGCTACCTTCGCTTAAAATGGAAAGGGTTTCCACATATGTGGAACCAATCATTGCCTTATGAACCTAGGTCTGTCCATGGAATTCCTACAAGGGAATCCATGTATCTCACAAGGTATGAGTATGAAAACTCATCAAGTCAATCATGGAATTCCTACTTGGGAACCCATGTTTCCACCAAGGTGTAATTATTATTCAATACATTTGAAAATAATTTTGGAATTTTTGTTTGAGGGTCAATCATTAAGCATTAACCATTCATTTAACTCAACTCATTCCTTTTATCAAAAAAAATTCAATGGCATTTATAAGGATCCAATTATCAATGAAAAATGGGAAGTTACCTATATGGGTAATGCCAATCTAAAACTGGACCAAACACTTAGATGGTGCTTTAGTACTTTATTCCTTTAAAAAGGTAAACTTAGTATTTCTAATTCCATTGACACAATGTCCTAAACATGTTGTATCACAACATAACATCACTGTATAAGAATTATAAACATGAAAAGTCAATAAATAAAGGTCAAACCACTGATTTTTAGTTTGAAGGAAGTGCACCTCCATTGGAGGGGTTTTATTATAAAAACATGATATTGTTTATCAACAAATAATTTATCATCTTTAGAATCTAAAACATAAAACATCCTAAATTCGCATTTAAGAGGAATTGTGCAAAATACTTCATTGTATGAATTAATTTGTTCAATAATTGGTGTAAGAAACATTATTAATGCCTTTATAAATATTTATGACATGGAAAGGAACCCTACCTCAAGGTGGAACCAAGCTGTCCACTTCAGTGACGAACCAAAACGAAGTGAAACCACTCAGAACAACTCAACTCCCTACCAATTTAATAAAAGGGAGTCAAGGAAAAATAAAGATCTTCATTCTAGAGGTTAAAAACAAAGGATAAGGTATAATCCATACCCTGAGATGTTGTTAGTAGGCCGAGACCACCCGAACCACCTCGCCTTCAGTGGAGGTTTCTCGAACACAAACCCTAAGACCCTATGACACCATCCACACAACCTATGAACCGAAGACAACTAGAAAAACATTAAACACAAAACCTAGGGTTCGGATGCACCTCACCGGGCCCCGATTAGGTTGAATCGAGGCTAGAAAATGGGGAGATAAGAGATGAGAGGACTCACCTTGAACGATCGAAGGGGATTCACGAACAAATCCAGAAAGAATCGAAGAGAAGAGAGGAGGACAATGATGTGGCCATGCGTGCGGCTCAAAGGAGAGCCCCCTCAGTGTGTTGTGTTTGAGAGAGGGTGAGGAGTTTTTGGGTTTTATTTATTTTAATTTAATTTAATTTAATTAAAACAATTAAATTTTTTAAAAACTGGGTGTCATGCATGGTTTGACCTTCACAGTTTTCCAAACTGTGCACAAACTGTGCGGTGTCTTCTGCCTCCAAGAAGCACCCTACACAAGCTGGGCATAAAGCCGAGGAAACCATGTGTAGTCTATGCACTAATACACTCCCCCATTTAAAATAGGGTCACATTGGTAATGATGTGGGAAGAAAGGTTTAGTAGACCATGTGAAAACCGTGCACCCTCTTCTTTCATTTAAAACATGAAGTTTCTTGTGTCCAGTACTCTAGAAACATCCCGAGCCACTCTGAAAACTTCTTAGGACTTCTCCCATAACCAAAAAAGCATCACTTAAGAGTGATCCAACTCTCAAAATTATGTTTTGATGCCCAGTTTTAAAAATGACCTATTTAGTAAATGAAAAGGTTCAAAAAATTCATTATTATTGTCCGGTTCAAAACACGAGATTCTACAATATACCCACCTTAAAAATTCTTGTCCCTGAGAATCCAAATTGAAAAAAGTTAACACCACCTGAACTAAAAGGGTCATTATGTTTCGTTCAAAATGGTTTCATAGCATTACCAATGCCCAATGAATCCTATGAATTTATTATGCATTCTTCCCATCAGCCTTTATAACCTTAACCAATGCTCAAAGTTCGAATTAACCACATAAAAGGAACTTACATGAGCCTGTTTGGATATAGTGACAAACACACCATCAAAATTTTTCTACAATGCACAACACTGGGTGTTCTTACAACACTCCTGGAATTTATTCACTAAAAGAAATGGTCAAATCTCGATCGAACTAACAGAAACTAGTCAAGCGAGATCTTTTAAAAGACACTATAACCTTGATACTACCCTTTAATTCACCTAGAAACATGCATTAAAATGGCTACTTACAACCGTAACCATCAACTGAAGTGAATAGAATGAGTCGATCCATTTGGATGACGTATCTCAAAGAATTATGGATTTGTTGGCTGAATTAATCCAAAAGAAACAACTACAGTCCATGATAATGAACATGGAATTCCTATTTGGGATCCCAATTATAACTTTGGACTTACCAAGCCTCAATGAGAAAAATTATTTTACATGTAACACAGAAAAATATCTTCCTACAAGCTCATCAACATTTATGAATTTAGTGTGGCATAAAACCGTCACTCTCATAGTGCATTGAGGACAATATAATGATAGGGTACATACTTATTCCTTAAGAATGGTATACTAAGTTGATTTAAAATGGGGTTTCTAGTTACACACACCCAAAAACAATAACGTAAAACAATTGAACCAAAACAAAGATGTGCTGCCAAGAAAGCACCGACTTGATTTAAGACTTGAAAGCCTCAAGGACAAACAAGAAATAACCATACATTTTCCAATGGTTACCATAGGTTGTGATCCTTCTACTTTGAAGGAAAAATTAACAAACTCAATGGGACACTACCCACCTTTATAGTGTCCTGGTTGAAAGAGAAGAAAACCATCACTCATAATTGTGCTAGATTATTACAACGGGATCGGCATGTCAAAACACCGGAGACTTTTGAAAACCAAACTGAGTATTGGAATGGAACTAATTATTTGACTATCAAGTCACTATACTTGGAGATAACCCGAGACCATACTCAACATAATAATAGGATTTATTATAGATTCATATTTCATCATACAACCTTTTTCTTAGAGGATGCCATACCAAGTCATATTTCACCAAGAAAGAGGAGTTAAACGACCCATGAAGCAGTCAACCATGCCTGAGGCAGGTCCAACCACCTGAAAATGAGCATTAGTCGATTCTCAATCCCATAATGAAGTCACAAAAGGAATGACCACCCATATGAACAAGGGTTTCACATAAAAAACTGATAGTCCTACAAGGGACAGCGACACCCAACGACACCAAGATATTAGGAAAAGACACAACACTAGCAAGGAATTTAAGTTCTAAGGGTGCTACCTACCTCAAGTTATCCCACTACAATGAACAAGTTTAAACCCTAACACTGATTAATGTCAAACAAGTCACTAGGATCAAATTCTTATCATAAGTCCATTGACACAGAAACAAACTCCTACAGAATGTACTCACACATCCATTCCATGGAACTCAAGAGAAGTTCGGACAACCCTTAAATGGGGGTTTTAAAAAATGGACACCACTATAGGATCCATTTCCAAACCTCTTAAACTTAATCACACTTAATATTTAATCATCAAAATATTTAATCAAAACATCAAAATAAAATTTACAAAACAAATCACAAGGTAGTTGATTTTAACAAATGCCATATGGGCCAAACAGGAACATTTTATGAGACTCCAATTTAAAAACATTTTACATTTATTGACATCCCATAATTATCCAAGAAACATATCAAAATATATTACTTTAAGATGATAAGGTGACCTATAAGGGTCCCATTTTAACCAAACTGGGTTCTCTATAAAGCTACCCAATAGTTAACGCACTGTTATTAAAATTTAAACACCCAAATGGGTCATCTCATAAAAACATTCCCCAACTTACCAATATGGGTCCAGTTTCATTTTAGAAGATAACCATTTTGATTTAGATCAGAAATAAACACCTTTCATATTTTTAATCATTTTAAAAGGCATCATGAAAATTCATTTAATACCACTTTAAATTTTCCAATTCATGAAGCGCTGATACACTCCAGGAATTGAAATTTTCTCGCATTGATTGGTACCAATGTCAATTCATAATTTAACATGGTCAAACATAAAGGTCCAAATAATATATGTGGCAATATAACAACCTTCAATGTTCCCATACACCTTAAAGTTTGGCATTTGGTTTCCTTTAATCAAAAACAACTTTCGTTAGCAATTGAATTTAGCAGGCATTTAAAATAGTTCAATTACATGGGTTACATTTTCCCAGCTATAAGGTGCCCATACACCTTACAATTGAAAACTGGATTCTGTCAAAACCTTAACTAATAAACATAATCCATGAAACAATTTAAAATTATTAAAGTAAGCTAGCATGTCACTACAAGTAGATAACACAGAGCAATAGGCTAAAGTCACATAAGAATGATAATTTTATCACAGGAGCATGCTATAACGAGAAGTAAGAAAATAAAGAATGCTAATATATTACCTAAATAGGTATAAATCTATGCATGGAATACTAATAAGGTTTTGAATCATACTAAGTAGGAAACATACTAATACAACTACATGGAATTGGATATATTCATGGTATTTGAATTTCTAAGTTCTTAATATGATGCATGTATGTCTCATCCTTGCCATAACAGGACCAGGGTAATATTCATAATTCCATAAATCATAAGTAGTGAAAAGTACACTAATCACTCAAGGTGAAATCATATCAATTATAATATATAAAAGCATAAAAAACAATCCTACACAGGGCCATATGGTCATTCCCCATACGTGGGGTGATCAGTATTAAGCACTACAATTAACCAAGTAGCGAAACATTACTAGTCTCCTATCTACCAACCCAAAACTGTAAGACCAAAGAAAAACCACATTTGATACCACTTTGTAACGCCTTGACCTGGATCACCACTAAGACGGTGGCCGGACCAGTCACCACATGACCTCAGGAGCGCCTCCCCACACGCTAGAGGATGGTAACTATAAGTTAGGGTGTAAGGTTAATTAGTGTGGAGACTATACCATCTTATTAGAGTTGTGCTTCGATATTACAGAGTAAAAAAAATCAACAGTGGAAGTAGAAATACCTATAATAAAGCAGCATAAGATATATTTTTATATTATTGAACAATAGCGGCCAATTCCAGCTTATACAATAGATGAATTCATGACATTGTATTTATACATTACAGAAAATAGTAAATAGTATAGCATGACTTTCAATACAATACAATATAAGTAATGGATAGAAAAGCCCCATTGGTAATCTCCTTGAGAATCCTAAGCTACAACTCTATATTTTTCTCCTACTCCTGGTACAAGAAATATAGCAACAAACAAGTTCCAAGGAACTGCGAACAAGAATGGTCTACTCAGGTACCCTAGTGTAATGGCAGCCTGAGTAGGGTGTGAGATATAAATCACAATAGGCCGACACAACCGGTGTCTAACCCAATCCCGAAAATGTAATATAAATTAAACAGGGTGCAAGCTTGAATAAATAAAGTAAGAAGTACAATGTAACTAAATACCAATGTAGATTCTTCATCCTTCGGCTGGTTTCTGAACATGTAACAAGTTCATTAATTGCGTTTTTACCATTTTATTTATAAGACACATTTGAGTAAGTCAACTACTGAGTCCAAGGAGTTTCCTCTAATGTAAAACTGGGCTTTCAAATGACTGGGCACTATGGGCTATAACTATCGCACATACTTGTCAATGCTGGACACAAGGACTGTATCCAGGGCATCTTGTGACAGTATAAGTAGTGAAGGTTCCAAGACCTACTAGGTTAACTTGGAAAAGATATCCAGTGAGGGAGTTACCCAGTAAAAACTAAGGTAACGTAAACTCATTGAAAGCTAACTCAGTAGTATCTAAGTCTAGATTAGGGGTAAGAGTGTAATACAAGGAGCATAATCTAATGTATTCTTCAAAAAGGGGCCTACCAAGTCAAAGGAGTGAATCCAAGGTAAAATATGTCTAAGTAATGTTTGGGTCCAAGGAGTGTTTCCACGAAACCTACTTGTCAATGATGGATCCAAGGAGCGTAACCAAGGCATCCTGTAGTACTACATGGGAACCAAATGATAGTATTCCTAGCATCAAATGATTAGACAAGGAATGAGATCTAGACAATTCTGAACCTTAGCAACCTATCTTCGAATTTAGAATGGGGAATACGAGTGCTAATGGTATTCTTCGATCAGAAACCATGAAAAGTTTGAGTCAAACCATTCATATTTATGAAAGAAGTAATGTAATGATTCATTTAGTTCATGTATTGCCTTACCTTAGTGTGGATAGGTCAAGTAGAGTTTAAATCACTTATTTACTGGTTCAAGACTTTCCTTATACTAGTGTGTAAAAGTCAAGTAGCATTGAAACCATTTATTTTTTGGTTCAATCCTTTCCTTCCATTAGTGGGAAAAGGTCATGTATCATTGCAACCATTTGTTTATAGGTTCATTCCTTTCATTCCATTAGTGTAAAGGGGTCAAGTAGCATTGCAATCATTTAGTAAAAACCATTAAGGAATTTTCAAAAGTCAAGGCCCACATTGCGACCTTCCCATAACAAGGTAAGGGTTTCCACTGACATGGAACCAATCACTATCTCAAGAACCTAGGTCCATCCATGGAATTCCTATATAGAAATCCATGTATACCCCAAGGTATGAGTATGAAAACTCATTTAGTCTATCATGGAATTCCTAATTGGGAACCCACGTGTCAAACAAGGTGTTATTATCAATCAAAAAATGTGAAAATAATTTTGTAAATTTTTTTTGAGGGTCAACCATTAAGCATTAACCTTTCATTTAGATCAACTAATTACTTTTATCAGAAAAATATCAATTTAATTTATAAGGCACCAAGTATCCATGAAAAATGGGCCATTACATACATGGGTAAGTCCAATATAAAGTTGAACCAAACACATATATGGTGCTTTGGTCCTTTAATGATTTAAAAAGGGTGGCATAGTGTTTTTATGCCATTAGGTCAATGTCATAAACAAGTAGTATCACAACATAACATCAATGAATAATAATTTTAAACATGACATGTCATGAAATCTCTGCCTAACCACAAATTTTTAGATTTAAGGAAGCATACCATAGTTGGAGGGCTTTTATTATAAAAACATGATATTGTTTATCAATGAATCATTTATCATCCTTAGCATTTAAAATAGGAAAAAAGTTCATTTCACATTTAAGAGGAATTGAGCATATTACTTCATTGTATGAATTAATTTATAACAAAAGTGAACTATGAATCCTTATTAATGAATTTTTAAATTTTGATGAGTTGTAAAGGAACCCTACCTCAAGGTGGAACCAAGTCGTCCACTTCGGAAATGAACCAAAAGGATGTGAAACAAACCGAAAAAACTAAATGCCATATAAATTTAATAAAAGGGAGTCAAGGGAACATAATGATCTTCCTTCAAGAGGTGTGAGATAATGGAGAAGGTATAAAATGTACCTGGAGACATTGTCGGTGGATTGAGACCACCCGAGACACCTCAGCCTTCAGTGGTTATTGCCGGAACTCGAACCCTAATTCCCCGTGATACCATCCGCACAACCAAAGAATTGAAGAGAACTATAAAAACAGTAACCCCAAAACCTAGGGTTTGGTAGAACCTCATTGGGCGATGATTAGGTCTAAGGGAGGCTAGAAAAGTGGAGTGAATATAGGAGAAGACTCACCATGAATGATCAAAGGGGATTCGAGAAGAAATCTAGGCAGAATCGATGTGAAGAGGGGAGACCGAGGAGATGGTCACACACGCGACTTAAAGGGGACCCTCCTTAGTGTGTCGCGTTTGATAGAGGGTGAGGAGTGTTTGGGTTTATTTATTTTAATTTAATTGAATTTAATTTAACCAATATAGATTTTTAAAAACATGGTATTGTGCACGGTTTGACCAGTATGGTGTAATATCTCGGATTTCCATGTATTATTATTAAATTTTATATGGAATTATTTCAAGACTGGGCGCGAAGTCGGTACATCATTCTGAGGCCTAGTGAGCCCATAATGGTGGTTTGAACTTTCATTAAGTTAAGTGAGCCAGCACTTGTGTGCGGTTGTGGAAGTTTCCAAACGGATGACTAGATTAATAATCTGAGGGCACCGTTGCGTCCGGGATGACGACTTTACCGAAGAATGAGCCTAACCTCAACTGGTGTGGGTCGAGGGGAAAAGTTAATTTTCGGACGTTTTAAGTCAAATAAAATAAAATAAATTTACATGTTTATTTTATTTCTTTTATGGAAATATCCACTGCAGCGAGGCAATGGGGCAGATATTTCATTAATTAAATGGCACGTCATAATGACTGACGAATGATAAGTTGGACTCCTTAATATCGCAGCAAATTTTTTAATGTCGAATACATTTCCCTTTTTATTGGGATAATCAAAGGTTGATGGTTGGAGAAATATTGAGAGAAACGCTAGAGAAAACTCTCGGCAACGAACGACAAAAAATCGAAGCTGTGAATCGTCGCGCCATCAAGGTTGGAGGATATCGATGATGACGATAGCACGACCTCTTCATCAGTGATCGATCCCTTATTGAGGTAGGGGTTTGTTATTTAAAATTACTTTTCCTCGCTTTTTATTTAAAACGACGAATGTGGATCAACAACAAACAAGTTGATCTGTGGATTTGTACATTCTTGCGGGAGGGATTTCTTTAGGATGATTTGGGGAATTGATCCATGTTGATTTATTGGTGTCGATTCTTTCCCCATTTATGCCTATTAATGGGATTGGATCAACGCCGTGACGAACGACGACGGAGGTTCGTTCCTCAAAATTTTTTATTTGATTTCTTCCATTTTCTTTCGTGCATTCTTCACATTCTTCACATGGCGATGAAAAACGTGTTTTTGCGCATCTGTTTTGTGACACAACGATACCAAATTGAAGAATAGACACTGTAACGACCTTTAGGAGGTGTGAAGACGATGGAGGATGACAGATCGGACCGAATTGGGAAGGATCATTCTTCGAGCGTTCTTCAAGTGGGAAGATAAAAACATGTTTTTAAGGTCGATCGAAGGTATGGAAACACCGGAAGAAGCTTCGTGGCATTGGGGCGACCAAAACCTGGGAGTTTCATGGCGATCAGACAACCGGATCGACGATTAGGGCAGCACAGGAGGCACGCCGGCAAAGAGCGTCGTTTCTGGAAATTTCCAGAATACACAGTGTGTACTTCCAAAGACACGCTGTATAGTGTTGGCAGCGACGACTAGGGTTTCGGGGGCCAGAGAGGAATCACACGGCATGTGACCCTGGTCACACGGTGCGTTATACTTCCCCCTAAGGCTCGGTGTGTACTTTGGGAAGTAAACAGACACGGGTTGGACGACAGGGCATCGGACGACACGGCATGTACAGCATGGCAGAGGCGGCAATGCAAAACTCAGCGTGTATCTAGGGGGTACACAGACACGGGATGGAGTAAACAACCATCTACTCCATCACACGGCCAAGGAAGGCCAGTAACGCAGGTCACCCCATGTACCGATTACATGGGTTTGTGTACATGGGTTGATGACCGTGTACGAGCACATAACCAGCATACACAGAGCCAACCCTAGTCACTCGGGCATGGCATGTACATCATACTACATGTCGTGTAATTAGTTTTTCTACATGACCAGCCTTACGACACATGCCATTGTACAAGGGCAGTACCCGGGGTCAGACTACACTACGTGTAACTTTTTTACACGATGTGTACTTTTTGGAAAATGGCATGGTCCTTTTGTTCACTGCATCTTGGACATATTTTTTTGGGTTAGTTCCCCTTCTTATCATTCCCCTAAAGGTCAGGCATCGTTTCCCTCCACAAAAGTATGATCCCAACATGACTTTCTGTGATCGAGTCAGGCAGCCATCTGAGAGGCCGAGGTCGAGATCCTCTATCCATTCTTGAACCTAGGTAGAGTCTGACATCGACATGTCCAACTCCGCTGGGCGTCGATCCTCTACCTAGCAGGTGAATTCAGGATGAGTCGCGGTATCCTCCATGGCCCTGAAAGTGATCATCATTTATGTATCGTGATCTTTCCCACTCAAAAGTGTGTCTCCCGTAATGAGTGCATCTATCTACCGTAACATTCTCACTCAGAAGTGTGTCTCCCATAATGAGTCTAACTACCTCTCATGACACTTCCCGATGAACAGTACATCTCGGACAGACATCATTAGAGCTATAAGACTCGTGGAGTGTGTTCTCCTGGAACAAGTGCATTGTGGAGTATTCGAACTGAACCCCTAGCTGGGGGTATGCGGTTGTGTGACTTATCTCTGGACTACAGGTCTGGGTTTTTGAGTATATCTGGTTTGTGCTATATGTTCTGTAGACATGTACTGTGCATAACTGACTGTACCTTTACTTTTTGTACCGCTTTTTGGTTTTTGGGGTCCTCCACTAAGTATTGTTATACTCACCCCTACACGGGCTTTGCCCACACGTGTCGTGTCTTGTGCAGACGAGCAGCCTTTTGACAGAGTCCAGAGCGGACCAGGACAGGACTGAGCATTCTGAGTTCCCTACATGTCAAGGCATTCCTATGGCTATGAGCAGTAGTCCTAGTACCTTTTGTGTTTACATGTTGGAATTTGTAGTTTTCTGACTCCTTTTTAGTGGGCTTGTTTTCTGGACAAGTTTACTTTCAACACTTTGCCTCCTATTATACTATGTTGGTTGGGTTTAGTTGTATTCATGCATTTTTGTTCCTTAGTGTTTTTACATTACATCATTTGTGGGTTTGGAGATGTGTTCATGTGTACATTTTGTTATGCAATGCCTCCCATGATTAGTAATATGCCTACTCAGTGCTAGTCACCAGCCCCTGGCCTATTGGAGGCGGGCTTGGGGAGTCACGACGTAGGCCCCACTAGGACGGGTCATGACACATGGTTTGCCAAACCATGCGCAAATTGTGAAGAGTCTTCTACCTCTATGAAGCTCCCCACACGGGATAGGAGCATTATTTAGGAAACCATGTGCAACCTTTGTGCTAAGCCAATGCCCCTTTTCAAATAGAGCTACATGGTTACTACTGTGGGCCGCACAGTTTAGCAGACTGTGCGAAAACCATGCTCCCTACACTATCATTCAAAACATGAAGTTTTTTGGGTCCAGTACTCCCAAAACTTCCCAGGACACTCAGGAAACTTCTCATGACGTTTCCCATGCTCAAAAAAAATAACATAGGAGAGATCTAACTATCGTAATTATGTTCTGAATCTCTGTTTTAAAAACCCTCGGTTGAGTAAACGAAAAAGTTCAAAAACTTCTATATTTTAGTCCGATTAAAAACACGAGATTCTACAATATACCCAAATTAAAACTTCTTGTCCCTAGGAAGCCTATGATGACAAAGTAAACCCCACCCACCCTACAAGGTTCGTGAAGTTTCATTCAAAATAGTTACATTGCGTTACCAATGCCCAATAAACCCTATACATTTCTTACACACTCTGCCCTTCAACCATTATAACCTGATCCAATGCTCAATGATCGAATTAACCATATAAATGGAACTAAATGAGCCTATTTAGATAGATATACAAACACACCATCATATTTTTTGGTACAAGGCACAACACTGAGTGTTATTATGACACTCCTGGCATTTATTCATTAAAATAAATGGTCAAATCCCAATCGACCTAATAGAAACTGATTGAGAAAGATCTCTCAAAAGAAACTGTAGACCTTGATACCGCACTCTCCTTCACCTGGAAATGTGATTTATAGTGGATTCTTACAACCGTAACCATAAACTGAAGATAAGAGAATGAGTCAAGCCATTTGGCCAATGTATCTCGAGGATGTCTGGCTTAGGTAGCCGGAGCAATTCAAAAAAAATGGTTGCAGTCCATGAGTTTGATCAAGGAATTCCTATAAGGGAACCCATGAATAACTTAAGACATACCAAGCCTTGATGAGTACCACGCTTCAACGTGCAATATTGATAAAGATCTTCCATCAAGCTCAACAGGTTTTATGAATTTAGTGTGGTGTAAGACTAAAGCTCTCTTAGTGCATCAAGGATGATGTCAAGATAGGGGACATACATGTATCTTAAGAAGAGTACACTAATAGAATTTATGATGGGGTTTCCAATTACACACACTTAGAAAATGGAAGATAAAACATTTGAAGAAAAACAAATTAGTGCTACCAAGAAAGCACCGACTCGATTTAAGACTTACAAACCTGAAGGGAAAACAAGCAATAACAAACCATTTTACAATGGTTCTCTTAGGTTGTTCTCCTTCTACCTAGAAGAACACATTAAATAACTAAACTAAACACTACCCAACTTAAGAGTTTCCATGTTGAAAGAGAATAAAACTAGCCGCTCAGAAGTGCGCTAGATTATTACAATGAGACCGGCATGTCAAAACACAAGAGTCTTTTGAAAACCAAATAGAGTATTGGAATGGAACTGATTCTTTAACTCTCAAGTCATACTACATGGAGAGGACTCAATACCATACTCAATAGTACAATAGGATTTATTACAGAGTAATATTGCATCATACAACCATATTCCTAGACGACGCCAAACCAAGTCATCCATCACCAGGAAAGAAGAGTCGGAAAACCTACAAAGTGGCCGACCATGCCTGAGGCATGTCTAACCAGCTAAAAAAGAGCATTACTCGATTTCCAATCCCATAACAAGGTCAAGAATGGAATGACCAGCTGTCTGAACATGGGTGTCACTTAGAAAACTGAGAGTCTTACTATGGACAACGACACCCAACTGCACCAAAAGGTGTGGAAAAGACACTACACTAGCAAGGAATTTATGTTCTGAGGGTGCTATGTACCATAGGTTAGCCCCTTACAAAAAACAAGTTTCAACCCTAACACTGTGTCACATCAAACAAGTCACTAGGATCAAAATCCAATCATAATTCCCTTGATATAGAAATGAATGCCTATGGAAAGTACACATGCTTCCTTATCAAGGCACTCAAGAGATGTCTGAACTACCCTTTACAAGGGGGTTTTAAACAGTGAACACCACTATAGGTTCCATTTCCAAAACTATTAAATTTAATCACATTTAATCATTAATCATCAAAAGATTTAATCGAAACATCAAAGTACCATTTTCAAAACAAATCACAACGTACTTGATTTTAACCAATGCCCCAAGGGAAAAATAAGAAGGTTTTATAAAACTCCCATTTAAAAACATTTTACATTAGTTTACATCATATTATTTTACGAAACATATCAAAATAGATTAAGTTAAGATGATAATGAGACCTACAGGGGTCCCATTTTAACCAACATGGGTTCTCTATAATGAAACCAAATAGTAAAGGAACAATTCTTTAAATTTAAACACCCAAATGGGTCTTCTCATAAAAACATTCCCCAACTGACCTACTTTGGTCCAATTTCATATTAAAAGCTAATAATTTTGATTTCCTATAAACACTAAACATATTTCATATTTATAAGCATTTAGAAAGGTATCATGCCATTTAATTTTATACAGGTTTCCATTTTCCCAATTCATGGAGGGCCCACACACTCTATGGATTGAAAATTGGCTCCCATTGATTAGTACCAATGCCAATTAAGAATTTAACATGGTCAAACATAACAGTAAAAATTATATGGGTGGCCATATACCAACCTGAAAAGCACCCATACAGCTTAATGTTTGGAATTTGGATCACTTCAGTCAAAACCATCATACATTAGAAAATTAATTTAGTAGCCTTTTATAATGGTTTAATTACACGGGTTACCTTTCCCTAGCTATAAGGCTCCCATACACCATACAACTAAAAACTAGCTCATTTCATAACCACAACCAGTAAAATTATCCCATGAATCCATTTACAATTATAAAATTAAGCTAGCAGGTCACTGAAAGTAGTTAACATGGATTAACAAGTTAAAATCACAAAATCATGGAAATTTAATCATAGGAGCTTGCTATAAACAGTTGTAAGCATAAAAGGCATGATAATTTATTACCTAAACATGTATAAATATAAGGATGGAATATTGATTAGGCACCAAATCATACATAGCAGGAAACCTATAAATGAAACTACATGGCATGGCATATGTTCATGGAATGTTAATATTTAAGTGCCTAAAATGATGCATGTATGTTTCATCCTTTTCATAACAGGCCTAGGGTAATATTCATAATTCCATAAATCATAAGAAGTGGAAAGTACACCAATCACTCTAGGTGAAATCATATAAATTATAACAGCGACCAACATAAACAACAATCCCAACCCAGGATGCTTGGTAATTCCTCGTATGTAGGGTGATCAGTCCCCAGAACGTCTATTTACAAAGATCCTACACTTTCCTAGTCACCTATCTACCAACCCATAATAGTAAGAAAAAAGGAGAAACTGCCTTTGATAACACTTTGTAACATCCTGACCTGGCTCACCACTAAAAAGGTGGCTGGACCGGTCGCCACAAGACCTCAGGCGCGCCTCCCCGTATTCCAGAGGATGCCAAATAGAAGAGAGGGTGTAAGGATAGTCAGTAGGGAAAATATACCCTCTTATTAGAGATGGGAAACAGTATTACAGATTAAAAAATATTCAATATCAGAAGCAGTAATAGAGATAATAAAGCACCAGAAGAGAGGTTTTTATATTTTTGATCAAAAGCAGCCAACACAAGATTATACAATGGATGAATGCATGACATGTAATTTATACATTAGGGAATATAGTAATCATTTCAACATGACTTTAAATATAATAAAAAATATGGAAGGTACAAAAAATACCCACAGTCAATCTCCTTGAGCATCCCAAGCTCCATCTCAGTCCTTTTCTCCTACTCTATGTACAAGCAATACAACAACAAACAAGGTCTAAGGCCCTGTGAACATGAATGGTCTACTTGGGTATCCCAATGTAATGGTGGACCAAGTAGTTTGTGATATATAAATATCAGTAGGTCGGAACCACTAGTGTCTAACCCAATTACGACTTTGTAATATAAATTAAACAGGGTGAAATCATGCATAAATAAAGTAAGTAGTACAATGTAACTAAATACCCAAGTACCTGATTCATCCCTCAGCTAGTGTCTGAACATGTAAGCAGTTCATTAATTGAGTTTTTACCATTTTATTTATAATTTACTTTTGATTAAGTCACCTACTGAGTCCAAGGAGTTTCCTCCAAGGTAAAATGGGTCTTAGCAAAGACCGAGCCCGAGGGGCTTTAACTAGGGCACCTACTTGTCAATGCTGGACCCAAGGAGTGTATCCAAAAAATCATGTGATAGTATAAGTATTGATGGTTCCAAGTTGTAGCAAGTCAACCTGGAAAAGATATCCAATGATGGAGTTCCTGGGTAAAAACCAAGGTAACATAAACTCACGGAATTCTAAATTATTAGTATCTGGGTCTAGATAAGGGGTAAGAGTGTAAAAAAAGGAGTGTAATCCATGGCATTCTCTAATAAGGTTCCTACCACGTCCAAGGAGTGCATCAAAGGTAAAATGGGGCTAAGAAAATACCGGGTCAAAGGAGTATATCCAAGGCACATACATGTAAATACTGGATCCAAGGAGGGTATCCAATGAATCCTATTGTTATACATGCGGACCCAACGATAGTATACTAGGCATCCAAATATAAGACAAAGAATAAGATCTAGGCAGGTATGAACCTTTTCCACCCATCCTTAAATTTGGAATGGGGTATATGAGTACTCATGGTATTCTCCAATAAAAAGCATTACATGATCGTGTCTAACCATTACTATTTAATAAATAAGTCATGTAATGATTCATTTGGTTCTATTCGTTCCTTCTATTAGATTGGATAGGTCAAGTTTAGTTGAAATCATTTATTTATTTCTTCAATACTTTCCTTCAATTAGTGTGGAATGGTCAAGTAGCATTATAACCATGTATTTATTGGTTCATGCCTTTCCTTCTATTAGTGTGGAAAGGTCAAGTATCCTTGCATCCATTTATTTATTGGTTCAAGACTTTCCATCCATTACTGTGGAGAGGTCATGTAGAATTTCAACCATTTAGTAAAAAGCATTAAGGAATTTTCAATAGTCAAGGCCGGCATAGATTTCATCCCTTAACATGTTAAGGGTTTCCATGGATGTGGAACCAATCATTGTCTCATTATCTAAAGTCCATCCATGGAATTACTACATGGTAATCCATGTATCTCCTAAGGTATGAGTATGAAAACACATCAATTCCATTGTTTTATTCCAACTTGGTAACCCACGTGTCATCAAAGGTGTTATTAGCTTTCAAAATATTTGAAAATAATTTTTGAAATTTGCTTGGAGGGTAAATCATTAAGCATTAACCATTCATTTACCTCAACTCATTGCTTTTATAAAAAACATGTCAATTTCATTTATAAGGCTCCAAGTATCCATGAAAAGAAGGAAATTAACTACATGGGTAATTCCACTCTAAAATTGGACCAAACACATAGATAGTTCTTTAGACCTTATTGATTTTAAAAGGGAATCTTAGTGTTTCTAATGCTATTAAGTCCATGTATGAAACTTGTTGTATCACAACATAACATCAATGCATAATAATAATAAACATGACAAGTCAAGAAAGAAATTCCTAACAACAAATTTTTATCTTGAATGCAGCACACCTCTGTTGGAAGAGTTTTATTATAAATACATAATATTGTTTATCAACAAATAATTTATCACCTTTACCATTTATAACATAAAGCATGCTAAATTTACATTTATGAGGATTTGAGCATAATACTTCATTGTATGAATTATTTTATAACCAAAGTCAAGTATGAAAATTTATTAATACAATTATAAAGATTGATGACTTGGAAAGAAACCCTACATCAAGGTGGAACTAAGTCGTCCACTTCGACGATGAACCAAAATGAAGTGAAACCACCCGAAACAACTCCACACCCTACTGATTTAATAAAAGGGAGTCATGGACAAAAAATGATATTCAATCAAGAGGTTCGGAACAATGAAGAAGGTATAAACCTTACCCAGAGACATTTTCAGTAGACCGAGACCACTTGAACCGCCTCTCCTTCGGCGGCGGTTGCCAGAACCTGAACCCTAAGGCCCCATGAGACAATCTGCACAACCTAAGAACCAAAGAAAACTGGAACAACATTAATCCTAAAACCAATGGTTCGATAGAACCTCATCGAGCATTTATTAGGTTGAATCGAGGCTAGAAAAGGGGATAAAATAGAGGAGAAGACTCACCTTGAACAATCATAGGGGATTCTTGAAGAAATCCGAGTAGAATCGAAGTGAATAGAGGAGGCCGAGGAAGTGGTTGCATGTGAGGATCGAAGGAGTTACTCCTAAGTGCATTGCATTTGAGAGAGGGTGAAGATTGATTTAGATTTATTTATTTTAATTTAATTTAATTTAATTAAAACAATTTAAATTTTTAAAAATTGGGCACGATCCACAGTTTGACCCGCACGGTTTGCCAAACAATGCACAAACCTTGCGGAGTCTTCTCCCTCCAAGACGCACTCCTCACAGGTTAGGTGATCATTTTAGGAATATTTGTTAATCCCACGATCTAAGCCACAACCGCTTCTTAAATAGGGTTGCCTGGTTACTACTGTGGGTCGTGCGGTTTAGCAGAATGTGTACAAACCATGCGCCCTCTATTGTCATTTAAAACATGATGTTTTTTGGGTACAGTACTCCCAAAAATTATTTATCTACTTGGGAAACTTCTCGTGCCTTTGCCCATTCCCAAAAAAAACATCAATTAGGAGTGATCCAACTCTCATAATTTTGTTCTGAAACTCGGTTTTAAAATTAACCGATTTAGTAAATGAAAAAGTTCAAAATCATCTTTATTTTAGCCCGGTTTAAAACATGGGATTTAATAGAGGTGGTGTATAAATAATGGTTATCTATAGGGATAGGAAAACTATAAATTTTCTCATGTAAATTATCTATTCATGAACCATTAATCTATTTTACTTAACCTTTGGCCACATAAAATACCCCCCCCCATTTTACACATAAAACTATCCCTATATTCAAATGTGATATTTTGGGCGTCCTTTGGATAATATATGGGACTCTCTTTGAGTAATTAACATTTTTTTATGTCAAGATATCGAATCATAACGTGGTTGAAAGTAAAATACATAAATATATTTCTCCTTGATGTCACTCATTTCTACATTTTTTATATATATAATCTGTAGAATTATAAGTATAATGATTTGATATTAGAAATTGATTTGTAGTATTTGATTTTATATTTTATATTCATCATTATTTAATTTAAATTGTGTGGGTGTGGAGTTACATGTTGGGAAATACTGTAGATTCATGATTCTTGTTGCATATTTTACACTTTATATTTTTGTAGTTTGAGACCAGACACCAAGAGAATGGATTAGATCAATGATATATTCATGATGTTATTTGTTATTGATGTCTTAAATTTTATTTTATTGGTGTTAAGGTCTTGAAATTTTTGGGAGTGTACATCAGTTTCCCACAGAACAACTAAAAGAGGATATTTCAAAAATAAAAAATGATAGTTTGGTATATAAAATATCAAATATGAAATTGAATTAGGGGATTATAATGTAGTATCCCAACGTAGATCGACTACTCTAACTCAGCCTTGATTTGAATTAAAATTTTCCTCAACCCTTGGAATCATCCCCAGACAACCATAGTCTCAGTAATAAAAGTACTATATAGGACGCATGCCCTAGGAAAAGTTATGAAATCCCAACTCACTTGGAGATGCATCCCTATAAAATAGTACATATTGAAATCCAAAAAATCGAATTCATAAAATCAACCATATATTTAAATAATATAAATACTCTTATTAAAAACACATCCTTGATCCAAAAAAACAACCAACATTGAATGAAACAACCTAGAATAATATTCACTAGAAAACTCATGATACATAGTTCAACTTGATGGAGTAGTGGTTCTTGTAACCTATAACTAAAACTATACATTTTCTACATACTCATTTTGATGTGAATACAGTGGATGATTATAACAATAGTAGGATATCCCCAAGACTCCACATGCACCCAATCTGGGTGAAAACCAAGTAAATCACATATGTTTTATAAAAACATTCATACCCCTTGATAATTAATATAACCAAACAATATATATAAGTCATAATAAAATTTGATAAATATATACAAGTTTTAGAAAATCCATGACACATTGATATCCATGAACCCCTACACACATACTATTCCATCTCATACTTAATGAAACTATAAACTCATGCCACTCCCATAATTATCATACCAATGACCCCCACACTCTATAAAAGGTTTCCAAACTATCCTCGAGGTCCTCACACTCAAGTAGGGTTTCCAAACCAACCTCAACAAAGCATGAAATTATCCCACAATCAAGTAGAATTTCCAAAACAAAATTCATATGACCTAATGAGTGCCCTACACTCAAGTGGAGTTTCCAAAAAAACTACTCCTAACCAAATGACACCCCCATACACATGTAGAGTTTCCCATAAAAACCTCTCCTATTTTGACAAGCCCGTGAACTCAAGTGGAGTTTCTAAAACCATGTTTATTCCAACCATAGGTCTACATCAACGATTAAATAAATTTCAACAACAAAAATTACTATAAATATTCAATAAAATTTTCACCATACAAAAATCAACATGTCTATCACCACAAATTTTCCAAACGCAAAATTTTATAGAAAAATCTCACGCACACAAAAAATACACATTTCCTTTTTCTAATACCCACAGAAGAATTGTGCATCATAATATATAAACCAAATTTATAAATCATTTTAAAATAAATCCATAATATTTATTTATCAAAAACCATGAAATCCAATAAAACGTATTATATAATAGAAATTATGTGAAGCCACCTACATTAATCACTTTTTAAATTCCATTCTCACACATACAAATAATCAAAAACACTAAATTATATCATCCAAGTAAAAAATATATAATCTCAACCAAATTAATTTATAAAACAAATACTTAAATGTCTACCAAACTAAAGAAACAATCACCTACTGGCATAATTATGTTGACCGGTGAGGTAAAAATGTGAATACCTTATATCAATACATCATCTAGAATCCTCAAGAAAAATCAGTATGAATAAAGGGGGTTTTACAATCCTTGATGAAAAATACACATAATAACCCTTCATATTATATAAAAAGGAAGATAGTAAGAATAAAGGAAAATATAACATTAATATGTAAGCCCAATAGTCAAATATCTAAGGGGGAAGATAACTTATGGGAGAGATTCACCAAAATTTCCCAATGAATCCCCTAACATGAGTTAGGACCACAATTGGGAAGAAATATAGGTTTTCCTAACTAAAAACACATTTTTGGTAAATTTTTAAGTATTTATGTCCAGAATACATGGTCCCTTGGACTATTTATAATAGTGTTCACCTACCACTATAAAAAATCCATAGGTTGTATAGTCATAATGTTTGGTCAGTCTTGACCATAAATATCAAGATGTTACTTCCCAAGGTTCATTATTTCACCTCTAAACATATTTAAACTCATCTAAACACTTTCTCATACATTATCCACAATTCCAAACTACTCCCACCACAATCTAACCTAAATAAGTAATGATATTTTTCTATTAACCCCAAAATTAGACATTATAATTCTGACCATTAAGGTTTTTTATATCCTTAGAAAACAAGGTATAAGGAAATCCATTTAAAAATGAACTGAATGTTTGGTATAAAAATTCTACCCACAATCCTGAATTTCACTCTCAAAAATCTAGTGTGAATGCAAATTATAAAAATTATTTTTTCCTGGGAATGATAATCATCTATACACTCACTGATATCAAGGATCCCCATCCATTATCAAAGAGTATCTAATTATGTATAGATTACATCTTATTTCAAACCATATTCAAATAAAATATTTTTACTTAGACTTCTACAGGGTCTTTCCTTGTCAAGGTCCTATTAACCCACAATCTAATGCAATCAAATCAATTTAACAAGAGTTTTGACACTAAATCCCACCCCAATGTAACATTAAACCAAAACACTATACTCTACCAAAAATGTTTCTTTATCATAGCTATTTTTAACAAACCCAAGATGAATTACATATCCACCACATCAAATTGTTAGTAAATATTTCACTCCAATGTCCTCATGTTATCTTAACCTGATTATCAAAATCTAATCCCAAGATGAACCCATAATCCATATTCATCGTAGTTCATCACTCTTGTGATTTTATCTCATTTTCCCACTAAAATTACAAGTGTTCATTCAAATTTTACACAGTAATCACTCAAAGAATATACTCATATTCATATTTTTTTTTCAAAACTACCACAATAATTTTCACTCACATTAAACTACCTCATCAGGATATTTTTTTGATTTTCATGATTATCAAAATTCAACCAGTGTAATCTCACCAAAATCCTCAACATATTTTTTTTGGAACCTTAAAAAATACAAAGAAACAACAAACCAACAAACCACCAAACAATTATCAAACCAAAATAAACTATCCACTACATTTGAAACCATATTCATATCATCAACAAATATTAAGTACCCAAAGATGGTCATTCACTCCACAATACCAAATTATACTAAAATATATCTAAAAATTAAGGTATAGTTTATTACATTTTGAACGATTAGTAAAATCTTAAAAATTAATTGATTTTGTACCATAAAAATCACAAAATATTTGAGCTATATTTATTTTTAAAAATTAGTACTCTACCATTGAGAATACTCCCACTATCCCAAAAATTCTTTTTTGGAGGAAACTCATTATACCACTTACATCATTTAATGATTACCAATATATACCGATCTAGATACATGAACCCACTAGGTTCCTAATTATAATTCTGAAACACATGGAAAACAAGTAGTTTCCATAATTACAAACAACATGACTACCACCTCTACCTAAAAATTTGGGAAAAGACAATCAAACACTATGCGTCACCATGAAAATATGGCAAAATTCATAACTAAATAACAAATAAACCACTCTGATTACTTCTAAATATTCTTTTATATACATATATGATATTATAAAAAGAATTAACCAATCCATAAAAAATATATTATAAATGAATAACCCAACATAAAATACCCAATAATTAACATCTATTTAAATAAAAAATATAATCATCCAACACAAATCAATGTGTTAATCCTTTCTTGAGTAGAAACAAAAATAGAAACACAATAAAATGACATATTTTATAAGATATTTTGGCAATCCATATAAAAACCAATACCAGGTCTTCAGTCACAAATACTTCCAAAAGGAATTCATTATTCACATCGAGTATATACACTTAATCAGTAGGATTATGTCCACAAAAAACATGTTACATGCATTAAATACATAATAAACCGTAAAAAATAAAATAATTCATCCTATTTTACCCAAGGTTAATCCACCTATTATAAACACACATTCCCACATATTGACCCCTCTACCCTAGGATAACCTTCCAATCACCAAGGAATAACACTATTTCAAACAAGGAATTATATCCCATGCCAAAATTCTACCATTATGCATCACTAACAATAAAGAATAAAAAAACTATGAAAACCCCAATTTTGTGTCAAACCCATTTTTTTAAAGAATAATTTTTTTCTTAAAATAACTACACATAATTTGATAATATTCCAATGATCAGAAAAACAACACCTTTTAAATTCCCAATATCACTTTCAAATTGTTCAAAATTCAACATTTTTAAAATCACAAAATTATAACAATATTTAAAGTTTGAATTCAACCACCCCAGTGGTATTGACAAAACATCCTTATTGAAACCAAAAATCACTAATTTACACACACCAACTGCATTAATTTATTCTAACAAAACCCATTTTTTAAATAATGATTCAAATAAAAAGAAACTCACTACATTGTTTTAACCCAAATCATTTGGCATGAAAACATGAATTTTAAAAAATTTACCCCATGAAAAAATAATAAAAATTAATTTTCAAAAAAAATAATTTTGTCCAAATTTGTTTTACCAAAACCCATTTGTATAAACAAATAATCACTTATAGTATTATTTTATAAATTCTAATCAAAAAAATAATAGGATAAAATTTAGCATCCCTTCTACAATAATGTAAATTGTTCCAATTATTTGAAAACAATTATTTTCTTTCCAACATACCAAGTATCACACAAAATCATTTAAAACAACAATAAACTAAATATTACTATATCCAAAAACACCTTTAAATATTTGTAAAACTATTTTAAATCAATAAATAATAATGAAAATACCTCATTAAAATATAAAATGTCAATTAAATTCAACTCTCATATTGAATATTATTAAGTCACTCTATTTTTCAAAATAATTTCATGGTTAAATGTTGTAGTAAAGACTCATGTTTCCTATCAGAAACAAATATAACGAAAAAAGATTCCCCAATAACACATTTTTCATAAAAACTTCTTTGAATATATTTTACCAATAGATAATCCTTGAAAAAACATTTATAAAAAATATATCCATTTTATATAACATATTTCAAAAAAACAAGGAAGACTAATTCCATAATGTTTATCCCCAACATCAATCTAATTAGGTTACAAAAAAGGATCCTTTAACCTTAGATATATAGTCTTTTGGTGTCTATAAATTTTTTTGATACCCATAACATTTTTTGGGATCATAACGTCAATCACTAAGACTCAATTCCAAAAATCTAGATAACATGTAATGAAATATAGACTCAAATTAAATTTACTAACCAAATTACCAATCAACACCCACAACCAGTGACAGGAATAAAATATATATTTTTATATAACAATACTATTATGAAAAATTCTATCTGAATGTGTAGAAAATTCAAGAGGGGTTGAATTGAGTTTCACATAATAATTTATATTTAAAGAAAAAAAATTAAGTATCCAAATTAATAATGAAAACCAAGATAATAAAAACATAAAAAAAATATAAATTTATTTTTCAAATAGCTTCTCAAAAGTAGGATGAACAATCTATTAAAATAAAATTCAATTTACTATAATGTTTTAAACTAAATTACTAAATTAAACATAGTATATTAAACACACATTAATATTAAACATAAAAGTTATGTTTTTTTACATAAATCTGAAAATAAAAACAGATCTGTTTGAAAATTAAGAAAATAGAATTAATAGAGCACATGGATGAAATTAAAAGATGTGTTTAGTCTCATACTAAGACTTAATCCCCTCCAGATGGAAATCACCTGCTACCAAGTAATTTGATATAAAATTAACTGATCCCCAACATCGATTAATTTTCAAAAACAATATCTCTCATGACGATCTTGGAAAAAATCCCCTTACACCATTATATATGGGAAAAAAATCACAATTAACACACGACCACTTCGACAGTTTTTCAAGGGAATATAGATGAGGAAAATTGAAAGATAGTTTCAATCACTATCATGTTTTATATAGGAGATAGTGTGTAAAAATAATTAGACAAAAAAACAAAAAAATTCGAATATACAACATTAATATAAAGAGAAAGATTTTAGATATGTGAAAAATGTGTTGAAGATCAATCTAAATAGGTTCGATTGATTAAAAGCCTCATAAAAACATCATGAGAATCTGACACACTTTTTTCTCCAATATTCTTGTGAAACTGAGTGACTCAAATGTAAAAAATTTGGTTTTATGATTTTTTCCATTAAATTAAATTTATTTTATAACATTCATTACGTTAAATACTATTTTAATATTTTATTACATGCAACATTGGGTTTAGTATGTGTTAGACATGACGTTTAGTTTTAACAAAACTGCAATAAATTGTTAATATAATTCATAGGATACCATTACAACATAGTTTTTAAACATAGATATATGAAAAGTAATAATTAATTTTAAAATATAATAGATTTTTATAAAAAAACGTATTGATAAAAATTACTTATTTTCCTATAAGGTCATTATATGTTTTGGAAATAGTAGTTTCTAAAAAAATATTTCTTTTTATAAGTAATAATAAAATTAATTTTTGAATCATTTAAAATATTTATTTGATAAATTAAAATTAATTTATTAGATAATCATATCAATATTATCTTAATGGGATTTTTTTTATAGTTTTCCTAAAAGATTAAATTTTTTATGAATAGTGAAATAGAAAAAAATTTAATCGAAAATATCCATTTTGATTAAATTTTTTTATAAATTTGTGTCATATTTTAAATAGGTTTTAATGTAAAATTAGTTCAATTTTATCCACATTAACCCAATTTAAGAAATTTTAGTCATTTTCATAATGATTTTGGATTGAAAATACTTATAATATTTTGGACATTTTCTCTTTGAAAAATCACTTTCCCGTTACATCTGCGGGGTTATGTTTTGATTTAAATTTTTCAGTTTTTCTAATTGAATTAAAAAAATAGATTCCATATTCGGAATCATAATAATTTATATTATATAGTAATTTAAACTTCAAGTTTTTTCAAAATGAACAGAAAAATAAAAATAAATTATTTCTCGTGGTTAAGGTAAAGATGGTTTTACTGGGGGTTAAACTAAAAACCTAAAGGTTATAATGACATAAAAATTTATAAAACCAATTTTATATCCATATTTCAACCCTTTAATGTCTAATTTTTTTATAATACTCCAATTTGGACCCTTTTATTATGTTAAAAACAAGGGTATAACTTTTTATTTTCAAAAATTACAAGTGTTCCACCCATGCCACTTATTGAAGGACACCCATTCTCCGCTCTTCTTCACACCATCAAACCATTTTGGTTTAGTAAAGTCCTTATAAAATCACTTCAAAATAATCATATTCTCATCCTAAAAGCCTTATTTTTTAGTTAAACCATACTTGGAAGGATTTCAATGCAACCCAAAGGAGGTTACTTGAAAAAGAAGAGGTTGAACATGTATGAATAAAGTTGAGAATTAAGGTAACGAATTCCCGACTCAATATTATTTTCTATTAGGTTCGTATAATATTTACAATTATATTATTTTATTTGGTTCATATACTTCTCATTATTTTATTTGATGATTACTTTCGGTAATTTTTTACATATTTTCATGTCTATTTGAGGATCTCTCTTTTTTGGGGTTTACAGTTCAAGAGTAACCCAAAGGATAAGGGTTTTTTATCTCAATTTTCATTCTTTGAGACATATTATTATCTTATAAACCCATATTATTTTATGTGGTGTATATATATCCAATTTGTAAATTAATTTCATTAATTTATTTATCCTCATGATATTTTATGTTTCATTTAATGATATTCCTTCATGGGGTTATGTTTCAACGTTACCGACATCGTAATGATTTTATGTTTCAATCTCATAATTTTTTTAAATTCATTGTGATTATTTTTATGATGATAAAATATAATTATCCATATCTCATTAAACTAATGAATTTTATTCTCCTTTTTTTATTTCATGAGGATATAAGTTTTCCCTTCATTTTCCTCACTTTATATACTAATGCTTTCAAAAAGAATATTTTTAAGAAAACCCATCTCTTCTATTGAAAACCCTTCTTCTTAAAAATCAATGATTTCTAAATATGTTTTAAAAAAATTATTTTAAAACTTTTCAAATTATTTATTTAATTCATTTTTACCCATGTATTAATTTTTGTAAATTATTTGGACGTGAATCTTCATGTCATTTTCCCAAAAAACTATTTTATGGATTTTATAAAAAAATGTGGTAAAGTGGGGATATCCTTGTGCCTCTATAATAATAGTTTTAATGAAATTTTGTTATATAGTTAATGAATATAGGCTATACCAATAGTTCATTAAAACTATTGGAATAGATAAATCTATACCAAGGGTTTTTTTGAAACCATTGATATAGGTGGTGTTATACCAACTCTTTAAAAAAATAGTTGCTATAGCCTTTGAACATATCCATTGTCTCTCCCCCCACACCCCCATTCACCCACAATAATTCCCTAATTTACCTCAACCAAGTGAGATTAATCTTCACATATCACCATGTGATCTCCACTTATTCAATAATTTTTTGATTTAGATATTCTTCAATATCATATTTGTGAGTTTTGAATATTTTTTATTTTCTACAGAGTATTGTTTTCATTTTTATCTATTTCACCATATATTTGATCTCATACATTCGTGTTCATGTATAGTTTAAGTAAAAATTTAGTAATTTTTTTAGGTGTTTTACCTTCTCGACATTATGAGATTTCATTCATTCCATGAAGTAAACCATTCCATCTCTTTAAAATTATTATGTAATGGTCTAGTTATCTCGTAAGTGATTTGATGTTATTTTGGTTTCATGAAAATTTTTGGTTCCCTTTTTTCCCTATAATTCTATATGTTGTTTTTTTCACTGCCCTTTAGAGTTTCATTATGTGTGGATCTTTCAGTATAGGTATACTACTTGATCTTTTTTGAATTCTTTTGGAGTTTTTTTAGAAGTTATTGTGTCTTCATTTCTATGTGAATTATCTCCAAACCCTAAAAAGTAGATTTCATGAAAATAAAATATTTTAATTTTTTTCAGGAGAAGAAGTAAATAAAATCATCATGAAGAATGTATGGACATACAGAATTCATTCCATGGTTTATTTCCATGTCATAAATCTCTGGTCATCGTGATAATAAAAACATGATATCTTTGAATTTGTTTATGGAATTTCATATCTATTGACCATGAGATCCATGTAAGAATTTAAAATAAAAGAGGTATGTTAAAATAATTATCGTACAGGTTTCTTATAAATGAGAATGGGGATTAAGGAGGAATTCTCGATGAGAATAAAAATGTTTATCCTTGGGAATATATATGTCTATAGATATTGAGGTTTATTGTTATAAATATGAAAATTAAACATAATAATGAGAATTTTATTATTGCATAAATCATTTCTTGGTTAATGAATGGGCCTGATGACTTTTTAATGAAGTTTGTATTTCCTAGTTAATTTTTCTATATTTTCCTATAAAATTATTTATCGAGTAGTTCATTGAATATTTATTTATGATCAATGGATTAAATCCTCCATATTTTTGATTTATAATAGATTCTACATGTTTTATTTAGTTTTTTCATCACCTTATCATATATATCAATAGTGGGTGATCCTTATTTCTTCTTAACATGAGATTAAATGGGGTTCTAGTAGTATTTATATGGATTTTTATATAATTTATATTGTGTTCTACATTCAATTATATTTCTTTCCTCAGTACCTTATTTTTTATCACATGACCATTGTGTTTTTATTTAGGGTGTGTTTAATAATTCAGTTACTAAAATCCAAATTTCCATATAACTATTGGGTATTATAGGATCAGAATATAAAAATTGGTTTCCATTACCATTCTCACTAATGAACTGAAGTATATTACCACTAAAAATGTAAATTTATGAGAGAGTGAGATTAAGTCACTTGAAAATGGGGTGGAGTAGACATAATTACAATGAAAATATGATGACATTATGTTTTTACAATCACTAACACATGAACATAGTAATTATATGTCTCATACATTTTTTCCTTTATTCTAGAATTCTGTAAAGTCATCATCACTATTTATTCTTTTAATTATCATATAGTTGTTTCTTTCTTGAATTAGTTTAGACTTTTTATTTTTTGTTCAGTATTATGTATCATTTTATTTATGGGATCATCCTTATACATTCATGATACAATACTACTTGATTGGATATTAAGTGATTTCTGGTTTGTGTTTTTAACTTCTAAATAGATTGATATCATGGGTAATTAATGACTCTCTTTGAGTTAGTCGCAACCCAACAAGGGTTTAAGATATGTATTTTTTATAGAAGGTAAAGGTTACCCATTTAGTGAAGAGAATTAGCTAGGGAACTTAAATCATGGAATAAATCTCTTTCAAGTTTCACTCTTAAATAATGAAATACATAATTAGTATGTTTCTAATGTGGATAGTTTGGTACTTCCCATCTATATTGATTTTAAATTACAAAGACCTCTAATTGTTGTGGTTAGTTGTGATATCTATAAAAATATATTATAGATTAGATTATCCAAATATGAAAATTTCCCTAAAATATTCTAGATCTTGTTATTTAATTGGTTGATATCCTGAGGTAATTATTCGACTCCCATATTCTTTATATTGATCATTTTCTCCTTTTATTCTTATTTTGATCTGAAAAATATAGTTTTGGATGATTTAAGTATTGTGATCATTTTTAATGTGAGAATTTATTTTCATAAAATTACGGGTTTTCATTTGTTTGGATCATATTGATTTAGTATTCATAGATAAAGCATTGGGTATCACATTTTACTTTCTAAAAGTTATTCAATTTATCCACCTTGATAGTGAATTCAGTAATGTTAAAGACATCCACCGTAGTTCGTTATTTTTAATGAATGCTTTTACCATATGTTATTTCTCTTATTACTTGTTGTTATAGCTACTAGTATGATTTGATAACTTTATTACTAAAATTTATTATAATGAATTTTGTAATTATAGTTTACATTTTTTATTTGAATATAAGTTCATTCCCCTGTACTAGAACAGATATAATCTGAATGTATCATACCAATCATTTTTAAATAGATTTTCAAAAAAAAATTATTTTTTTAGATTTTTCATTTTACAATGCTTAATATGATTGTTGTATAGGGTTTCTATGTTATAATTATGTTGTAATACCATAGTTTTGTTGGAAGAATGTTAGCTACCATATAAATTAATATGGATTTTAAAAAATATAGTGTTTGGTATCCTATTGGAGATGTGATTCATGTGTCTACTATTACTAAAGGGAAAGAAATAAGTGGTGTGGATAATTTGATATTTTATCAGTTTCCATTTTTCATCATCAAGAAAGAGATAGTATACCAGTGAAATAATATAATGATATCAATACACATGAGGAAAATAATGAATACCATGATTTTGTGAGAGTGAAAAAATTAATTGATGATGCCATAACTCCTCTATATCATGAATGTACTAAAATGAAAAGGTTTTAATTCTTAATGTGATTATATTAGGGAAAACCCATGTATAAAATTTATAATACCTCTATTGAGTATATTATTACTTTTTAAAGGACGTTATTCTTTATTTTTCATATATTCTCTCAAATCATTATAAGGAAAGGAAGTTAATTAAGTTGCTTGGATTTTCTACCAATAATATTCATCCTTTTTCGAAAGATTGTAGTTTATTTTTAGGAGAAAATAGCAGACCATAATGACTATAAAGAATTTGGTAAATCTTTATGGAAGGAAAATTAAAAATGAACACCGACTCTTATGCTATCGAAAGTCATGTGGAACATTCCATTTATTCCTAGGGTACAAAATCTATTCAAGTATGCATAAATCTAAACAAATATATGATGGAATGTTTTTAAAAAGGTTGGTGTCGAATCCTTTTTTTGTTATTAAAGCAAATAAAAGACCTCTTTTAACTGGGTTGAGGGAGACCCATAACATAGCCCGAAGGCCCAATGGGCATGTAGCCCATTACATATCCCGTAGGCCCAATTTTTTTTCCTAAGGCCCATTTTATGAATAGTAAACTGGCAGCTATAGAACACGCTGCTGCTATAGTGCCTTGCTACTACTACAGTGCCCTGCCGCCACTATAGTACTTGCTGATGAACAGTACCACCACTGCTATAGTACCACTACAGTAATGCTATAGTACTTGCACCCAATGGGATTTGGACCCCCATTTTTCATGTAGGATTATGGGGTGATTACCACTAAGCCAAACCCAACTACATCGATATGTGATGGCACGATAATGATAGAATTAAATATAATGATGACTTGTATTATCCTAAATTTTGATTATCATAGTGTTCATTTGATTTAAAACATCTTTATTTTGTTGTAGAGCTGCATAATGCTAGGTTGGATCTATCCTGTGATGGTTTTAATTTATTTGAACATATGTTTTATTGCTTGCAACATGTGGCTAGATTTTATTAATGTTTATAATCTTCTACTATTGATATGTATGAAAAACCCATTCACATTAATGAATATGTTAATATATGGACCCTATGATCCTGTTAATGGTATAAACGTCTACATGTAATCATTAATAATAGTTTCGAAACATCTTTAGAATATAGGTGTGTACACATTCGATGTTTCTTTAAAAAATATATTTCCATTGTGTCCTATGCTTCTATAGATTATATATGATTTCCCTACTTATTCAATGATATATAGTTGTAGAATGAATGAAAAATGTCATGTCTTATTTGTATGAAGAATATATCATAAAGAATACCTAAATATCATTGTAGTTTTAGTTTCATGGGGATTGACGATTCATACCAATAGATCATCAATACAGGAAAAATCATTAAAGGTGTGATAATAGTGTCCCCACTAAACAGCCACCTCAACTTATTTCAGGAACTGATTTACATAATTAATTGAAATATTATAGTTTTTCATTAGGTAAAGTTAATATTAAATCTTAAAATACAAATAATGTTGACACTGAAGCCACATAAAATTGGAAAAAATTATATTTTCCGAGTTTCCATTTTAGTCTACAAATTTGTTTCATAATTATTTAGAAGTAATGAACATTGCAAAAAATATAGGTGAAACGTTTCTTTAAATTCTTCTAAATATCATGGGGTAGGAAAAAGATGACATATGATATTTTTGGGTTTTTTTGGATTGGGTTATTCATCCAGAATTGTGTCTTGTGTGCATTGGTGAAATAAACTGAATGTTCCTTGTACTTTTTATGTGATGAAACCTTTATATATAAATTAATCTCTATAACTATTATACAATATTATGTTTTCTGATGGATACTTCATAAAAATATCTAAGAGATCAAACATAGTGGATTTGAAACTAAAATCCCTAAAAACTCTTGATTTTCACATTTGTGTTCATGAATTGATTGTAATATAAATTTAGTATTTTTTATGAAATAATGTATGGGTGAAAATGATTCTCTAGTTCCATTTTTATATTGATATTTTTTCTAAATTTTCACCCAATTATTTCTTGATATAAATATAGCAAGACTCTCCGTTAATTTTTTGTGAGTTGTAAAAAAACATCTTCCATCATTTTTTACCTGTGTTTTGTATTTAAAAGTTTAAATTCAAATTGAAACATTTCTTGGGGGCCCATTATTTTAAGTGGATGTATCCAACTAAAATAAATATGTGCACAATGAAATAATATATCTAAAACAAGAATCATCTTGAAGGATCCTTTGTGAGAGGTTATTAGGCTCAAGAATTTATTGAGTTCTATTCAGTTTATTTTTCTGATGTGAGCACATGAAATGACCTTCCAATAAGAAATAATGATAAAAAGTATAGGGGAATTAATCCCTCATTACCATATGTTCCCCAAATAGAATAAATTCATGGGTCATATACATTGTCTACATTGAGACTTACAGATTGTGATATGTCACATCACATAGTCTTATTTAATTGTGGGTTGTTCTATGTCTATATATGGTATGTAATTTTAATATTTATATGTTATCTAAAATAATGTCATTTCAAATATACATTATTATTTTATTGTAAAATTGTGTAGGTAAAATAAAAAAAATTATAAGTAGAGTTCATCGATATTTTCCTTCAAGAAGGAGAGAGGCTTTTCATAGAAAATAGTTTCTACCTTGGTTGAAATATAAGGTATAAACATTAATTTAATTAACTTAAAATATAAATATTAAATTACTTTTATTATTCATATATATTTCAGGTATTGAGTTTACATATTGACATCGTCTCTTAATAATTAAGATTGTTGGATTTTGGCCCTAATTATTTGGTTCATGAATGAAAATATTTAATAATGAAGGGGTATAAATTTTGTTCGACTTATCAAGTGGTGAAAATGAGAACACAACATTATGGTTTTATGCTAACTGGCAAAACAGACTATTATGTAAATTCATTTTATAGTAGACATCGATAAGAAAACGTATCTTATTATGGACTTGTTGAGAAAATATTATTGTTGGATTACTACTCATGTTCTAGAAATTTTTATTATATGTAAATAGTTTGATTAAATATTGTGAAATGGTACATTTATTGATGATTGTGGATTTAGAGTTATTGGCATGAATCACTTCTTCGATACTGATAAACAATATATTTTGGAATCAATGGAAAAATATGTTTTTATATGAAAGATCATCTGAGACCTGATTACGATATTATTATTGAAGTAACCCTAAGACATATTTTTCATGATGGTGGGGATTAAATTGACACCATTTTCCCCCATTGATGTGAATCAAATATTATATTTGATAATTCAAATTTTCATATAGTGAGAATTGATTTTGAACCTAAATTTTTTGGGGGAAATATATAGGGGAAACCATATTTGTTCATAGTTCATTTATTTTACCTTCTTATGGTTTTCATAGGATGGTAGAACTGTAATAACTTTTATTTAGTCTTTTTTTAATGATACATTTTTTAGTATAGATTTTTCATATCATTTAAATATATTTATTTCAATTCAAAAAAATACAATTAAAATGGGTTTTTAAAAAATTCATAACAAGGTTTTAGTTTATAGTTTCTAAAATAGTTATTGACATCATTAATTACTTCTTTGAATTCAAAATTGTACGAAAAAAATTAAATACCATTTATAAATATTGTACATTTCATTATTATATAGATTATGAAAGATATTGAAGAAGTTAAATGGATGATATTATTTGATATTGATCAATAGATGTGTGAGATAGGTTTTCCTCCTATGGTTCCCTTATTGAGTATAATAATTGTAATATTTTTCTTATGTATTACATTTAAAATCATGTTCTCATTATTTATCAAATTTTTATATGGAAATTAATATTAAACAAATTTCACTTCTCCTCAAATTAAAATTATGGGTCTGATCAAGGGTGCTTCTACAGCTACACAGAGTAGCCATCAAACATGTTCACACACTGACTAGCCAGCGGACACCCCATCTATCACACCTTTTCATCTTCAACTTGATCCTTCAGTAAGGTTCCCACCCATGAATCCCTCATCATCTTATTTAACTTATTATTCTTATACCATGTTGACACTGTATCTTGGAATGTTCCCACCTATACCATATCCATATCCTATGAGGTGTCCCCAACCCTTATATCCTTATCCTATCATGTTTACACCACCTCCATTTCCTATTATCCATCTGTGATCTAATGATTTAGTTCCTTCATCTTCCACTCCATAACATGTAGATGATTCGGTGAATGAATTGGAGTGGTCACATCCTATAGAGGATACCAATCCAGGACATCCCATGAGTCCATCAGAGCCTAATGAGCATCCTACATTAGGTTTTAAATAATTTTGTCAAATTATATCACATCATTTTTTTCTTATTTTACTATGAATTAATTATTCTTTTTTCATTTCATCTTATTTTGTGGGATCTTATTATAGAAGCATGAGTGAACCCATATGCATGAATCCTTGAATCATCAAACAAAAATAATAGTTGATTAAAATGAAGATAATCAAATGATATATAAAAATATTAGGAAGTGTATAAGCTTTATCGAATCTTTTGTCTATGTATAACGATATCTTCCATGTGAAACCAATATCAAGGAGGCATATAAATAACTAAATAAAGAATAAATCATGGGAAGAGATATGGGTAATAATTTTTTTTAAATGATAACCATATTATTGTTGTATTTATATTAATTAACATGTTCTTTGATGAGTTAATTTAATTTTCCTAATGGTAAAGCTGCATAGATCACATAGTTCTTGGATCTTGGAGAGTTGTACCAATCATATAAGCATGAGTTAAATGTTGTTTGGAAGAAAAATGTCAATTCTGATATAGAGGTTGTAGAAATATTAGTCGACTTTATAAAAACATAATATTATAAAATGATCACATATTAATGGTGTAATGAGTTAAAGGTACTATTAATATTTTTATGTTTTCATTGAAAATTTAGTTATTATTAATTGTGTTGATTTTTTTAGGATTCGGCAGAAAAAACACATAGAAAATATATGATATGACATATTTTCACACTTTGGGGCACACTACAATGCATGATCATGATATTTTCCAGGTACTTTAATATGAATAGAAATAATATCTATATTAATATTTTTACTAATGGAATCATTTCATATTGTTGGTATTTTCCTGATTTATCAAAAAATAAATATTCATAAAAAGGATTTAAAATTCAATAGAATGATCATAAAATTTTTTTAAATAAACTAATATTTTCCAATGACTTAAGGATGTAAATGAAACAATAGTACAAGAAGGTTGGAAGTTCTTAATGATTAAATGAACAAAAATCAACCTAATGACATAACCCAAAAAAGTCATAACCCAAAAATAAACCAAATGATCTAACCCAAAATAATACAAATAACCTAACATAAAAAATAATATGATCTAAAACTGAACAAAATAAACTAAAATAAAAAGACCTATCCCAAAGTAAACAAAATTATATAACCAGAAATAATCCAAGAAACCTATACCCAATTAAACCAATTGTTTTAACCAAAAAATTAACAAATGACTAAATGAACTAACCAAAAAGTTAATAAACTTGAAATTAACCAAATTATGTAGCCCAAAATAAACCAAATGGCCTAATTCAAATATGATATAACCCAAAGATGAACAAAATGACTAATCCCAAAATTACCAAAACTAAAGTGAAAAAAAATTCCCAAAAAAAGCAAAGTTATATAACTCAAAAATTATTTCACTAAAAAAAGAAACAATTGGATTGCCCCAAATCAACAAAAACGACCTAACATAAAATAAATCAAATGATCTATATGAATTAATAAATGTAAAAATATACCAAAATACCTGACCTAATAATGATGGAAATAACATAATTCATTAATGAAAGAAACACCCTCATCTGAAATTTCTCAAATGACCAACCCAAAAAATATGAAAAATACTCTAATCGATTAACCAAATGACCAAATAACCAAATTACCAAATAACCTAACTAAAAAATTAACCTAATGACCAAATGATCAAAATTAATAAGCGATAAAATAACCAAATAACATAACACAACTATAATTTTACTAAAATTAACCTATAAGAGGAATCTATATCATACCCATATTTATAATTCTAATTACTATGTATTGGTTACGTTATGCCACTATTATTATTTTTCTAAATAAATTTATATTTAGATTATAATTCATTTTAAGTATTTCTTCATAAGTTAAAATTTTAATTATTTATATGTGTATAAATTTCATATTTTTCAATAATGTTTTATTATAGTAATCAATGTAATTTTCACCAAGAATCACATCCAATCTAAGGTTCTCAGTCTAGAGAAAAATTATTTTTCTTGAGTGGTATGAAAAAGGATGGAACTATTTTAAATTCATACACTTAAGAAGAATGTGCAAGTATATGTATTTTTATTTTAAATTTTGATACGTAATTTATATTTAAATATCTTTTTTATATTTTTAATAGTGTACCCTAAAGTCCCTCGATGAGAAAAAAGATGGAAAATTTGGGCAATATGATCATTTGAGATAGGTATTATTTGAGGATCACCTGGGGAGTATAATTTTGATGTTGGAATTAAATCACCCGCACTTGGTATTAGACATCATTGGGTTCCTCTTAAACCTCTCACACCATCGAGCCATAAAACTCTCACACTAAAGCAGATGAGGCCAAAACAATAGTTATACAATAGTGTGAAAGTGGAAAACATTTAATGTCTTGGAATTTCCATGTAAATATTTTTTAAATTATATGGAATTATTTCAAGACCGCACACTTTGATGGCACGTGATTTTGAGGCTCAGTGAGCCTGAAATGAAATTTTGACCATTTTTAGTTCACTTAAGTAGACATGTCAGTGGGTTTTTCTAACTTTTAAACTAGTGCTCGGATTGAAAATCAGATGGCACCGATGAACATGAAATACCAAGATTCACCTAGAACGTAATTAACTTCAACCTTCAAGGGTCGGATGGAAAATTAAATATTCAGACATTTCAAGAAATAATAAAATAAAATAAAAAATGTTATTCTATTTCTTTCGCACCGTTGAGTGGCAGATAGTGGCACTGTGGTGTGGTGTCGAGGAAATGATGAGGAGCATTTAATGAGGATCAATAGTACCTCGTTTGTGCAAGCATAACCACTACGCTGATTCATAAATGAAACAGTATAACCGAAATATTGCGACATGATTCCTTTTTATTAAACTAACCCATTGGAGAGTTTAGAATTAAACCCTAGGGATTCTCTAACAAATCTATGGTGGAATTTCTCTCCAATAAGTAATGATTAACATCAGTGGAACATTAAATAAATTGACGCACCTAGAAGAATGAATCTTGGAAGTAATGAACACATTTTACTCCTGAACCTTCATAGGAGGACCTCTTCAACGTCGATCGAGGTAAGGGTTTTGTTTTGGTTTAAGTTTTCTCCATTTTTCATTTTAAATGACGAACAAGGATCAACCCATAAACTGGTTGATCCATAGATCATCCATTCTTGAAGGAGGGTGATATTCCTCGGGGTTTCATATTGGGATTGATTTATTGGTGTTGGAACATCATAACCAAGCCTCCTCTATTTTAAAAATCTAATATAGAGGGTGTGGGCTGACAAGAACTAGGCCATACCCCCCCTCTACCTTTTGTGTTCTTGGTGGATGAATTTTCAAAAAAGTTTCAAGGCATGTTCAATTCCTTTTCATGGAAGGAAATACCCAATGGAGGCTGTAAGCATAGTCGGCATGAAGAAAAGTCCGCTGGAGTGGACTCAGTGGTCCGCAGAGTATTCTATTGGTTCCCTAGCGCTAGTGCGGGCCCTGAAAAACGACGATGGATGCAGGCTAGTGGTGTCGTACCAAGACAGTGCCACAAGAGAAGCATTGCAGTCATCCTGGTCCACCAGCAATGTTGGAAGCCGTTGGAGGCGAACACAGCCGGGCGGCCATGGTGGTGGAGTGGCCAACAACCGCGAACCGCATTCTCTGGAGGCACTCAGTCGAAGACCACATGGAAGAGTATGGTCGGCCAAACTAGTTCGTTGCGTAGTTCACGCCATGATCGCTTGACCGCAGTGTAGAAAATAGACCTATGTCGAATGTGGGGTGAGTGGGGAGCTAGACGCGGATTCCATCCACATCCCAGCCAGGCAATGAACGGTCTACCTCTGGCGGATTGGGCATGCCAGTGGGCCAGACCCGCCCAATGGGTCAGAACTTCTCTAGCGGTCCCGACCCACCCTAATGGGCCACACCTACAGCCCAACAGGCCCGTGGCCCAATAGACAAGACCTAGTACAATCCTAGTCGGGGGTCAGTTCAATGGAATCTGTGTCGGTTCAGGTTGGGGCGGCCCATCTAATTTGGACCAGGCCGAGACCCAATTGACCATCTTGGGAAAAATGTTAATATCGTGCAAATCGTGCATCCGATTGACGAATCGTTTGTAACATTGGAACTCTCATGAGGAGCTACATATTTTGGAATGATTTATATAGGATTTAAGGGGTGTTTTAATTATATGAATGGTTAAATGATTGGTTCTCCTGAGATCAAGCATGAAATGTGTGTAAACACCGTTGTTGGCTGAGACCTAGAGATAGTGAGTGAGCGACCCTGTGGGATTGGATATTATGGACCAATGGGAATCATCTTCTATGTGAACCAAAAATACCCTAATGGGGTGCAACATTTGTGTGACCTAGAAGACTCACTATGCTTGATAATAGGAGTACCTTAGTATGGACATAGTGAGGAGCGGCTTCTATGTGACTCGGCTTGCCCATGGTTGGGAGTGACTTCTGTGTGACCCAACATACCCACAGTACTCATCAAGGATGTGTACCACAACAATCTTATGTAAGTGGTAAGTGGCTTCTATGTGACCCAGAATACCCATTGTAAACATTGAGGTGGATTTCTTCAGCAAAAAAGGTGTTTGATGATGTGACTAATTGTTCTACTATCCTAATCTAGAATATACCTAGGGCGAGCTATCTTGCTTAGTGATCATTCTTGGTGATCATGTTTTATGGTTTGGTCGTGGATTACCTTTTGGTCTATCCTTATTTTTTTGGGGTCCATACTGAGTATTTTTTCAGTCACCCCTTCAAAGGATTCGCCCACACATATTGTGTCTGGTGCAGACAACCACCACCTTGATGGAGGACTCAGTGGACTACGACCTGGTGCTACCCAGTGAGACCATATAACAACCTTGCTCTTTATTGCACACTTAAACCTGATTTATTACATAAAATCTTTACTTGATACAACATGGAAGATCAAGAGGTCTACTGTCTTTGGGGATTTGGAACATTAAATAACAACATAAAATATTAAACACACCATCTTTATTGAAAACATCCTTTACATGACCACTACATTCCCTCGTACTTAGCATTGCATGGGATAACCTGGGGACATGCATAAGAAAAGGGTGATCTATAAAGCCCAGTAAGGGAATTAAAATGGAATAACATGAGGAATACAGTACATGTTATAAAATAGGCATATCAATAAAGAACAAGAGAAACATGAACATAAAGGCATGATAAATCATGATAATCATAACATGGAAATGTGGAAACAACACTTAACATAGAATTGGCATGAGTCAAGGCTCATTGCACATGGAGCATGAGTAAACCCTCATTGCACATGAAGCATGATTAAAACCTCATTTCACTTGAATTAGCATGGTTCAACATCCATTTCACATGACATGTCATGATACTATACATTACCCAATGCATTGGAGCGCTATCAGGGCGCACCCTACTTAAACATTTTATTTCATGCATAAGTATGCCACATGGATCATATAACATGGAATAAATCAACATCATAAGTTATTTAACGATTAAGTAATGTGTAATAAATACATTAAAGTAACATTAAATGTGTTTATGTTCATAAAGGTGAATACCCTTGATAGATACATGGTTATGGTATTCATTACACAATGATCTTGGATTGGAAAATTGCGGTGCAATTTTTACAGCATAACGGTGTGACATAAGTATTCATGAAAATGGTTGATGAGAGATAAAAGGGTGTATCATCATATGTACATGAAATGGACAGTAAGTGGGTCATATCGATATATGTCCCAATAAAATTAATGGAATTTAGATGCATAATTCAAAATAATTACTTGGATGTAAAAGAGGAGAGAGAAATCCCTCAAGGAATTTCGGCATGGTAACAGGTGTACATTGGAGGCATTAATAAGAGAGAAAGGGGTCTACCATAAACCAAACATAAATAGTTCAGTATGGGGGAGGTTATAAATCATACCCCCAAACATGTTTAATTGAGAAAAATGGCATAACAACTTAAAGAAAATTTTACAAAAATGAGAAAGGAAGAAATCCCTTACTTGGAAGTGTGATATCAGAGGCTTGGGAGAGGATTTAGCGAGGCTTCTTAAGATCTTGGGGAACCTTGGGAGGATTATAGAGATAGGAGACAGAGGTTTGATGAACTCCAAAGGCTTTGGCGGAATAGTAAGTTGGAGCTTGGGTGTGTTTATATATTAAAAGAAAGTGAATTCTTTATTATTTAGGTTTGGGTCACCACACATTAAACAAATCAAAACCACAAACTAGCCCATGGTTTTTGACCATGTTTTTTTTCAAATGGGAGTTTAAAACAATATTTTATAATGAAAATGGCTTAACTTATTAAAATAATAGGGTTTCTTATGTGGAGTTGAGTCACACTCTCAAGGAAAACAATTTAAAAAGATGAAATGTTTTATAAGTCTTGAAGGGACCGCTAAAGCATTGTAAAATAAATCAACCAAACCCAAAATCAAATTATATTAATGGTAAAAAATATATTAGATGAACATAATGTTTATAGTATTTTAATACATCACTGTTGGGTCATTATGAGGTCATAAAACACATTTTATATTCAAACAGTATTTAATAATTACCCAAAAATTCGACTGTCTCAGAAAATTATGAAAGAAGTCACCATTGGATAATTTCAGTTTCATGATTATAAAAAAAATATTAATTTTATCTAAATAATTTTCTAAATATTTGACTTTTCAATTTTTAAATAACAACCTACATTTATCGAAAATTCATGGGTTTTGACAGAAATAGCTTTCAAACTTTAATAAAAATTACAATTTCTTTCATTATATTATATGATAATTTATATTTAATAAAAATTAATTTAATAATTATTATTATATTTTATTAAAATATTATCTAATTCAAAAATCCCTTAATTATTGAAAATAGATTTTTTTTAGTTGAATATTAACTAAAAATACAATATGTGCTTTAAAAACTATTTATGAAGTAATAATAATAAAATGAATACACAATATTTATACAAAAATAATTTACATAGTCATAGTGATAGGGTATTTTTATATAACCCCTTATAACACCAACATAATTCTGAAGGATACGGTGTGTGATTGTGACAGACTCTTGGGGTGGCTCAGATAACATCGCTCGGTTGGTAATCTCTATCAACATCCACTTCTCTCGTAGGGGGTTCTTCTCAAGATTAACGTATTTAGGCTCGACATGGGCTTAGTCATGAGAGAAGCCTAATGACGCCACCTCCTTTCTGAGATCGGACAAATGGGGTTCATACAGGGAATGTCTACTGGATGAGTTCATCTCTTCCTTTTTCAGAGTAAATTGGATTTGTTAAAGCCATATAATTATACTAGTCATGTGATCACTGTTCAACATCTATATTAGTAACAGTAACAATTCTTAACACCATTTTTAAATCCAGAAACCTAAAACCAATGAATTTTGCGTTTTATATAACTATAATAATACATTTAATTAGATCAAGATGAATTTCCATTAATGAAATTTTGGGTCATTACAATCTTTCCCCCTTAAGAAAAATTGCATCCTCGCAATTTGATTACATAAAAAAAGAACTCTGAAACTTAAACACAACATCAATGTTGTTTAACCACCACAATTAATCATTCCCCAACCCACTTTATCATGTCGATCATGGAGATCTAGGGTATACATAGTTCAACAATAATTCAATTCACATTCAAATTCCTCCACTTACTTAGTCCAGACGTTGTCAGTGCAACATGGATAGTACCGATAGAAAATATTATGCTCTTTTCGAAAAAAATTATTTCTAATGTATACTTTCAAAACATCACCATGTATTTGTTTTTTGTAAAATAGTCTGAGAGAGTCAAATTTGAAATATTTGAAATGTGGTTCTTCTAATATATTGCCTATGTTTTCAAAAAAACAAGAAGACAATACTAAATATATATAGGCTACTCAGATGTCTCCCTCTTTGGTAGCTATTCTAAAATAAAATAGTTCATCATACTCTCTATATAGGGTGAAATATTTGAAAATAATCTAATAGTACCTCCCTTGCTTATAAAGGTGAGAGAGTTGGGAGCTTAATATTTGATCACAAGTGATCCATGATCCTTGATGATTTTTCGGTATGGAGGAGGTGTTTGATATGTCGTAGAGTGTCTTGTAAGAAAGTTGTACATTGGAAAAGTTTTTGATACTATGCGAGCTTGACTTCACAATAATTACAGCTAGTATGTCCTCAGTAACAGACAAGAGTGTTGTATGATGTTCTTCCCTTTCTATCTCGAAACAATCCATTATCATGCTGATGAAACATATCAACTTTTGAGTTACCCTATAGACATGAAAAAATTGTGATATTAAACTACATGAAGTATAACGATTTATTATTCCTGAATGAAATGAAAGTTAGCGGTAACACAAAAAAGGGTAATCCATGGATTAAACAATTGACTTATAAATACCTTTTATTTCCTTAACTTATGAACCTATAGGCTTCAATCTATGTTATCTATGATCTACATTTTAGCATATATTCTTAGAGGAATTTTTTTCTTCCCATAATAATGGTTCACACTAAGATTGTGAATTTAACAATGTATATCCTCCGGGAGTGTTGTAACCAAGAGTGCAGCAAGACCCATTGTCATGTACCGAGATACCCCGAGTCAAGCCTAAAACTCCTTGTCGAGGTTTTCACCCGTAGGTACATATGTGCCAGAGCCACCTCTACCTGCTTGTATCCTTACAGAGATATATTTTCTTGGTAAACCACTTACTCAACACTCACCCAAACATAGGGATGTTTTCATTATACTTAGTCTTATCCCTAAATCTTTAGTAGGGTTTTCTAATCCTAATCCCAAAAATAACTAAACCTATCCCCTAATACCAACTATAACAACCATTATATTTATGACAAACTTAAACCTTATTTATTACATAAACACTTCACTTAATACAACCTGGAAGATCAAGAGGTCTATTATCTTTGGGGATTATGAACATTAAATAATAACTTAATACACGAAACACAACATCTTTATTGAAAAAATCCATTACATGACCACTGCATTCCCTCATACTTAGCATTGCATGGGATAACCTGAGGACATTCGTAAGAAAAGGGTGAGCTATAAATCCCAGAAAAGGAGTAAATATGGAATAACATGAGGAATACAATACATGTTAAACAATAGAAATATCAATGCATCACAAGAGAAACATGAACATAGAGGCATGATAAAGAATGATAATCCAAACATGGAAATGTGGAAACAACACTTAACATGGAATTAGCATGATCCAAGGATCATTGGAAATGGATCAAGAGTAAACCCTCATTGCACTTGAATCACGAGTAAAACCTCATTGCACTTGAATTAGCATGATTCAACACCCATTTCACATGACGTATCATGATACTATACTTTACCCAATGCATTGGAGCGCTATCAGGGCGCACCATTCTTAAACATTTCATTTCATGCATAAGTGTGCCACATGTATAATATAACATGGAATCTATCAACATAATAAGTTATTCCAAGATTAATTAATTTAAAATAAATACATTAAATTACCATTCAATATTTATATGTTCATAAATCTGACTACCCGTGATAGAGACATGGGTATGGTATTCACTACCCAATGATCTTGGATTGAAACAACGCGGTGCAATTTCAGCAGCATAATGGTGTGACATAAGGACTCGTTAAAATGGTTTATGAGAGACAAAAGGGTTTCTCATCATATTTACATGAAATTCACAGTAAGGGGGTCATATATATACATGTACCAACAAAATTAATCGAATTTAGAGGCATAATAAAAAATAATTACTTGGATGTGAAAGAGGAAAGAGAAATCCCTTAAGGAATTTCATCATGGTAACGGGTGTACATTGGGGGCTTTAATTAGAGAGAAATGGGTCTCCCATCATCCAAATATAAAGAGGAAGGTATGGGGGAGGTGGAAAATCATACCCCAACATTTTTAATTGAAAATAGGGCATAATAACTGTGATCTCAAAGGCTTCGAAGAGTTTTGATAGAGGCTTATTGGGAGCTTCAGACACCTTGGGAGGATTATAGATAGAGGAGGGCAGAGGTTGGATGAACTCCAAAGGTTTTAATTTAAGAGAAAGTGGGTTCATGGGTGTGTTTATATACGAAAGGAGAGGTAATTCTTTATTATTTAGGTTTGGGTCACCACACATTAAACTAATCAAAACAACAAACCAGCCCATGGTTTTTTCCCATGTTTTATGCCAATGGGGAGAGGGAAAAATATTTTATAATGCTAATGTCCAAGATTATTAAAATTATAGGGCTGATTTTGTGGAGTTAAGTAACAATCTCAAGGAAAACAATTTAAAAAGACAAAATGTTTTATAAGTCTTGAAGGGTCCACTAAATCTTTGAAAAATAAATCAAACAAACCCAAAATCCCATTATTTTAAAGGTAAAACATATATTGGAAAAACATAACATTTATATTATTTTATTACATCACTATTTGGTTATTATGATGTCATAAAACACATTATATATTTAAACAGTATTTAATTTTTACCCAATAATTCGACTATCTCAGAAAATTATGAAAAACTCACCATTGGATAATTTAAATTTCCTCGTTCAAAAAATAATATTCATTATATCTAGATAAGTTTATAAATATGTTAATTTTCAATTTTAAAATAAAAACTGGCATTTATCGAAAATTCATGGGTTTTGAGAAAAACAGCTTTCAAACCTTAATAAAAATTACAATTGAATTCATAAAATTATTCGATAATTTGTATTTAATAAAAAGTACTTTAATAATAATAATAATATTTTATTAAAAATATTATCTAATTTAAAAATCCATTAATTCATCAAAATAGATTTCTTAGTTTAAAATTAACTAAAAATACCATTTATACTTTAAAAATTATTTACAAAGTAACAATAAAAAAATGAATGCACATTCTTTATAGAAAATAACATAAATAATAATAGTGTTATTGCCTTGTCACATAAACCCTTATAAAACCTGTATAAGAGTGAAGGGTAAGGTGAGCAATTGTGACCGACTATTGGGGTGGCTCGGATAACATCGCTCCAGTGTTAATCTCTATCAACTTCCACTTCTCTCGTAGGCAGTTACGCTCGAGCTTAATGTATTCAAGATCGGCATGGGCTTAGTCAAGAGTGAATCATAATGATGCCACCTCTTTTCCGAGCTTTGACAAATGCGATTCGTGTGGGCAAGTCGACTAGATGAGGCCATCGCTTCATTTGTCTGAGTAAATTGGTTTTGTTAAAGCCCCATATTTTTACTAATCACGTGATCATTGTTCAACGGCTATATTAGCAATGGTCACAATTATAAACGGTATTTTAAAATTCAAAAAAATAAAACCAATGAAGTTCACATTTTATATAACCATAATTAGACATTTAATTAGATCAAGATGAATTTCGATTAATGAGAGTTTGGGTCATTACCGACCAGGCAGACGGGACATACTTCTACATCTCCTAATAGCTACTCTGTACCGACCCATCAAGTGGGGTTTTCAGTGGATGTCTATCGAGAGTTTCTTTTTTATTTTCTAGTTTTCTAGTTAGTATTTTCTTTTGGGTTTTTATTTTGGCCCATTTTAATTTCAGTGGTACTTGTACTCGGTGGTTTTTTAGTGGCATGCTTGTTTACTTTTTCAGCATTAGTGAGTGGTTGTGTGTGCATGCATACAGGTGAGTAGGAAAATGCCTCCCACTTTAAGGTTAACACATTTGGTGCTAGTCACCAACCCCTGGCCTTAAAGAGGTGGGCTTGGGGTAAGTGACGTCATAGGCCCTAGGGGACGGGTCATGATAAGACAGTTCACAAAGTAGTTCTTAAATTATATTGTAGTTATATTTCCATGACATCCATCATAAGATGATAATTTTTGTATTCATGTATTGAAAAAATGAACTCTTTATATGATGAAATGAGTGATGTCAATGAGTGTCCTAGTGGTGGTCGACGTGATGATACTACTATTGGTGGTGGTGGTGGTGATGATGATGATGTTTGTGCTATAGATGATGATATTGGTGATGGTGGTGATGAGGATGTTAGTGGTGGTAATGAGTATTGGGATATTGGTGATGGAGTAGATATTTATCCCCATCATTTCTTGAGTTAGCAGTAAAGAGACATGTGGGTTTTGTTCAATGACTTGAATCAATTGATTGTGTGGATGTGGATGTTTGTTATATAATTATTGATTTTATTAAAACTATTACAAGAATTTGGTTGAATTATAAATAGAAAATATATCTATTGAATTGAATGTGTAACATGGTTTCAATTTTGATTATAGGTTTTGCAATTATTTGTGTGGAGGGTATGGATGGACTATTGCTATTTTTTTGGGATAGGTAGTTATACCAATGGTTTAATGAACCGTTGGTATATCATGTATAGTGGACTAGATATTCCCATGGTTCTCCTAATCATTGTTATAAATATATACTCATTGTTTTATTTAACTGTTGGTATTTTGAATACCTCATAGTATATTTCAACAGTTTCAACGGAAACAGTGGATATATACTTATTTTGATGTCTTATTCACCCATGATTCTATGAATCGTGGGTATATCCTATAACTATTTTATATGGGTTATACCAATGGTTCTAAACTGTGGGTATAGTATAAGTTTTTATTAGTGTAAAATGTTAAAAAAATATTTGTTTCAATATGTAAGGCATGTATGAAATATTCTTCTATAAAGGCCATTAGTTCCTTTTAAAAATCTTATATACATTTTGAATTTTATTTTTACACAAAGTATTTTGAAAAAAACAATGATTTAAAAAAAATCAAAGTGAATAGTCTATTTTCCCCAAGAAATGTTCTATGTGATTTTTATTTAAATATCAGTTCTTGTCGAAGATGGAATCTTTTGATGTTACTTATGATTTCCTAGATGTTTTTTCCAAAGATAGCATTCATATTTTTTCTTCAATGGATTGTGTTTATGGTGAATATATATTTATGAAACCCATATCCTTTACATTGATTATGTTATAATGGAATTAATAAGTGATCAAGAAATCCATTTTTTTAGGAGTTATGCTATGATTAAATGCTTTATGAAATACATTTCATTTTGAGGGTTATATTATAAAAAATTATTTCTAATATTATGGAAAATAAATTTATGTATTTTTTGATGGGAGGTACCTATATATCCCACCAATACATTAAATAATGATTAATGATATATGAGATCAAACGGTATATGGGAGGTTATCCCAAGCCCAATTGAGTGTAAACATGAGGTCATCCCAAGACCAAATTAGGTAGATGAGTGGTTAGAACAAGCCTAAAATATTATGAATATATTAGTGGGAATCCATCAAATAATATTTTTTATGATTATGTGTATGCCACAAATCAATGATTTATGCCAATTTTATGCTCTCATGGATTATTTCCTTTGATTTTCATATGATTCTTGTAATATGAACTGCCAATATTTATTTCAGGACAAAATATTATGATCTTTGATATATAGGGTATGGTTTTAAAATTTTCTTCTCATATTCTCAAACCCTTATATTCATATTATGATTATTTATCTCCCTTGTTTTCCCTTACTAAGCCTCTCAACTCACCCTTTCTTATGTTTCCTTTCACTATGTTCTGAAGAAAATTTTTAAGTAAGTTATGTTTGTAAAGAATAGTAAAGGGGGAGATCATTATTGGGGATGTTAAATTTATTTAACCAAATTAGATGATTGTGGACCTGGTCTCCAAATACACTAAACTATTATGATGCCTAGGAATGTGTTTGTGTAATGTATTGAATATTCATCCAACAAATTGTAATATCTATGTATATAAATATTGGGTCTCTATAGTTGGTATTAGAGGAAAGGTTTAGTTAATATTTGGAAACTAGGATGATAAAACATTATAATGATCACTAGGGATATTTTTAAGGATATGAATAGGGACTCATCTAAAGATAATTATATAGATGAGTCCAAGTATAGTTAATTTTATTAGAATTATGTTAAAGAATAGAGTGAGTGGTTTATATGAAATTACATCACATTATGGATACTAAAAGTAGATGTTTCTCTAGAAAAAAGGAATATAAGGATAATAACACTAAATATGGAACATTTAATTGGACTAAATCATCATATGGTGCATGATAATGATCCTTGTTGCACACCTATTTGACACTCTCGGGGGATTTGTTTTGGAAATTCAAAAACTCTTTTTGAACCACCAAGAGGGATTCTTATATATGATTACTATTAATTACCTAGGTTAAACTATAGGTGTCATAGAAGGTTTCATGAGTTATACACACTATACATGATTAATCAAGATCACGTGGTTCCTCGTTATTATTATTGTTTCTTACAATATGGTTTCGGGTTTTATTCAATTGTTGGAACCTGAAATATCCTTTTTAATTTTTATTTCAATTTAAAATGAAATTATTTTTGTCATAAGAGACTAAATTTTATGGAAACTAAAATATAAAACATCATTTCTATGCTTCGAAAACATTCTCAAGATATGATTCATGATGAACTTCTAAATGAGCAATGAAGGGAACCACGTTATGCTGAGTACTTCATGGGGGAACTTCTTACTTATTTCAGTGGTGACAATAATCTTATAGTATTTTAGCAAAGGATATATACCATTGAAAGGATATTTTCTATTCTCTATTGTTCAGATCATTAATGTTTTTTGGAAGTCTATTATTTAGAAGGTGTGGTAGATTAATGGTGGACTCTTACTAAGAATATTAGGAACATAGAATAAATTGACAACATGAATTGGGATGAGTTTAAAATATTATTTTTTTAATAATTACTTTCCTCATATTTTTTATACATTAATAGATAATGAATTCCATGAGATTATGTTGAAGAAAGATAAATCTATTGGTACCTATGAAAAAAAAATACTAGAATTTAGAGGTACTCTTACTGTATTATTATTTAGCATTAAAGTAATGTAGAAAAATTAATCAATGACTTAAAACCAAATATCTAAATGGAATTATCCATATGGTACTTTATATTCTACGAAGAAATTATTCTCTATTCACTAAAAGAGAAAATGAAAATTGAAAATCCTCTTGGTTCTGGTAATAAGAAAATAATGATGGGGTTCCATGGAAATTACAATGATATGTTACAAAGAGTAAAGAAAAAGTCCCAAAATTACACTTTCCAAAAAAACAATAGAACATATCACATAGGTGATTTCCTTAAATTAACATGAAATATTTTCAAGTGTTGGAAGCCTATCCATCAAGAAAAAGAACGTAGAAGTAGTTTTATGTGGATATTCAATGAAATTAATGGAGAGCGATCATAACGAAATGCACCACACACACTATAGCATTTCAAGTGAAATGATTTTGGAAATTATGAAAAACAATTCCCTAATCCAAGGTATGATGTGGATAAAAACCCCCAATAACCACTGAATACAAAGTACAATGGGAAATTTTATGTAATCATAACAAGTGAAGTGAATAATGATAAATGTGGTACACTTATCCTCCCCTCCTTAGTTGAGATTTTCATGTTTTATTTTTAATGTATTATCCCTATGAAAATCATATTGTTCATACTTTAGTGGAATTTCAGGTGATTATCTCCCTGTTCATGGATTCTAGAATAATGAAATCCCATTTGTTATTGTATTGGTACGTGGATGAACCCAATCCCCAATGAAAATGTTTTTTTATTAGATAAGATATTATGTAAGGAATAAAGGGGTGAGATGATAATTCAAAGTGTATAAGTGTCACATCCATGAACTATTTTAAAGGTATTTTTCATTTAATTTAGATTCTTACTTTGTTTTGGGGGTTTCCCATCCATTTTGGTGGAAATGGTGGGTTTTCAAAATTTGGGCCAAACCATGAGCCCATTTCCAGATTTAAAAATTAATATTTTTTCTTTTATAACTCCTTATGTTTTCAACATTTAACACCCATTCAACATCCTAATTGGCATCCCCTTGTATATTAAAACCACTAAATCAATTTGGACCCCATAGGAATCCATAATAATGATGGATTTGGGGTTTTTATTAAGGTGTTGGTCTATCCTGAAAGACCATTTCTTACTTTAAAATATATTTTAATGCTTTAATATCTCATCTAATTTTTATGGTATCTTGGTGACTTCAACTCTCAACTGAGACCTCTTACCCAAGGTGCGCTGTCATGCTCTTCCCCACCTCTTTGAAGCTAATCGCCCCTATGGATTAGGGTGATCTTTCTTAATCATTCTCCAATCTCCCTGATTTGAAGTGGTAAAATTTTTCTTTCATAACATCTATTTTTTTCAATATTTTTTCCCAAATTCAGTCCCCACATGACCTAATATGACTCATTCAGCATCCCTAACCGTTTTGGGAACTTCAAGAATCAACTATTACTGGATTTGGGTTGATTACTTCAAGATTTCATCAAGTAAGTGTTTCTCTCTTCATTTCCTTCCCTCTCCTTATGGTTTCCACCCACATTCATTATGTTCTAAAATGTACAGAAGATAGGGTTCATACCTAGTGTTTGATTTGGTGTCTTTTTGGTCAAATATTTGGGTTTTAGGTTGGATTTCACTCCCTTAATGTGTGATGGTGGTGTGGATGATGTTTCGCACCATGATTTGAGGGTTTCGACACTTTTGTTATGTGATTCCATGTATAAGAAATTATTCATGAGTTATTTTGATTGATTTATTAATATAGAATGTTCATAATATTTTTTGTGTTGTGAAAATCCCATTTTTTATAGCATTATCAATGCATTGAGTATTAAGGTAACATTTTTGTTTGAAGTTGCATACTTTTCAAGTGTAACTCATGTGATATCATTTGTGGTAGTTTTATAAAATATGAAAGTTATTTATTAGTTGTTAAAAGGGGATACCAATTCTAGTTAGGTAATGATTTAGTGTCATGTGGGCCTAAAAAGGGGGTTTTTTAATGGGTTTTATGTGTGAACCATTGTTATACTTCTTGAAAGTGTTTTATGAAAATGTGTGTTTTCATGTGTATCTTTTGTGGTATTATTCAAGGTGATTTTATAACACTTTATAGTGGTTTAATAAATTTTTCTATGGTTTCTAATTATATTTTGGATTGGAATTGGAATTATTTTTTCCAGGAAAGAGGGTTGTGAAATGTGTTTTGGGTACAAAACTTGGTTATACCACTTGGGATTGTTTTATGAAAATTGTAAATGATTTTTTGAGGTAAACAAAGTTGGAATGGGATGTATATGTACTATTTTGATGATTTTTTTCAACTAAAATGTGTTTTTGAAAGGTAAAGTGGTGATTTAAGATGTTATACATTTTTTTGAATGTTATATAATTTTATGAAATGTTTTATCAAATTGTAAGAAAGGGGTAAAACACATTTCTGAGCTATTTTGTGTGAGTATGATTTGAAAAATGGATTTCTCTTTTGAGAAGAGTTTTATCTGACATGTGTGATATACATATGGGATGTTTGGTGAATGTGTATTGTGGAAGTGGTATTTTCATGTGAAAATTAGTTTTCATGGATTATTGAACTTGTTTGAGCACAAGAGGAAAAATCAGGTATCTATGTGGGTAGATATGTACTAGTATGCTAGTGTCCCAGGCCGTTTGGCCTCATTTTCACATAGAATATTTGAAGATGAAAACAATAACTAAATTATTATGATTATAATGATGTTGAGGGACCACTAGGTTATGAGTATGATCCCTACTACTGGATCTTGTGCACAAGAATAGATATTTGTTTGGTTTCCTTCACCAATATACAAGGTACCTGGGACCCACAATGAGCTTGTGCCTAGGGGTTATTTTCCCATTGCATGTGCTCATTATATACTTTATGGTTTCCTTTGGAATACAGTATATTTGTCTGGAAAATTCAGCAGCTTTGGAACTCTTTTTAGATTGTTTATTCTTTAAAGTATCCCACTTAAAAACTATTTTTATTTAAAGTTCCATCTCTATAAAATTCGTAAAATCTTCTCATGATTATAAAAACATTAAATAATTTCGTCTTTGAATGTTTATCACATGTAATATCATAGTGGTGGTATCCTACTAGGCTTTGGCTCACACCCAACTTACACCTTTGAGGGTAAGTAGACATGGTTATTTTGTTGTCGCATGTTGGTGTTTAACTTTTGTGTCAATGGTTCGGGTTTTTAGCGGTTCTTCATGATGATGTGTTGTGGAGGTGGCTTGAGGGAGGTTCCTCTTACCATGAAGAAGTTCTTGGGATGTCATTTTTTTTGTACATTTGTAATGTTCTTTGAACATTGTTTTAAATTGTGTAACTGAATTCTGAAATTTTTTGAAATATAGTTTGGATGGAAAACTCTAGAATTGGTTTATTTATTTATTTTTGTATGTTTATAAACTCGAGTAAATAATTCCTGACTTTAATTTTATGATAACTATGAACTTGTGTCTGCCCATTGGGAATGGGAACGCCCTTTAGTCCTTATCTTGGGCCGGGTTTGGTGCTAGTTTTGATGGCGACTAGATTCAGTTCATGACAAAATGGTATCAACGGAGATTCATATTAACTCTTTGGGTCATGTTATTTGGGGAAGAGTGAGGATAGTATGGAGATAGGATTGTCAGGACATGACATTGTAGTTATGGGTATTCTGTCTTGTAGCACAACTCATGACAGGATAGAAGTCTCTAAGGGATGTCTGGTTTTATCTAAGTCGTTTGGTTTTATCTAAGTCGTTTGGTTTTCTTTTTTTGATGATGATTTGTGGAAATGAAAAGAAAGTTGGGATAATGGTCTCAGTGATCTCTTAGGGCCAATAAAGCCTTGTGAATTAGGGAATATTTCCCTATAACAATGTCTATAATGGTGAAGTGATTGTCGTTTGACCGAAAACCATATGTTCAAGTCACCAACTAAAACTAGTTTCCTCTCTCATTGTATTGTGTCATTTAGTTTTGAAATCATGGACGTTTGGTTTTATAGAAAAAATGACATGTTTTTATAAAGCATAAAGTTTTTTTGAAATGGTTTTATAATAAAGAGGGAGTGTTTTGATTTGTGAAATGGTGGAACTGAATTTTTAGAACTATTTTGAAATGGTAAATGGTGTGTTTACACCTCTTTTAAATGTATGAATAATGTTAGAATTGGTTTTGAAAATCTATTCTAAATAGACATTGATGAATTATTGACAACTGATTTGAGTTGAATGAAGTGTTTTGGGATGTTATGTATAGGGTTTGAAGATAAATTATCACTTAGTTACTAGATATCAATTGAAATGTTTTATGAAATTTTGGAATCTTGTTTAAAAATGGGAAGAGTTGAGTTCCCAATTTAATATAGATTTATGAGATGGAGATTCTCATGAAATTAGAAGTTTTTTGAAGTCGTATGAAATGTTTTCAATTTAATGTACATGAATTGAAAGTGATTTTTCATTTGAATGATTGGGATTTTTATTTCATGGTTAGTGGTCTTGAGGAAAAGGAAGTATTGGTTGACTGTTTTTGTTTTTAAAAGTGGAAATAATTTTTTTCCCATTGGTATTTCTTTACAAAACCACTTGCATGGGGTTATATGGGATGATAGATGGTTAATGGAATGACTGGATGAGTTTTGTGATGGATATGATCAGGGTTCTCGGTGTGGCATGAAAACATGAATGTGTGAGGCACATGGGGTACCATTGGGGGATACGCTAACCGTTGAACCGTTTATTTTTAACAAGATGATTTTAAAGGGAAACATGACATCTTGATGAATGGTTTGGGATAGTGTGTCTTATGTTTTTTTAGAAATTTTGTTATTGTGGATAGTTTTGAGTCTAAGAACCCCTCTTGTTTGAATGTTGTTTTGGTTTTGTGTTTGGTCGGTAAATTGGGTTAGAGGTCTAGTTAGTGGTCTCTTCGGAGAAAAGTTTGGAAATCCTTTACTGTTGATTCGAGCATGTGTTCGGTTCTAGTTTGTGGCGTGCTTTGACTAATGGGACATCTTGGTCAGGTCCTTGGGTTCTATCGTTTGATAAGTTATTCCCTCATTAAGAGTTAATGCATGACTAATGTGTAGCCTAGATTGTTTCACCTTTCGAATATCCTCCAGTTGATCAATATAATGAATCTTTTTCTCATGATTTAGAGATTGAGTCTACGCCATTTCCTTTCTTGCTTTTGTGGATCCTCTTATAGTGGGAGATTACTCATGGAAGGTTAAAAGGGACCTTATTTTCTTAAGTTACCTGATTCATAGAAGGTGAATGTATTATAGGGTTGTTAGTGTGGATGGTGTCTAAGAGGGCCTCTAGGTCCTTCGTTGTCTTTTCAAAGTAGGGGTTCATGTAAAACCACAAGCGTAAGAAATCTGTTCATGAGAGGATGTTATGACGACATTCTATATTTGTGTGATGATTGAGAATGTTGCATATGGTACCACTCCGTGTATTGTTTTTCTCAGTTTCAATGGTTATGTTCAGTGACGCCTTGTTATGTCATGTACTTGTTTGACTGTAAAGGTGAGGTTGTAGAATATTTTGCGAGTCTTGGTTTTTTCATAATTGCATCTTATTTCAGGAGATCTCAACTATCTTTTTTTAGAGGAACATGTTTCTATATATCCTTTACTCTTTCCATTTCTTATCCAAAGAAAAAAGGGGTGACGTGTGTGAATATTTAAAACACTTGTTTCAGGGAAATTTTGGGAAATGGTTAAGTGAGGTTGGAGTGTATTATTTCTCATTGAACCCTTCTGGGATCTCGTTGTAGTTGTTTGCGGCATTGGAAAAAAATCCATTTGGGGTTTTCAAAAGCCTAACTATGATACTGAATATGCTTCAATCATTTTATCTCTAGACATTGGTCTTGAAGTGAAGCTGGTTAATAGTCAAAGAAAATCCCCATGTCATTAAATCCTTTGGTTTAATTTATATCCTTAGTATGAAAGATGGGAATAGTTTAATCCTCTATTGCCATTATCTATTTCCATTTATTCATATTTGGTGGTATAGGTGTTAGCACATCGTTTCCTTGTTTTATCATGAGTTCATACATTCTCCCTTTTTTTTCTTTCATGTTTTTTGGAGAAAAGTTTGAAATTTGTGCTAAGAAGATTAATGTTCACTGTTTGTGCATGATTAGTAGTAACTGTGCGCCAACCTAGGGAATTGTGTGATAAGATAAAGTAGCTATCACATGTTATCCAAACTTCCATGAATCTTGGACCATGTAACCATTAAAATTTTCGCCTTTTTATAGAATTATCAGCATGGTTAGTGCATAGTTTCCTAAATCGTGCGGACTAATTATGCAACTGTGCCAACACTATAAATTTTGGTGTCATTTAGTGTCAGACCGTGCTAGTCGGTTTAGATGGTTGGTTCTTATGGTGTGGATATCCACTATGGCTCTTATTTAATTTATTTTGGAAAAATATAATGAGATTCTACTCATTATTCCAATGATTCTATTCGGGCTTCCCCCTATTATTATCCTAATTCTGTCTCAGGAAAAATTAAGTTGCCACTTATGGTGGGAGCCTATTTGAGTCTCCCCGTATTAGTAACTTGGTTTTGTCCTAGGTCTTGGCATAGAGGTAGGTAGTCTAGTTCAGATGTATCAGACAACCAACATCTTACTTGGGTAAATGTTTATATTAGAGATTTCCCAACAGTTTAGTTAATGTAAGGTCAGAGTAACCTTGTTTGATGTTGTTGTTTGTTTGGGTAAATTGCTTGGGTCTTGTACAGATATTGTTTGAAGTGTTTTATTTTGGTATATAGTTTAAATATACTAGATCATTTCATGAAGCCGTTTATGTTTTGGTTGGCGAAAGTATTCTCTAATTGATTGATAATTTGGAGTTTTTTTTCCTTTTGGGAGTGGGTGAAACATGGCAAAGGAGTCTGTTTTGGCCTTTCGGTTGGGTATGGTGTTTGCCTTTGGCCTTGTTGTGGAATTTCGAGGGCCAAAAGTTTTATAGTAGGGAGAATTTTTATTTAAATGAATTCTTTTAAAGTTATTTTTCATTTAATTTCCATTATTTTATTGTTTTGGGGGTTTCCCATTCATTTTAGTGGAAATGGTGGGTTTTGGAAATTTGGGCGAAACCGTAATTTCATTTCCAGATTTGAAAATAAATATTGTTTCTTTTATAACTCCTTAATTTTTCAACATTTAACACCCATTACACTTCCAAATTAGCATCATCTAGTATATTAAAACCACCATACCAATTTTGAACCCATATAAATCCAAAATAATGATGTATTTGGGTTTTTTGTTAAGGTGTTCGTCTAGCCCGAAATCCCATTTCCTTCAATAAAATATTTTTTTAATACAATAATATCTCCTTCAATTTTTATGGGGTTTCAATGATTCCAACTCTCACCCAAACCCACATACCCAATGTGCTCTTTTAGGCTCTCCTCCCCCTCTTTGGATCTCATCTCTCCCATTTATTAGGGATATCTTTCTTAATCATTCTCAAATATCCCATATTTGATGTGGTAAAATGTATCTTTAATAACTCTTTAAATTTTCACTCTTTTTCCTAAAATTCTATCCCCAAATGATTTAATATGACACTTTATATACTCTTTACCAATTTTTGTTACTTCAAGATTCTACTATTGGTGGATTTGGGCCGATTTGTTCAAGATTTATTCAAGTAACAATTTCTCTCTTCATTTCATTCCTTCTCCACAGGGTTTCCCCCCTCTTTCATAAAGTTTTATAATGTATAGATGTTAGGTTTAATACTTAAGGATTTATTTAGTGTCTTTTTTGTCAAATATTTAGGTTTTAGGTTGGATTTCATTCCCATAGGGTGCAACAGTGGTGTGGTTGATGTTTTGCACCATGATTTGAGGGTTTCAACACTTTTGATAAATGATTCCATGTGTAAGCAATTATTGATGAGTTATTTTGCTTGATTTTTTAATTTATCATGTTCATAATACATTTTTTTTTGTTTGAAATCCATTTTTGGTAGCATTATCAAATCATTTATTATTAAAGTTACATTTTTATTTGAAGTTGTGTACTTTTCAATTGTAACTCATGTGATATCTTTTGTGATAGTTTTATAAAATATAGAAGTGACTTATTTTTGTTGAAAAGGTATTCCAAATATGTTTTGGTAATTATTTAGAGTAATGTGGGACTAAAAAGGGGGGTTTTAAATGTTTTTATGGGTAAAACATTGTCATATTTCTTGAAAGTGTTTTATGAAATGTGTGTTTTCAGGTGTATCAATTGTGGTATTATACGAGGTGATTTTATAAAACACGAGAGTGGTTTAGTAAATTTTTATAGGGCTTATTATTCTATTTTGGATTGGTATTGGAATGATATTTGACTTGAAAGAGGGTTTTGAAATTCGTTTTCTGTGAAAAACATGGTTATACCCCTTGGGATTGTTCTATGAAAATTGGAAATGATTTGTTGAGTTAAAAAAGTGGGAAAAGGATGAAAATGAACTCTTTTAGTGATTTTGTTCACCTGGTATTGGTTTTTGAAAGCTAAATTGGTGATTTAAGATGTCAAATATGTTTTTAGAATAATTTATAAGTTTCTGAAATGTTTTATCAATTTTCAAGAAAGGTGTGAAACACATTTGTGGGTTGTTTTGTGTGACTGTGATGTTAAAAATGAATTTTACTTGAGAAAGGAGTTTTAAGTGACTTTTGTGAAATGCATGTGGGATGTTTGGTGAATGTGTTATGTGGAAGTTCTATTATCATGTAAAAATTATTTTTCATTTATTTTTTAACTTTTTTGAGCACAAGAGGGAAACCCAGGTATCTAGGTGGGAGGAAGTGTACTAATATGCTAGTGAACCTGTGGGGTTTGTCCTTAGTATCACATAGAAAGTTTGACGATAAAAACACTAACTAAACTATGATGATAATAATGAAGTTGGGGGGCATTAAGTTATGGGAATGATCCTTACTAGTGGCATGTGTTCACAAGAATGGATATATGTTTGGTTACTTTCACTGAGATACGAGGTACCAGGGACCCACAGTGAGTTAGTTCCTAGGGGTTATTTTCCCTTTGCTAGTGCTCATTATAAACGTTATGCTCACTGTCGGCATACAATATCTTTGGCTGGAAAATTATGTAGCTTGGGGAGTCTTTTTAAATTATTGATTCTTTAAATTATCCCACTTAAGAACTATTTTTATTTAAAGATGCATCCCATTAAAATTATTAATAGCATATCATGTTTATAAAAACATGCAATATTTTCATCTTTGAATGTTTATAACATGGAATATCATAGTGGTGGTATCTTATTGGTCTTTGTCTCTCACCCTACTTACACCTTTGGGTGTAAGTTGACTTGGCTATTTTGTTGTTGCAATTTTGGGTTTTTAGATGTCCTTCATGATGAAGTGTTGTGGAGGTGTCTTGAGGGTCATTCCTCTTTCCAGGAGGAGGTTCTTGGGCTGTAATTTGTTGTTTTTTTACCTTTTTAATTGTCTTTTAACATTCTTTTAAATTGTGTAACTCAATTATAAAATTTTTAAAAATATGGTTTGGTTTGAAAAATCTAGATTTGGTTAATAGGATTTGTTTATTATTTTATGTTTATAAACTCGGTTAAATAATTCCCAACTTTCATTTTATGATACCTGGACACATGTGCCAGCCTATGGGTATAGGGAACTCCCTTCAGGCCTTGTCGTGGGCCGGGTTTGGTGTCGGTTTTGATGGTGACCAGATTCGGTTCATGATAATATGTCTCCTTATAATATGAACTTTGTAGTTGAAGATTTTATCATTATTTTATGAATTTAGATTTTATCCTAAAGATAAAAGTCATTGACACCACTTTTGAGGTTTTATTTGACAGGAGTTTAACAATATTAAATATATTTTAAGATAAAATTATGTAAATTAAATCCTTTGGTTTTTTATATTGAGAAAATGTTACTTTGGTGGGATGACTTTACACTTTATGGAAATATGATAAAAGGTACATGAACCTTTAGGTTTTATCTTATCATTAGTATTGATATAATTATGGGTTATAGTCGACCACCTTACGAGGTCAACACACATCATTACTATCTGATAATATTTCATTATGGATCCTCTTTCCATAATGTTCGTTAAAGAATTGGTAAGGTTACATGGTGTACCAAATTCAATTGTATCAGATTAGGATATTAAGTTTACCTCCATGTTTTGGTGAATTATTCATCAGTCTCTTGATATAGAGTTGAGTTTTAGCATCGAATATCATCCACATACATATGGCCAGTCTGGAAGAATAATTTAAACCCTAGAGGATATACTAAGATATCGTTCTATGGATTTCAAAGGTGTTTGGGATCATCACCTTTTTTAAGTGGAGTTTTATTGCGACAATAATTTTCACTAAATAATTCATATAGCTAATTATGAATACCTTTATGGAAAGAAGAATAAAACTCCAACATACATAATAATGTTAAAGAAACAAACCTATTGGGAATAAGAATGTGAATGACATGGAAGAGATGGTTAGAGAAATGGAGCATCATTTATAGATAGCACGAAGTTTACAGAATTATTTTCATATTTTCATTAATGAAATCTAGAATTCCAAGTTGGTGTTAATGGATTTATATTATTTTTTCAGCATAAGATATAAGGGAAAGATATGCTCTAGGTATATGGGTCTATTTGAAATACTTGGTTGTATCGAGATAGTAGATTATCTTATGGTGATTTCACCAAACCTCTCTCAATTTACATATCTATTTTATGTGACTCATAGGAGGAAGTATATTCATAATAAACAACATGCACTGAACATAGATTTCATACCACTGGAGCATGATATTTTTTTAGGAACAACTGATAGATATTCTAGATTAAACAGAGAAATTTATATAAAACAATACCACTCACCTGGTCAATGTTTTATGGTGAAATGACTATTTTGAGAAGCTATACGGGAACCTGAAAAATGATGAAGCATGATTATCCTCATTTGTTTGTCACATAGAGAAAAATTTGTAGGGATAAATTATTTCCAAGTGGAGTGTAAATTAACACCCGGAGTTTTTATGAATTTAATTTTTGATTAAATTAATTTTTTTATACCTTGTCTTAGACACAACATTGAGTTAAGATTTTTTTACATACAACACTAGGATTATCTTGGGTTATACATGATGTTGAGTTATAAAACACACTATATGTTATTAATATTATTAAAACATGACAATTATAACTAATTTTTTAAACATAGAGATATTGATAGTAAAAACTAATTTAGAAATATTAATAATAATGGTTTCTTATAAAGAAAAACTATTGATAAAAGTACCTTTTTTATAACGTTTTTATATCTTTCAAAAATACTATTCTAAAAAAATGTTTATTTATTTATTTTTTTGATTAAAAATGAAATAAATTTTTGAGATGTTTAAAATAATTATTTGATCAAATAGACAACATTTTTAAAATTTTCATATAAAAAGTATATTAGAGTGAATTTCTAATAATTTTTTCAGAATATTAATTTTCTGATGAATAGAAAAAAATATTAAATTTTAATTTAAAACTAACTTTTAAAAATAATTCTTAAAGTTAAATACATTTTAAATTTATTTTAAAGTAAATTTAGTTCAGTTATATATTTATTAACCCAATTTAGATAATTTTAATCATTTTTATATTCATTTTGGATATATAAACCATGTAATCTTTTGAATATTTTCTATTTGAAAAAAAATCTTTCTCTTCCATATGTGGGACTATTTTTAGATTAATATTTTTAAATTCTGTGAATTGAATTTTGAAAATGGATTAAAAACTTTAAATCGACATAGTAATATTATATAATATAATTAAATTAAATTTTCACCAAAATGAATAATGAAAAAATAAAAATTAACTATCATGGTTAAGGTAAAAATGTGTTTATAAGGGGTAAAATAAAATGATGTGCGTTAGAATGACCTAAAAACTTGTATAAAATCTAATTGATATCCCAAATTTCTAACCTATCAAGTATAAGTCTGGATAAAACTCAATTTTTCACCCTTGGGTCATCTGAAAATGTGGTTTCAACGTTTCCTTTTCAAAAAATACAATTGTGTCACTCACCACACTTATAAAATGCCACCCCCTATTCTATCTTCTTCACACCTTCAAACCCTTTTAATTCATTCAATCCCTACAAAAATCACTTTCTAACATCCATCCTGCCATCCTATAATCCTTATTTTGGGTATAAATCCAACCTAGGAAGGTTTTTTGGGGAAAACATATGAGGTTTCCTAAAGAAGAGGAGTTTTGATCATGGAAAAAATAAAGTGGAGACTTAAGGTAAGGGATTTCAATTATCGTTTTATTTTCTATCAGATGCATGTCGTATTAACCATCGGTTTATTCTATATTTTTTATATACTACCCGTGAATTTATTTTATGATTATTACCCTTAATATTTTAGGGATTTATATATACATTTCAGGATCTCTTTTTCATGGGATTTAAAGTTTAAAAATTATTAATTTTGTAAGGTAAATCTGACTCATTTTTTTTATTTGAGACATATGATTATATTATGTGCCCATATTATTTTATGAGGTGTATACACAACCACATTGAAATTTAATATCATGAATTTATTTATCCTCTTGATATTTTATTTTTTCATTTAAATATATTCATTCATGGGGATTATGTTTCAATGTTACCAAAGTGGTAAATATTTTTTGTTACAATATCATCATTTATTGGGATTGTTTAGGATTATGTTTATGATGATTAAATCTTAGGATTCTTTTCTCAAGAAACAAGTGATTTTTTTCTCCTCTATTTATGTCATTAGGATGGATTTTTTCCCTTCATTTTCCTCTCTTTATGTACTGATGAGATCAAAAATAATGTTTATAAGAGAAACTACCTTTTAAGTTGAAACTCATTTTTATTCTAAACCCATGTTTTCTAAAAAATACTTTCAGAAAAATATCATCATTTTTCAAATGACATATTAAATAAATTTTTAAATTTTTTGACTTTTTACAAAATTGTATTAAGAAAATAATCATGATTTTTTTCTAAAAAAAATCCATTAGGATTTTACAAAATATGTGAAAAGAATCCTTATTTTAAAGGGTACATTATGTAAAAAATTTCCCACTATCCTTACCGTTATTTTCTTGGAATATTCCTTAATATGTATCAATATATATTATAAAAGAAAATTATTTTGAAATTTTTTTATGTTTTAAAAAAATATTCAAAGTTGAAAGGCTATTTTCCCCCAGAAATATTCCATGTGATTTTTCATTCAAAAACATTTCCCATATGAGATGTTATCCATTAATGTTTCTTATGCTTTACTCAGGATGTTATCTTAAGATACTATTCTTATTTATTCCCAAAATAGTTTGTGTTTATGATGAAAAATACATTTATAAAACTCATATCCTTAAAATGGGATATATTATGATGAAATGATTAAATGATTATGAAACTCATTTCTCTTCCATGGGTTATTCCATGATAATTTGTTTTTATAAAACTTATTTATTTTAAAATTTTATATTGTGATGATTATTCTATGATCTTTTGGAACCTAAATTTATGTATTATGTGATTTGGGGGGACCTATATCTCCCTCCAATGCATTGAGTAATGATTCATGTCATATGATCTCAAAGGGTGTATAGAATGTTATCCCAAGATTGAAAAAGGATAGACCAAAGGTCATACCAAAACTGAAGTAGGTGCATGGGTGGTTATCCTAATATTAACATGTTATGAATTTCTTGGTGGGTAACCCAAACATAATATTTTCTATGCTTATGTATATTCCATAAATCTATGTCTTATTACATTGGTATTCTCTCATGTCTTGTGTTCTTTGATTTCCTTATTTCTCATGTCTTATGATCTTACAATATTTATTCCATGACTCAAGATTATGGTATTTTATAACTTGGGTATAGTTTTTAAATATTATTCTCATGTTCTCATACCCTTATTTTCAAGTTATGCTTACATATCTCCCTTTTTACCCTTGTGGGGTATCTTATCTCACCCTTTCTTATGTTTTCATTACCTAGGTTATGAAGAAATGTTTTATGTATGGTATTCTTGTGAATAGTTCCAAAGGGGAAGATATTGATGAGAGATATTAAAGATATTTCATCAAATTATAATATGTTTTAAGTAGTCTTCAATAACACAAAACTATTGTGGTCTTCAGGAATGTGTTTTTGTAATGTATTTAATATTCCTCTATAAAGATTTAATATCTATGTATGAAAATATTGTGTTTCTGTAATAAACATTATAGATAATCCTTTGTTCTTTTTCAGTTTGATGTCACTATATATTTTCACTCTTTTAATGTATTCACAATGCACACCCACACATTCTCATCTAGTATATGTGTCACTTCTATTGTGCAGAATGGGGATCATCTGAATATATATAATTTAAAGTGATCCAATTACCCATTACAAAATTATAATAAAGAAATATGGATCCTCATACTGAGTATAAATTCTAGAAAGAATTATTTTTTCTTTTAGTTTTCCATAGAGTTTAACAATAATCATTATTAAATACACATGCTCTTATCTATCCTTACTTGAAAAAACTTTTCATTCGAGGTTTAAAACACATTATGAGAACAATATATCCATTTAGTCATATAGACTATTTGAAAATGAAAACCATCTTTCTGGTTTATTCACATAGCCAATTTCTATGTAGAGAATTCCATTAATGTAGGATATTTTTACATAGGTGTTTCGATGATGTAGGAAATTTACAAATAGGTTATTTCATGATGTAACTAAATTCATGTTGTACTTTTATGGTAAATATCTAGCTGTAGAATCTAGATTTATAGGTGCTCTTATTGTAACAACATTATGGAAGTAGGTGTAAGAAAATGTAAATCTATTATATTCCGGGGATGTAAACCTAGAATTTATAATTCAAATTTCAATCATGTGTGTATGAACCCATTTTTCATGAGGTATGGATCCTTTAATGTCCAGTTTAAATCATTAGTTTTGACCAAATATGGGTGAATTCTAAGGATATAGAAGAAATATGGGTGTTAGGGGCCTTTTCAATGATCAAACCCCTAGTTAGTGGAAGAAATAACTGGGACACATGGTTAGTAGAAAATGAGTAGCCCAGTCCACATAGTTTTCCTAACCATACCAGGAATTTTAGTTACCAAAAGTGGGCCACACTATTTTCCCTAATCGTGTGACTTGGGGGGTGGGAAGTCCATGCGGAGGATCTATAGATTTTAGAAAAGGAAAATCACATGGTTTTTGCATGGATTTCCAATCATTAGGCATGAACTATGTGGGTCCCCACATTTAGAAGTGTGCTTTATGTGATTGGGGCATTGTTTGGCTAGTCATGTGGCTAAACCGTGCGACCCCTAATTTTTGGGTGATTTTTCCAAAATTCCCTTAATAAGTTATAACATCAAATACCATCTTTCTTACTCCATTCTAGCATGAATAAGACCCTTGTACTCACCTTTTGAGTTGTCAATCAGCCTATGATAGGTTCTTGGAAACATTTTTCATCCAAACACTGATTGAACTTTCATTTCTATCATTGGATGTGCACTGGTACAATATTTATTCTTCTTGAACCAGAAATTTTTTATCTTCCTCATGATGGAGTTATTTAGGTGCACACTCATTTTCCATATTATCAGGTAGTTCATCTATTTTTTAATTTTCTTATTATATAGTCCAAACCATAGGACGATACTGAATGAGTGATCCTCCAAAAGTATATTTTTGGTGGCATAGTAATTATCCATCAATGATGGGATATTTTATAATATTTTTTATATTATGCACTCCAGTTTCACCATACATTTCTTCTAAATAGAATCCTATTTATATTTTTTGACTTAATTTTAAAACTAATGAATACTTTAGGTCCCACTAAATTTTTTCCACCCCTTGAGGTGTGCCAATGAATTTACATTGTGATAATAAATATCCAACGACCAAAACCCCATCAAAATGATTTTGGAATAACATATATTTGTGATATCATAAATCAAAATGGTTAATTTTAGTGGTGTAGAATCGGTATAAAAATTATCAATCTATAAAGAATTGAATAGAGTTGAGTGGTATGACCACATCACCTGAGTAAATAGGAAAATGGTTACACACTTGTCTAATGAAAAATTATATTTAATTTTAAACTTTTTTTTAACTCTTATTAATGATTGACTATTTGTTAATGTTACACATGGGGAATAGATACCCATATATTTTAAATTTCTCATGGAGACCCTCATCTGTTATTTTATGGTCATGGTGTCCCTTATACTACTGTTTTCATATTTGCATGGCATCCATATATTGTGATATGGGAACAGAGTCCCTATATTGTGATACAGACATGGCATCCTTATATCATAATATAAGTATAGAATCCCTATATAATGAATCTTGTGAATGGGTACACTTATGATATATAATATACAGGTATGAAGACTACATTTTTATTTAGGAATAGTAACTGTTACTGTTATATATGGGAATGATGACCTTTACTTATATATATGGTAATAAAGACCCATATTGATATGATATTTTGAATGGATACAGTATTATAGTAATTAAGAAATGGAAACCCTTCTATAGTAATTCTGGGTATGGAGTCCCATGATGCACGTGAGACTCAGGCTATACCTTATGGACACCTGAGTTACACCCCAGGTCCGGGGTAGTAGTAGTATCAACCAAAATAGTTTTAGAAATAACTATGTATATAGTCTATATATGTGTATACACATGGTTAATTATTCATATATTATTCATATAATTACTCAGCCATAAACATTACATAATCTGCTTAATTCAACCATAATTCACTTTTTATATTCCAAAATATCATTTTAGTTTAGTATTTTGTTGAATTTGTACATAATCCATACATATCAACCGATAAGAAAATAAATAGTTTACTACAAAAATAGTGTCCATTTCATTCAAAAAAATAAAATTCTTTATTAAAACATGATATATTTTCATTAAATATCATTACAACATTCAAATATGCATTTCTTTTCCGTTACCCATCCTCAACCCCTGTGAAAAACATTTTAAAACATGGGATGTTCAAAAAAAATCCCAGTAAATAAAATAAAAAGATTTAAATAAAACATTCATCCATGAATACATGTAATCGTATCAAATTGCTTTCAGAAAGGAATACTTCTCACCCATAAAGTTTCATATTGTTTCTTTTCTAAAACAAGAAAATAAAAAAAACATATAAGAAACTTGGGGAACTAATTACTTAAAATTTTAATTTTCACGACTACCATATTATTTGTTACCCTCATGGATACCTTATAGTGAAATCCTCGTGGCTACCATATAGGGTAACCATCATAGTTACACTTGGAGTAACCATACGGTCAATTTCAAATATAATCATCCCCAATGAATTAAAGGGAGAGATAGGTCCCACCATTAATAAAAAAATCCCATTAACTATAGAATAATCCTAAAACAATAATAATTTCATAAAAACATTCATTTTAAATATTATAAATATAGAAATTTAAAAGAAGATTTTTAATGAATAGTCCCTCACCTCGAATTCATCTTACTGAAAACATGTCCAAAACTCTCGTATAGTGGTTTGAATAGTTTTATTAATATATTAAAGAATGATATTAATATTTAATGTTACTTATATTATCCTTATATAACATATTTCTACTAATTTATTAATAATATTTTTTTTATTTTTATTGTTTTAGGTGAATTTTTTTCATGGTTTCCATGGTTGGTTCATTGTGGATTTCTTATCAAATGGAAGAAATAATCCATAATTAGAAGAAAATTGTATTAATATGTTTCCAAAATTAAAAATTGTATAATTTATCATTTTATTTAATTTTATGAGGATTAATCATTAGATAACAAATTTATGACAATGATTTAATTTACTTTGGTAGTTTTTTTTACCATCACGGTCTCCTATCATTTTATTCAATATATTGTTTATATACTTGTCCAAGAACATTTAATAAATTATAATATGTATAATAAAATCTAATTTAAATAAAATAATGTTTATATGACCTTATATGAAGGTGGAAATGGAGAATAAAAACACGTCCCCCACGATGATGGTAAATCGACACATCACCGACAATATTTTCAGTTTTTTAATAATAGAAGAATATGAGAGATTTGATGATGAATTATTCCATTTAAATGATAAATATATAGTATATGTAAGATATTGTAGTTTTCATTCCACTTCTATAAGGGGAGGAGAATATAGAATAACATAAATAAAAGAAAAAGAAAAGAACATAAAATAAAAAGGAATAGGATTTTACCTCTTCATTTATTCTCCTTGGGAACCTCCTCATGGAATGGGTTTTTGGGATTTTTATGAGAAAATGAGGTCTTGTACGTGGGTAAGAAGATTTTGAATGTAATTGAATATAATTAGAAAAACTAAAAGGCTTTGAAGTGTGATGAAAAGAGGTAGTGAGGGGTGGTATTTATAGTGGAGGAGAGGGGTGTTTTCTCATTATTATATTCATTAGTTTATTATTTTGTCTCAAGAATATGAATATTTTCTAAATTATAACTAAATATATTAAAATAATAATTTATAGTTTTAGATTAAGGTGCTGACATCATGCATGGTATTTTTAACCAGTTAATTTTCATTATAATTAAAATATTTTAAATTACTGTATTTCATTATTTACAAAACAATTAACTATTTTAGAAAATTCCCAAAAAAAATTCCCCAACAATTTTTCGACATGTTGATTTCAAAAATGAATTCTTTTTTATAAAAAAAATAATTAATAGGCGAAATTTAATTTTCAATTGAAATCATTGTTTATTCTAAAAATACCAATTTTAAAATTAAAACTGGTTTTATAAAACATTGAAAAATTAATTAAGGTATCATAAAATTATCTTATAATAATATTAAAAAACTAATTTCTGATTCTATTTTATGAAAATAAAATTCTATGAAATCATTAAATTAATTATAAAATTATAAATAGACTATCATGTTTCAAAATAAATACAAACGCTTAATTTTTCAATTTCAAAACATTTATTTTCATATTCCATGATACTAATATATCATATTCATACGTAATAGATACATAAATTTTATTTATATTCTCATAGATGAGGTTTTTATTAAATTAGTATAGATTGATTAATTGTTATAAATTCTACTTATTTCATTATACATTTATAATGAATTTAGCTATTTAACTTCATAATGAAAAAAATATTTTATAAGTACTTGGGTTGTTACATTCTCCCCTTCTTTTGAAAATTGCATACTCCCATTTTTTATTCACTTATTAAACAAGTGTGTATACCTTTCCCTTACAGAATTTTCAAATTCCCATTTTTCTTCTTCAACAATGTGGTTTCTCCAAAAAACCATAACCTAGTGAATTACAAAATTTGGTAACACTTTCTCTCTACAATCAAGAATTTGTACAGGATTTTCCTTGTAAGAAAGGTTATCTTCCAACTTAACTACTTCTAGGCTAAAAAATGAGATGAATCAATAACATATTTTCATAAAATTGAAACATGAGAAACATTTTGAACAGGGGATAAAATTAGAGGAAAATATACTAGGTAGGAAACTGGTCCAAATTTCTCCAAGATTTCAAAAGGTCTAATGAACTGTGGACTTATGTTTCATTTCATAACCAAATGAGTTACACTTTTCCAAGAAGATAAATTAAGGAAAGCATAATCACCTACCTCAAAGTAAAGGTCTTTCCTCCTGTTATATGCATAACTTTTCTGTCTTCTCTAATTTTTCCCCAACTTTTGTTGGATCATCTTAACATTCTATGACACCTCTACTAATTCTAGTCCAATCAACTAACTTTCCCTTATTACATCACAAAATACTAGAGTTAGACCCCCCCCCCCATTCTATAAAATGCCTAAAAAGGTTCCATTTATATACTAGAATGAAAACTATTATTATATGAAAAATCTACTAAAAATTAAATTGATCCCAACTTCAATAGTAATCCATTGAAAAATAACAAAACATATCTTCCAAGTTATAAATTATTCACTCAGTCTATCAAGGTATTTACAAAATTTATAACTGAACCAATGATATTGGTTCTATATAATGGATAGAGGAACTCCATGAAACCTAACAATCACATTGAGATATAGTTGATAAAATTGATCTAATGTCGTTATATGTCAAATAGGAAGAAAATGTTCATATTTAGTCAGTCGGTCAACAATAACCCAAATCGCAATGGTACCTTGCAAATTATTTTGTAGTCCCTCTATAAAGTCCATTGACATTTTCTCCCATTTCCACTCTAGCATTGTAAAAGGTTGAAGCATCCACCTTGGTAGTTTTATCTCTTCTTTAACCAGTTGATATGTCAAATATTTCATGTAAAAATCTGCAACATATATTTTCATTCCATCGCACAGGAAATACCCTTGAAGGTCTCTGTACATCTTAGTGCTTTTAGGATAAACTAAAAATATAGAATAATGATCCTCACTTAATAATTATTTCTTTAGCTGGGAATCATAATTCACACATAATCTCTTTCCAAATATCAAGACACAATAATTATCAATGTTAAATTCTATAAGATTACCTTTATCAACCAAAAATACCTTTGTCTATAACTCGTGATATTCATTTTGTGATTGTTGTATTTTATATGAGATAGATGACTACATTAACACTTGAAACAAAACAGATTAATTTCATACACCAACAACTTCCAATCCAAAATTCATCAAATCAATAATCAAGTTGTCATGTTTCTATATTTAACATAGTTAATGTATAATGAGGTCTTTGACTCAAGTAATCTTCAAAGTTATTTTATTTTATATGGTAGTAATTGATCATGAAATACTAAAACTTTATCATTTCAAGTCATCTTATCTGCCTCATGTCTAATTCCATATAAGTGAATATATACTTCAAAAATTTATACTCAATATATATTTCATATTTATCCCCATATAAATGATTCTTACAAATTATTAAATATAAAACCGTAACTATAAATTTCAAATCATGTGTGGGGTAGATTAACTCATGAGGTTCTAGTTGTTTTGAATCATAAGCAATTTCCTAATCATTCTACATTAGAACACAACCAAGTCCCATCAACAATTGATCATTATAGATGATAAAATATCCATTTCTCGAAGGTAGGGAAAAAACTAGATCCTAAACCAATATTATATTTAGTTTCTAAAAATAAACATGAAATTATTCTATCTAAATAAAAATAACCTCTTTTATGTTAACTTACATAGTTGGGAAAATAACTGTTCAATGTTTTTAACAAACTGTCAGTAAAATCCTACTAGTACAAGAAAAATATGAATACTAGTAACATTTTTAGGTATTTTCCATTCATAAAAAACGTTTTTTGTAGGATTGACTATAATGAAATCCTTATTTACAATTTTTCCAAGAAAAGCAACTTTTTTTAACCAATAAAACACAATTTCTAAATTATCGACTTTATCTGTTGGTAATTTTAGTATAAGAAGATCCTTAACTAATACATTCCTAGTTATCTTTCTAATACAGTGAATATTCAATATCATATCCTCTTATGCCAAAGAAAATATTTAATATGACAAGAACATAAAAAATAAATATTTTAAGAAAATAAGGAATTTAAATCAATAGCATAAATATTATCATTTCTCATAGAAGTAAAAAAAACTAAATCATGTTTGGAATAAACAAATTTACAATATTGGTTTTCAAACATAACATAAAAACTATAATCATAGAATTGTTAAATTCTAATAATATTATATTTTAATCCTTCTATAAATAAAACTGTTTATATTAAAAAAGAGTACTATATTTATCAATTTTACCTTGTCCAATTATCATCCCTTTGGCATTTTCCCCGAAGGTGGAATGCACACCATCAACATTAATTTGATTTTTAAAGATTTAGTTATCCCCAATCATATGTAAAGAAAATTTATAATCCAAATACCATAACTATTTACTGAAAATATTTAGTTATATTCCCTAAAATAAATATTTAAACAAAAAATGAATGTTTTCCCATATTTTCATTGGTCCAAAGATATTAGTTATAAGATATTTTGGAATATATAATTGTTGTAATAGTTTCATATAATCATTTCCTAAACTTCAAGAATTTATTTTTTTGTTAGGTATTTTTTAAGAAGAAATACTAACTGAATTAGTGTAACAAGATCTTGGGAAAAATCTGTCTTTATAAATTCTTATATATCCCAATTGATATCCAATTCTAGTGGTATACATAGGTGATGATTATTTTCCAAGAATCTGGTTTAATGTTTTCCTTCCACTAGTAACCACTCCAGATCATTATATAATTTCTAATTTGATAATTTTAGATCATTATTTTCATTATGATGTTGAACATTCTTATCCTTCTCTATTGTAAGATCGATTTTAATGTGAGTAGTTATAGCATGATTCTACTTTAAATTTTTTTTATATTTTAATTTATTAATCATGTCTTCTAGAATGTTACATGATTAAAATAATTCATAATTGGATATATTTTCAGTATCATTTTCATTTTCATATAAAATAAAAATATTTCTAAGAGATTCAGAAGAAATATAATGTACCTCATATTTATTTTTCAAAAAAAACCCATATTTTCTTTACCATGTTTGTCAAATAATCTGGTATAAGAATCACTCGAAATATAATTTTAGGAACTCTATGTGTCTTTTATATCATTTTTAAATATCTTATTCTTTTCCTCATACATTTTAATTTATTTTAACATGGTATAGTCTTCCTTAATGTGTCCTTTTTTCATTCATATAAGAAAACATCATTTACTAAGTCAACCTTTTTAAAATAATTTATCTGATTTCATCTATTAAAAAATATACCCTTTTAATTGTGTTTCTTGAATAATTTAATATTTTTATAAAATTTCATAATGCATTTGTCTGATTCACTTATCTCTTCATCATTTTCTTGTTATCCATCAAAACTAAAACTTTCATCCTTAATCTTTTATTTTTGATTTGATTCAGAAGTCTTGAAAGTTATAAAACTTTTATTTTTTGCACTTCTTCTTCTCTATTCACTTTGAGTTCCAATTCATACATCATGATCTTGGAAATTGGGTTCTTTTTTTGGTATCTTACATATGTCATGTGATTCCCTTATTGAAATTGATGTTCCTCTCCACATATCTGGTACACATATGAGCATGAACATCACTTGATCCTTGTTAGAAACTAGTTTCCTAACAGAATACATAGTGTTTAAAATTTCATTGAACCAGAGATACATATAATATATTGGTTCATCAGATTTCATCTTTAAACTATCATATTTTATAGTATATATTTTTAAGCATATTTCTTTAATGTTGTATGTTCTTTTATGTGAAACTGCCATGGTATCCCAAAATTCAAATACAGTAGTGTAGGAAGATATTATATTAATATCTTTATATTTTAATTAATAGTATAAAGTATTAATATAATTATAGTTATTTTTATAAATATTTTTAATAGAACAATTCCAAGTATCTCTCTCATTTTTAGGCATTCAATACTTATCCTCAATCACAATCATGATTTCAAAGCCCATGCTTTCAATATGAATTTTCATTTCAATCTTCCATTGAGTATAATGTTTTCTATTATAATTTGGGGTTTGAAATTTGGAAATTCATTCAAATATATTTTTAAACATAAATATATAAAAGTACATATGATACAACTTAAATATCATTAAATAGAAATAGATCATAGTAAAAATATATTTGGAAATTCATTTGATACCAAATGTGGGATGGAGTGGAAAACTCAAAAGGGGGTGAATTAAGTTTCCAATAAAAGTTTATGTTTAGAAAAAAACTTAAAAATTATATAACCAATTTAATACAGAGACCCATTTAATCAAAATAGTATAAATATATAATATTCTTTTTCAAATATCTTCTCAAATGTGGGATCATGGCTCTGTTAAAATAAATTTGAAAGTACTCTTAATTTTTAAACTAATTTTCTAAATAAAATATAACATAAAAAACAATTTAATGTTGGCCCTCAAAGTTTATTTTTGTGTAATAATTAATAAAATTGAAAATAATTTTATTTAAAATTAAAAAAACACAGTGGAACTTTAACAAGGGGTTTGGTCTCGAAATGAAACTGAATCCCATCCACATGGGAATCACTTAATCCTAAGTAGTTAATTATAAAATAAATTAAACCATAGGCTAGACCATGTTTTAAAAATTATATCTCATAAGAATTTACAGGAACAAATCCTCTTCCATTCTTATATGTGGGATAAAATAATCATAGGTTACACATGGACTCTTCCAAAGTTGTTCGTGGGAATACAAATGAAAAAAATTGGGAGTGTGTCAATCACTCAGTAATTTTGTATATGAGATAGTGTGTATAAATAAATATATATAAACAACACGAATACTGAATATATTGCACAAACAAAAAGATCAAGAGCATAGAGATGAGAAAAATATGGTTTAGCTCAATCTGAATAGGTTCATATGCTTTGTAGTCTCTAAAAACCATCATGATAAGCTTCCACATAGTTTTCACAAAATGTACAGCGAAACAAATTGTCGTAAAAGTTTTGGAGAATCTTTTATTCTTTTATATTTTATTTAACTATATTTTTTTACTCTTTTCATGAATTCACCAGGAAAACCCACACATTCTATTCTAGTATATGTGTATATTCTATTGTGCATTAGGGAGGTCGTCTGAATATATTTCATTTCAGAAGATCCAATTATCCATTGAAGAATAATAATAAATAAATATTGAGCATTGTACTAATCTAAAAATATATATAAATAATTAATTTGTATTTATTTCTTCTGTAAATATCATTAATAATAAATATTCCTAAATCCACTCACTCATATCCCACATTTAATGCAAAAACTATCCATTGGTATAATGACTAGTTTTTTCATAAAAAATATTACATCTATTTAGATGAATATTAAATACATAAAAATATTATCCATTCAAAAACTGTAAAGGATTACTATATTTCGATATTATATGTACAATATTATTATTTTATGAAAAATCTTCATCATCTCCCAAAAATATCTTCTTACCTATTAATCCTTTTAGGTATACTCTAACTAGTCATTTCTTCATACCCTAGGGAAAGAAACATTAGAAAGTGTGAGATCAGATGCTCAATAAGGATAATCACCAGGGATAAAAATCCATGATCATTTGAAATAATAATATATGAATGAGGTTATGCGATCATGATCAAAACATACAAAATTATTATGAAAATTTTCATAGATTATAAAAATGATTCATGAAATAAACATTATCATTTCAGAAAACATAGATCATAATAGTGATAAATTATAATAAATCAATAATGATTAATAATATTATGTCATAAAAATATTTAATAATGATTTATAAAGAAAATTAAATCATATTTCAAGGTTAAATACCAACACCATCTATATAGTGGATCAGGACATAGTTTTTTCCCATAGTTGATCAAGACACACCTATTTCTCATAGTGTATCACGCTTATTAAATTGTTTCTCATTTTTAACTCAAGAAATATAAATATTTTCCTAATAAATTAGACGTATATATAGTTCCCACACATCAAAAAATAAAAACTATATATACATTTTCCAAAAGAACATAAAACATCTATTATTTCAAAACCCATGAAAAGAAATGGTTTAATTAAAATTCCATTGTAGTAAAACTCTTAGAAAATAAATAGGTTTCAGAAATATCATGTCATCTTAATCATAAACCAAACATAAAGATAATAAGAATTGATTCCAATAATAACATCCCCAATAAAGCATATATAACATCAAATAAAGTTATCTTAGATGAAAATTAATTTTGACAGGTCACTTCAAATAATTTATAAAAAAAATTTCTATTTTCAAATGATTTATTTTTAAAGAGTTGTGAAATTTTAAATGAAAAAATATTATTTGAAAATATAAATTTGATATTATAATGAAAACCCAAAAAATTAAAGAACCATGATAGCATGAAAATCTTCCCATGTTGTATAAGTTGAAAATTTATTCCATCTATATTATTGGTAAGAAAGGTAACAAATAAGCTTATTTAAAAAATTAAATAAAATAATGCCTTCAAACCATTTAAAAAAATCATACATGATTAAAAAATATTTTAAAAAATCATAAGATAATATTAATAATATTTCTTAGAATAAATTTTATAAAACATGGTTGTTGAAGAAAAAAGAAGTTTTAAGGGAAATCTAAAAAAATAATTTTTAAGTGAAAGGCCCTTATAAATATCATATCATTAAAGATATCATTAATAAAATGAATCAATTTTTTGTATCATCTATAAATCCACATAAAAGTTGATATTAAAACTTAAGATAATAAAACATCATCCCACCCATAATACTAACATAGTGTAGTCAATAAAGTAGAAGTTTAACTCAAATAATGGAAATTGATTTAATAAACCCCTTACCACATTGTAAATCAGTCAAATCATATTACTCATAAAATTAAGAATATCAAAATGAAACATTTAATACCAAAAATATATTGAGACTAATGATATGATATATTAAATTTAATTATATTCACAATACAAAAATAAATAAAAAATTATGAATAAATCTCTATCACACAAAAGTAAAAGTGAGATGAGAAACTCTTACCTCACAATTCCCTTTAGTTTTTCATAACTTATCCTCATATATAATGTCTTAAATAATGTTATTAATTCATTAAATAACTATAATACTATTTATAATACCATATATGGTAATTTTATAACATCTTATCACCCATTCATTAAATATATTTCATTATTTTCACTCTTTTGGGTGCATTCATTTGACGGTTTCATGATCTGTTCATTTGTATATAGTAATGGATATTATTTTCAAATGGAAATAAAACTCCATATGTGAAATTAATTGGTATTTAAAAATCTGATATTTCATTTTTTATTCTAAAATTAGGATTATTAATTTGATAAAAAAATAAAGATAAATGATTAGTTAAATTCAGCGGTTTTTCTGACCATAACAAAGTAGTTCTGTTTTATTAAATATTATTTGTATATATTAGATCTAGAAAATTAAATATGTTATAATAAAAATATTAAAATCGTCTTTAACTGTAACAATTATTTTATGACAATCCTTGATGGTGATAATGGAAAATAAAAACCATTATCCATGAAGATGGCTAACCACCATTATTTGGACAATGGTTTCGTTTATTTAAATAAGAGGAGATAATAAAAAGGATGGATATAAGATATAAAATTATGAATATAAAATTCTAGTATATAAATTATACTATAGTTATTATTCATAGATGGACGAAGTATGTAATGATAATTTATAAAATGAGAATAAATTAAGAGAGGTTTTTTGAGAAATTTACCTCTTGAATTCACCTCCTTGAAGGACACCTTAAGGAACCTGGAATTGGTATTTCGGTGATACTATAATTACATGAACATTCTTATAATGAGGAATATATGGTTTTGAGTGAGTTCTAAAATATTTATGTATTTTGAGGATAAATGGGGTGGTGAGGCATGGTATTTATACTTTAGGAGGGGTGGTTTTAAGTGATTAAACAATGATAATTTTATATTTAAAGCCAACCACATTTGTGTGGGATTAATTACAGAATAATTTGGTTTATAATTAATGTTGTAAAAGATTTTTAAGGTCTATAAACACATAAAACACCCATTTTATGTTTTAGTTTTTAGGTATTTTAATCTTTTACTTTTTTACTTTAACCCACTGCATTATTTTATCTACACTGTGGTAAATCTTCTTTTACCAAGATATATTTTTTATGATGAAAAATAAAAATGATATTGTAGCCAAACATGGACCTCATAATTCAAAATAGGTATTAATTTTTAAAAAATCCAAAACATATAAGGTGAAAAATTAAATTTAAAATTAAACCCCCAAAACACAACGAGAAACGGTTTTTTTGGAAATAATGTGTTATTAAGGCCAAAAATGTATTTATACCAAAATACGGTAGAAATATTGATTAAATTTAATTAATTTTAATATATATAACTAAATTAATTTTCAATTCACTATTAGATCAATTTAAAATCATAATATTACATTTAAATATTATGAAAATGAGAGTTTTATAAAAATTAATATTTTTCTCTATTCATTGAAAAGTTAAACTATTTAGAATATTCACAAAAAATCAACTTAATATAATTTTTACATACTAGAAATAAAAATTATTTTTCTTTTTAAAATAAATTTTCAAATTTTTTTTAAAAAGTAATTAAATTTATGTTCTAATAGAAATAAATAAAAATCATTTTTTAATAAAACAAATATTTGAAGAATAAAATAACGTAAAAAAACTTATGTGTTTATTTCTTATGAAAAAATAAATTTGTATTGAAAATAAAGTTATTTTTTTTAATAATATATTTAATAACATTCAAACCCACCAATTTATTGGCTAGTTTATAATAGTCATGTTAAACAAAATTGGAGTTCATTTATGCTCGATGTTCCATGAGACTTATGTTATTGAAGAGATTAAATTTACTTAAAAAGAAACATTCCAAAACATCTTGGCATGTTAAATTCTACCCCATATAAAAATATATTTTCCCTTGAAATTCATCACTTTTATAAAAACAAATGGGCATACATCTTCCTTATCACACCCTCAACTTCCCACATAGCTTCTTCAAATTGGTGGTTTCACCATAAAACATTACCCGAGGGAGTGTCCCACTTTTGTAGAAATTTATCTCTATTATCCATAATATATATTGGTTATTGCTCAAAAGACATATCATTACCCATCGGTGTGAAATATAACTTTAGATCTTTCGAATAGTCAAGTATGTACTTCCTTAGGAGAGATATAAAGAATACATCATGAACTTTAGAACGATTTGGTGGAAACACCAAAAAATAAGCTATTATCATGATATGATCAAGTATTTCAAAGGGACCTATATACCTAGTGTTTAGTTTTCCATTATTTCTTCAATAAATTAATTCCTTGAAATACATTTTCTCAATCATTAAATCCTAGATTGTATCAATGATTATCAGCATAACAAATCTTTAAATATTGTTTTATCCTTACGTGTTTTGGAAAAAATATAACATTATCCTCTATCCCATTATAATGTTCAGGTCCCAAAAATATTCTTTCTATAACTTAATTCTAGTACATTGTATTTCTACACATTTTTCCATAATTGGTTTCATGAGGAACCATCTCAATGCACAAGAGAAATCCATTGTTTAAAAAAACATAATTAGTGGAATTTGTTTATTCCAATCACATTTCAAATCCATATAAAAAAATTTAGTATATATTCTAGAGTTTTCTATATTCTATAATACTATCCATCTACCTGAGGGTGACACACAGTCCAGAAACTCAACTCTTTATCAAGAGATTACTGAGGACTTTACAAAAACCTTGAGGTAAACCTCAGATCTCAATCAGATACAATTGAATATGGTAATCCGTGACACTTTACCACTTACATTATATATATTATGGAAATAAGATCCAGAGATAAATATTATCTGAATGATGTGTACTAACTTCATAAGGTGATTAAATATATTCTATAATTTCCTCAATATCAAAATAATATAATCCCAAGAGTTTAATAATAATTTTAATCTTATTTTCACATAGTATAAATGTATTAATACTTAAATATATTATTCACATATAAAAAACCAAATGTTTTTATTTCCATAAATAACTCTTAATATTGATAAACTCTCATTATTTAAAAACCAAAAAAAAGTAGTGTTAACTCAAAAACCCATGATTTTATCCATAAATATTATGTAGAAATATACACATACAAAAGACAATTCACCCTTTATTCCATATAAAAGCACTAATCTTATTCAAAAAGATTTTCATTTGAAACATAGGTTCATCCTTTTATAGACAAAATATAAAATGTGATTTTCTTATTCTAGAATATATGTAAAAGGATGTAATCACCTGAAATTTCTCTATAATATGAATAATAAGATATTCATAAAAAACATGAAAATCCCATCTAATGATGGAAGAATAAGGGTGACCTAATTAATATGATTCACTTCGTCCATTGTGATTGCATAAGATTTCTATTTTTACTTTATCATCATAGGTTTTTGTAGCTTATCATCCACATTACTCCTTGGATTTGGTCATTGATTCTCATAATTCCCAAACTTCATAAACTTCCATCCAATGTCAAATTTTTATTATGCAAGCCATAAAAGAAATACCTACAAGAAAGACCAAATAAAACATCCTTAGGGGGTGCCTATTATAGTGATGACCGAGGGAAGCCCCTCTAATCAGATTAACCCCCTCGTCCTTACACATGAAACACTAAACTATGGGTGGTGCATTAGTTTTCATCATCTGCTCCACAATTTCAATAATAGGCACATTAGTTTCATTTTGACTTTTATGGTATTTATTTCCCAACTCTCTATATTCAAATAACCTTCTAGTTCCACTCAAACACTTAACTTGATGTTTCATCCAACAATTATCAAATGTAGATTTCTAGAATATCTTGTCAACATGTGATTTATTCCAGTTTTCATGAGAATAAATCTTTATTTTCATATCAAACTCCTGGGAATTGTGGGAATCTCTGATTTCTATTTCTACTTTTAGTACACATCAAACAATTTCATCATAGCTACTAATGTATCTTATATATAATTCATTTTAGATAATTTTTTTAGTCCACAAAATAATTGATCAATTTTACTTTCAGGGATTATTATTAAACTAAAGGGATACATCGAAAGCCTTGTAAAATTACCCTTATAGGTACTAATGGAATCGTCATCCTTTTTCTTCAACTCAAGAAATTCCATTCTTCATATTGGTACATAGAATATGAGGAATGTACGTAATGAATAATATACCCTTAAAATCATCCCATTTCATATATTAAATCTCTTACAATAAAATTGTATTCATTATAATATTACACAATTGATCAGCTTTACCTTCTAGATGATAAACATATAAGGAAACATTTTCATGTTCCCGTCATTGATGAAAAGAAAATATTTTCTCCATAGTGTTGATGCATCACGCATACACTAGTGGATCATAAGACCAACTAAATTTAGGTTTGTGTTTCCTTATAAAAAATACAACAATACATTGTTCCCTATTCTGATCTTTTGAAAAATTGAAATTTTTTATATCCTGAGAATGTTTTTTTAGCATAACTATATTGTTTCCCATTTGTACTCTCATTTAGTTGTTCTAGAGGACAATCATTTAATTTTCCATTTCACTCATAATTATCATGATTCCTTCAGGTTCCATCCATTTAATAAAACCAGAATTCATAGTGTAACAAAAACTAATCATAGTAGTTATCCACAAAATTCGTAAAAACCCATTTATTGAATATCTAAATCATGATACCTTGTTTTATGAAAACATATCTTTAAACATGGTCATTCATGATCATTATCAAAACTTAAGGATATTTTACTATACTTATTCATATCCCCAGGGAATTCATAAAATTTTTCTAACCCTAATCTCCAAATATTGTTTAATATTTACTCTAATAACAACTATAATGACTTGTTCATTTAATTCACTAATATTACATCTATTTAGAAAAATATTCAATATATAAAAAAAATATTCATAAAAAACCATAAATTTTGAAAATATTTGGAATTTATATATTTATTATTATTAGTTAATCAAATATCTTTAATATATTCCACAAAGATCTTCTTACATGGTACTCCTCGTATGCATACCATACCAAAACCTTTTGTCATATCCTAGGGATAGAAACCTAAGAAAGGGTGAGATTAGATGCTTAGAAATGATAAACATAGGATATATAAATCTATGATCATATGAAATAATAATATAAAAACAAGGTTACGTGATCATGGTCATAAATTAAAAAGTTCATACCCATCCTATCATAGATCATAAACATGAGTCATGGCATAAACATTATCATTTCCGAAAACATGGACTGTAATAGTGATAAATCATCATAAATAAATCATGATCCATAATATCTTTTCATAAAAGTTTGTTACCATTCTAAATATAGAAAATTTAATCATATTTCACGGTTAACTACCGAGACCATCAACATAGTGGATTAGAACACACCTTTTCCCATAGTGGATCAGGATAAACCTAATTCCCATAGTGGATCAATCCCATCAACATGTTTACCATTATTATATCATGAGATATAAATATTTACTCAATTAATTGGAGGGAGAATATGTCACATCCACCATATAAGTAAATCTATACATATTCATTCCATAAGAACATAAATCATTCATCATATCATGACCCATGAAATGAATTGGTTTTCATAAATATTTTATCATTACATAACCTGTGGAAAAGAAATGAGTTTCTTAAATATCAGGCCATTATAAACATAAACCAACTATTAATATAATAAGGATATTATCATTGATTAATATCCATATAGATCAAATGTAACATAAAATAATTTTATCTTATATGGAAAATAATTTTAAAGGATCTCTTGAAATAATTCTTGAAAAAATAAAATTTCTATTTAAAAATCATTTATTTTTAAAGATCCAGAAAATTAGTATGGGGAAAATTATTTTGAAATGAAATTGTATTATTCTTGAAGTAAAAAATAAAACTATTAAATTTTCATTAATATAATAAAATTCCCTCATGTTTTATAATTTAAACAGACATTCTATATTTTTGTCAGAAAAGTCACAAATAACCTCAATTTGAAAACAAAAAAAAGGGTCCTTTAAAACCATTTTATAAAAAGTGAATCATGAGTTAAAATGAATTCAAAAAATAATATTGTAATAGTAAAAACATTTATTTAAAAGTCAAAGAAAACATGAACATGGATGAAAAAGAGTGTTTTAAGGTAAAATTTAAAAAAATTGAAATAAAGAACCTTATAAATATTATATCATTTTAGTGATCATTAATAAAATGAATAAATTTTGTGTATTAGATATAAATAAATATAAAAAAAGTTGAAATACAAAATAATATCATCAAAATTCATATCATTTATAATCTTAACATGTCATAATCAATGAACTATAAGTTTAACCCATTTAACATAAATTGAGTTAAGAAATCCCTAACGTCTTTTTAAATCAGTCGAATCATATGCCCCAAATAAAGTAATGACATTCAAAGGAAACATTGACTAACATTAATATACTGATATTGATGATATAATATATCAAATGGATGTATATTCACCAAACAAATGAAATATGTGGTTGCATATATCTCTCATAAGTAAAATTGATATGAGAAACTCTTACCTCATACATCCCTTTAATTTTACATAAAATAACCTCATTTATAATGTTTTAAGAAAAATTATTAATTCATTATAGAACTGTAATAATATTTATAATACATTATATGAAAACTTTATAACATATTACCACCATTTCATTAATAATATCTAACTATTTTAATTGTTTTGTGTGTATTCATTTGATGGATTCATGATGAGTTCATTTGTGTATAATTATGGATTATCTATTAAAATGTAAATAAAACTTTACAAGGGAAAGAAAATAGTATTAATATAGTTAGAAAAATTTAAATTTTCCCACATATCATTTTTTTCTGATATAATGATGATTCATTGGATAAAATTTTAATGATAAATGTTTACATTAATTTGATGGTTTTTCTAATGATCACAAAATATTTTCGTTTTGATTAACATTATAAATATAATTTATTTCCATGACATGAAATATGTTATAATATACCTATTAAAATATTATTTATCTATAATAATAATTTTATAAATATCCCTTAATGCATTTATGTAAAATGAAAAATCATTATCCATTGAGACAGTTAACTACCATAATTTGGACAAATGATTCAATTCATTGAATAAGAAGAGATAAGAAAATGGATGGATTAAATATATTCCATTATAAATATAAATTAAAATATTTAAATTATACTATATTTAATATTATTTTATTGATTATGGAGGTGAATAGAACATAGAAAAAGAAGGGATATTAAGAGAGGTTGTTTGAAAAAGTTACATCTTGAATATCACCTCCTTGAAGGACCCTTTAAAGAACTTAAAATTGGTACTTGGGTGAAATAGAATCACTTATACATAGGTAGAGTGGTTAATAGAGTATTTTTAGGGAGTTTAAAATATTCAAGTATTTTTTAGAGAATGTTGGTGGTTATCGTCGGTATTTATACCTGAAGAGGGGTGGTTTTATGTGATTAAATAATGATTTTTTATATTTAAAGCTAACTAATATTAGGTTCAATTAATTCAAATAATATTTTATATAATAATTTTTTTAAATTCTCATTAATGTTACAAAAACATCAACCAAACATTTAATGTATCAATTTTTAGGTATTTCATGCTTTTACCATTTATCTTTAACCTTATGCATTATTTTACCTATACTGTATTAAATCATTTTTTAACATGGTAAATATTTATTCCTCAATATGATTAAAAAATTATAAAAAAAATTTATATAATTATTACAAATACTAAATAAATTTTGAAAAATTAAAAACACGTAATTTTGAAAATTATATATAAAATTAAACTGACAAAATGCAAAAAAAAACTGTTTTTTTTTTGGAAAAATGTGTTTTTATTAATAAAAATGTACTTATACCAAAATAATGTATAATTATCTTGTAAATTTAATGAATTATATCATATATAAATAAAAATAACTTAATTTACTTTGATATTAATTTAAAATCATAAAATGACTTTAAAATATAATGAAAATTTGAGTTTTAAAAAAATCGGTTTTTTTTACTATTCACTAAAACATTAAAACGTTTCATAAAATTCACAATAACTAATCCCTTGATAATTTTTGTAGGTTGAATCAAATAAATGTTAATATTTAAAAATAAATTTTATAAATGTTGCAAAAATAAATTATATTTATTTTCTCATAGAAATATATAAAAATGTTTCTTTTAAGAAAACATATATTTGAAGAATAAATTTATGTTACTAAAAATTGTCTGTTTATTTCATAATAATAATTATATTTATATCGAACATGAAGATTATTTTTCATAAGATATTCAATCTTATTCATACCAGCCAATTTAATGGCTTTTTTTGATGGTCATGTCAGAATAATATATTGGAGTCTATTTAAACTCAGTTATTTTTTAAACTAACGTTATCGAAGAGATTAAATTTATTTAAAAATATACATACCATAAAATCATGTGGTGTTACATTTGGTGGTTAAAAAAACACCATGATAAGGACGTATTATATTGTTCATGTAGCTTATTTGTATAGGCAGACCACTGAGATTGTTTATTCATGTATCTAAAGGCTACATAGGTAATTCCTTTAAAGTATGTAATTTCGATGTCAGTGATTCCATGATGTAAGAACCTTCCTTGTAGGTGATTTTGTGACATTATTTAATTCACATATTCCTATTAAAGTAGATATATAGTGGATGCATCTCGACCAGTAGATGCTCTAATTGTAGTAATATTGTGGCAGTAGTGGCAGAACAGTCAGGCGGTAGCACGATCTAGTAGTATAAGAATCTAGAGCTATATCATCCTGGTGGTAGAACTGAGAAACTATAGTTATTATTAATTGATGGATGATATTTTTAACTAATTATAGATCATTACTTATCTAAAATTCCCCACTTTGACTAGAATAATATTTACTATAATAAAAAATTAAACTCATTATAAACCTAATAAATTGGATTTGTGATCATTAAAATAAGTAGGTTCTCAAAAAATTCATTTTCCACATTTATCACAATAAAAAAATAGTCAATATCACACATTAAGTGCATTACTTATCAAGATTCAGTAAGGAAATAACAAATACCTATTTCAGTTTGAATTTCATCTATAACGAAACATATTATTAATGACGTGTAATCAAATATGATTTATATAATTCTTATCATGGTAAAACACGATACATGAGATGTAGGGAAAATCACTAGGGAAAAACTTAACCAGGTTGACTCTTTATGAGTCAATCGATTCCTCACAATCATGGAATTCCATGTAAACTCAAATATGTATATAAGTATTTTATGAATATATTTTTATAATCTACCTCCCAAGTCCTGACATATCTAATATACATGACTATAAAGCACTGAATGGCCCATATGGTAACCATTTATAACATCCTAGTCATATACCCTTGGCAAATTTGGTAACTCAAACCTAACTTCAAGCCAAATAATAATGTTACATTACCATTATATTCTTTCCCCAACCATAAATTCCTTTGTAATAAAATTAGAAAACACACCACATACCCCATGGAACAATATGAAAAGCTAAATTACATGAAAAACATAACCCCTTTAAATTAATAAATTAGAGAATCCAATGAATATAATGCATAAAAACAACTATATATATACACACAACAATAATACAAATATTTCAAAATGAAAATATATCCTTTCATGAACAACCAAATGACCACTGATGACACAACCTCTATAAGTATCCACTATCCAATCTATTATACTTTTTCTGACATAGTGAAGTAATGGTCTATGTAACTTGTAACTCAAATAATACATTTTATGCATGTTCACTGGGATAATCACACAAAGGGTGAGTATAAACTTAGTAGGATACCCCCAGGACTCCCCATGCATGAAATCCATGTGAAACTAAGTGTCTCCTATACATTTTATAGAAAGTTTCTCAACCGATAAAAATTCATATATTCAAACAACATATATAAATCATAATCATTATAAACAAAATATTATAGAATAAAAATAAAACAATTCATAATGCATTAATTTTCATACACCCCAACTCACATGCACCTTTCCACCTCAAAATAATGGTAACTATAAAATTGTGCCACACACATAATTGTAATAACATAAATCCTCATGAATAAGTAGAATTTCTAAAATAACCACAAAACCTAGAAAAAACAACCAGAGTTCCTAAAAATATCACCTATGTCAAATATTCCAAGACTATCAAGTGGAATTTCTCAAAAAAAAATCACTCATAATCTAATGAGGCCCCCACACTCAACTATAGTTCCCCAAAAAACTCACATAACCTGATAAGGCTCCTACACTCAAGTAGAGATTCCCAGAAAAATATTTCTTAATATGATGAGGTGCCTACACTAATATGTGGTTTCCAAAACCATGTCTAGGCTCACCATAAATGTACATCAACAATAAAAATAATTTCAACAATAAAAAACATGGAAATATTTCAAAAAATATTCTCTATGAAATAATCAACATGGTACCACCAATAGTTTCCTAAATTCCATATTCCCAAAAATAAACTCACACATTAAATAAATAAACTATTCTTATTTTTTAAATCCACACACATCAAAACCATGAATTATAATATATAAATAACATTTATAAATCTATGGAAAATCAATTTAAAAGAGTTATTTAAAATCTAGAATATAGGCTAATAAAATATATCTCATAATTTTGAGTATAATAATAAGTATACCTCTAAAACTTATATATTTATAGTCCTAGACATCCCAAGAATCACAAACCTTATACTATATAATCCTATGAAAAAGTGAAAATTTCCATCAAATTATTTTTTATAAAATTCTATAAATTATTCCAAAGTAAAGAAACACTAACCTCATAGTATGAGAATTTCAATTAATGATACAATAACATGAATGCCCCATATTAATACGGTCTCTAGCATGTCACGAACCAAATCTGGTCACCGTCAAAACTGGCATCTGACCTGGCTCGTGACAAGGCCCAAGGGGAGTTAACAATCCCCATAGGCTTTCACAAGTTCCCAGGTATCCTAAATGAATTTTTGGAACGATTTACCCGAGATTGGAAACATTAAACAAGAAAAAAATTAAATATGACAAATCAGGATTTTTTGAACCAAACCATCATTCACTAAAATTCAAAACTGAATTACACATTTCAAAACAAGAATAAAAGACTAAAACAACTAAATAAACCCACAATGAATAGCCCAAGAACCATCCTTATGGAAAGTTGCACTGCCCTCAAGCCATCTACACAAGACAACACCACGATGAACCGCTATAAACCCGAGCTGTTGGCACTAAAAGTTTTACCCAAACCTGTGAAAAAAATAACTAATTATTCTTACAACCAATGGTGTAATTAGGGTGTTATCCAAATCCCTATAGGATACCACCACAAATAGATTAAATGTGATAAACATTTATAGATGAAAAGCATGCATGTTTTTTAAAAAATGAAGTGCTAGGTAAAATTTCTAAAAGATTCACCTTTAAATAAACAGTTTTCAAGTGGTATATTTTATTGAATCAACACTTTTTAAAAATATTGTCAATGCTAATAAATTTTCCAACCAACTATATTGTATGACGATGGTAAGCACAAAGTAACTAATAAGCACAGGCAGTAGGAAATAACCCCTAGGCACTAGCTCGTTGTGGGTCCCAGGCACCACATATCTCGGTGACAATAACCATCACAATATCTATTCTCGTGCAAGAGCCACTGGTAGGGAACATACCCATAACCTTGTGGTCCCCAATAATCATTATCATCATATTTTAGTTAGTGTTGTACGTTTCAATCATTCTATGTTAAACTGAGGCCAAAACCCATGAGATCACTATCATACTAGTACATATCCACCCACCTAGATACATGAGTTTCACCTAGTGCTCAAATAAGTTCAAAAAGTAAAGAAATATAATTTTCACATGAAAATATCATTTCCAACTCATAATTTCACAAAAAATCCAACATGTACACCACACAACTCACAAAAATACACCTTTTCATTCAAGTGAATTTTGAAATCATACTCACACCAAAATAGCCCACAACACTTTTCACATTTATTTAACACTTCCACAAGTCCTTTAGAAAAAAATTTAAACGTTTAAAAGACATTCCAAATCACATAACAGCCTAAAAACATATTACACAATACTCTTATCACCTTTAAAATTCATCTAATCATCAAATTCACATGAAACAATCAACAAACTTGTTTCTCACTCATATCACAATTTAGTAAAACATTTCACCATTTCAAAAACCTTTTTAAAAAATTTTAACAAATTGAACCACCACATTACCTTTAAAAAACCAATATTAGTTAACACAATCACCAAAACATTACATATAAACCCTTTTCCCACATTGATTAACCAAATATAACACTTACAATTTTCACAAAATAAACCCAATGGGTGTAACTATGTCTTGCATAAAAAACCCATTTCAAACCCTTAATTCAAGGCCCAAATCATTCCAATACTAATTCAAAACATAATTGGAAGGCCTAGAAACATTTATAAAACTGCTCCCATGTGTTATAAAATTAATCCAAATAATACCACAAATGATACACATGAAAACACACATTTTCATAAAAACACATTCAAGAAGTATAACAAGGTTTTACAGATAAAACTCATTCAAAACCCCTATTTTAAACACAAAATCACACGCAGACCCTAACAAAGTAGAATTTTAATCACAAAAAACATTTACTAAACCACTTTAATATGTTATAAAATAACCCCATTGATACTGCAATAGTTACACAAGGATAAACACCCAATTTAGAGCAAAAATGAAACTATAAAATTAAATACTTTACCAAATACATCAAACACAATTTTTGCACAACACACATCATATAAGGAACATGAAAAATAAGTAACTCAAGAAAAATAACTCATCAAGAAATGGTTACACATGGAATAACCTACCTTTTGTCTCAAAACCCTTAAAACATGGTTTGAAACATCAAAGGTACCACTGATGCACCTCAAGGAAGATAAAACCAGCCCTAAACCACAATATTTCAACAAAAAGACTCATGGTTAAACCCTTGGTATGAAACCGAGATTCTGGACAATATTAACCCTAATAAATAGTTGAATAACCTAAATAAAGGGAATAAATCAAAGAGAGAATGATTTACTTACTTGATTTAGATGTTTCCCCCATAAAATCTCCCTTCAAAGATGACGTCCAAGGGAGTAGGAGTGGCCTTGGAGGCTGGACATGGAGGTAGGGAATGAAATGGGGAAGAATATGGTGGATTAGACCTATTTCCTAGATGGAAAATTCGAAATTCAAAAAAAAATTAATGAGCTGGATAGGGCTGCATGGTTTAGCAGCATGGTTTGGAACCGTGGGACCAAAACGTGCGGCCTATTCCGGCCACCCAAATTATGTTTTTTCCTTCAATTTCAAGGGTTTCAAAGGGGGAATCCAAGGCATAAATATAGGCCAAGGATGGGGGATAAAATTTCCCAAAAGAAACCATTATTTTAACCCCAAAACTCATCCAACTCAGGGTGAAAACCACCTCAACAACTCACCCCACAAGTGGTGCCACTAGGAGTGTCACAAAACCAACTCCAAAAAACCACAACCACATACCAATCCATTGAGAAAATATAAGTCCAATTACCATACAATTCCCTCGAGACCTATTTCATAGATCAGTAGCACAATATGAACCAAAATTTTAAACCAAAAACCCCAAGAAACCAAGGGAAATCCAAGAACCGAAATAGGATTTGAACTAAAACATGGAATTGAAAGTATGGGTGTGACAATTATCTGCACCATAGTAATTTACAACCCTATAAATTAACAGCAAGGTAAAAATCAAAGATCAAACCCAACCGATACACCAAAATGCACTTCCTTGCCAAGTTTCACCCCCAAAGGCTATAACACCTTTGTGATCAATTAAGGAAGGAATACTCCCACAAAACAAAATGTACACCATTTTCCAGAAATGATCAAGCTCATTTAGATTTTATACCAAAATAATAATAATAAAACTCTATCAGTACAGGATTCTATTAATTTACCCAAGTGAAAACTCAAATTTTCCCGAGATGGAAACAACACAATAAAAGGTGAAGGCCTGAATGGAATCCTAGTATAAGGGGTAGGATCCCATTAGACATTTTTGAAATAACATACATGAGACCCATAGTGGTTATCCACACTATAAGAACCAAACATCTTAACAACCAGCATGGTCTGGCACAGATAAACCTCAAAATTTAAAAAGTTAGGGTGGTCACACGGTTAGCCTACAGGGTTTGGGAAACCATGCACAGACCGTGGGTATCATTCTCTTTGTGTGGCTTCCTATCACACGATCACTAATAATCAAGAAAAAACTATTTTATCAACTTATCTAGCCAAATTCCCAACAGTACTCCAAAAACACAATGGAAAACCAAGGGGAAAAAGGACAATGGGTGGTAACATGGGCATGAGGCCCTCCACCTCTTTACACTGAATAGGAACAACAAAAGAAAGATGAAGACATGCGAGATTTAAACTATCCTCATATTTCATATTGAGGATAGGACTTTGTACAAGGTTTTAAACAACCCTTTTATTTCCCCTAACTACGCGCCACCTTCTCTCCAGCCAAAATAATTGAAGCATTTTCAGCCTAACAGTTAGGCTTTGTAAACCCCCTGAACGAAACTTCTTCTTTAGGTACCACCAACAACTACACTATAAACCCTGATAAGTTTTCCAAGACTTAACTCATTCCCCACTCACTTACCCTAACCCTATATTTCACTAAAACAAGGACTTAAAAGATGCACAGACACATAACACCTTGTGTCTTTGGGTGAGAAATAGCAGAAGGAAAGGAATCATATAATCACCTTCCTCTAAAACAAAGGATTTTGACGTTTCCCCACAAGAAAAATAATCTCAACATGACATAGAATCTCATAGGATTACACGACATTCACCTTTATAGTTAAACAAGCACATGAGATCACAACTCTTCACTGAACAAGACCAATGTGACTGATGGAAACAATAAATGGAAAGGATCCTTATGCCAAGTCCCCAAACAACACACAATTCCAGCAAGTGGCCATAATATCCTCTCATGTAAAGATTTCCTATAATGGTAGTTTAACATAAACCCCTACTTTGAAGATACTAGGAAGTGCATAGAGGACTTCTTAGACACCATCCAGATACTCATCCACACTAACAACCCTAGACCACATCCACCTTCAATGAATTAAGTATATTAAGAAAATAAGGTATCTTACAACCATCCATGAAAAATATCTCACTACAAGAGGGTCTAAAAAAATAAAGTAAATGGTGTAAACTCAATATCCAAATCATGAGAAAAAGATTTCATATATTGATCAAATAGAGGGTCTTTTAATAGCGAAATAATCTGGGTTTCACTTCTGTTGTGCACTGACCCTTAGTGGGGGTGTACCATATCTAATGAGAGAATCCAAGGACCCAACCAAGATGGTAAATTGATCAAAACATTCCAAAAACCAGATCCAAACAAATTAAGGGAACCACTGTAAAGGCGTCCCGAAGAATTTTTCAAAAGAGGCTGATAACCGGTCCTTCTACCCATCTTACCGACAAGACACCAAAACAAAACATGAAACAAACAGGAGGGGTTATTGGACTCAAAACATCCCACAACATCAGAATTTTCCAAAAACACATAATATGCACCACCCTAATTTAGTTATCAAACCATCATGTTTTCCTTTAAAAACATTTTGTTTAAAAAAAATGATTGAAGGGTTAGTGTATCCAACAATGGTACCCCATGGGACTCACACAAGCATGTTTACGAGCCGCATTAGGCACCCTCATCATATCCATACCAGCACTCATCCAGACATTCCATAAACTATCCATCATCCCATATAACCCCATTCATGTTGTTGCTCATGGAAATACCAAAGGTTAAAACAAAAATTCATTCCACTTTTCAAAACCAAAATAGTCAACCAATACATCCTTCATTTTCTCAAAACCACTAACCATGAAATCAAACCTAAATTAAGGATTACAAAAATTTTCAGAAAGGCACAACCATTTAGATAAGGACTCACTTTCAAGTTATTCACATCAATTTCAAAACAACTCATTCCATTAATATTCCCTTCAATTGTTTAGAAAATTTTATTGGTAAAAAGTTTTCAAAAACAACTTCAATATAGTTCCTGCTTTCAAAAGAGGTGTAAGAACGCCATTTTCAATTTCAAAGCAATTTTGAAAATTAATTTCAACCATTTTATAAATCAAACAATTCCATATTTATTATAAAACCATTTCTATGAACCATTATTCTTCTTAAAACAATGTCATTTTTTATTTTAAACCACACTTCCAAGACTTCAAGACAAAAGGGCACAAGACAGTGTGAGAGGAAACAAGTTTTGGTGGGTGACATGGACATATGGCTGGCAAACATACTAAAATCACATCACCATCACTATGAGTGTTAAACAGAAATATCACTGGCTCCACATGGCTTTCCATACTAGCATGACCACTGAGACCATTAACCCAACTCGCTTTTCATTTCCCTTAATCATCACCAAACCATGAAAACCAAAGGCCTCAGATAAATCCTGATTTCCCCTGGAGAATAAAATCACATCATGAGGTTTGGTGATCAAGAAAACTACACATAACTGGAATAACAAGTCCTAAAAATCCTAAATGCAAACTATCTCGACTATTCCCTGAATAACAGGACCCAAAGAGTTAACTTTAACCTCCCTTTGATACCATTTCGTCACGAACCAAATCAGGTCTCTATCATAACCAGCACCTGAATCGGCCCATGAAAAGAGACAAGGGGCATTCCCTATCACCACGGGCTGGTATAAGGTCCCAGGAATCATAAAATGAAGTTTGGGAACGATTTACCAAATTTTACAAACATTAAAAAACAAAAAAAATAATCAATATGAAAAATTTGTATTTTTTGAAACAAACAATCATTCACTAAAATTCAGAACTGAATTACACAATTTAAAAAAATATAAAAGACTAAAAAAACTAAATAAACCCACAATTAACATCCCAAAAACCATCCTCATGGCAAGAGGCACCACCCTCAATCCATCTCTATAAGACAACACCACGATGAACCATTAGAAACTTGAACTGCAGGCACTAAAAGTTTTACCCATTCCTACGACAAAAATAACCGAGTCTACTTACACCCAATGGTGTAAGTAGTGTGTGAGAAAAATCCTAGAAGGATACCACCACTAATATATTTCGTGTGATAAACTTTTAGAGACAAAAATAACTCAAGTCTTTTAGAACATTAAATGTTAGCTACAACTTCTAAAAGATACACCTTTAAATACACTATTTTCAAGTGATCTATTTTAAACAATCAACAATTTTTAAAAATAATGTCAATTCTACATAATTTTCCATCCAACCATATTTTATGCCGATGGTAATAACAATATATCTAATGAGCACAAGCTTTAGGAAATAACCCCCAGGCACTAGCACACTATGGGTCTCAGGTACCTCGTATCTCTGTGAGAGTAACCATCACAATATCTATTCTCAGGCATGAGCCACTAGTAGGGAACATACTCATATCATAGTGGTCCCCAATCATCCTCATCGTCTTAGTTTAGTTAGTGAATTAAGCAACAATATTTCTATGTGAAACTGAGGCCAAACCCCATGGGATCACTTGCATAATATTACACGTCCACCCACCTAGATACCTGGGTTTCCCTGTGTGCTCAAACATGTTCAAAAAGTCAAGAAATTTCCTTTTCAGATTCAAAAATAATTTCCACATCACAATTTCACAAAAAATCCCACATTTACACCACATAAGTAACAAAAATCCACTTTTTCATTCAAATGCATTTTGAAATCCGACTCACACCAAAATTGGCCACAACACTTTTCACATTTCTTTAACACTTCCACATATCCTTTAGACAATTTTATAAAACCTTTCCAAGAAATTAAAAATCACATAACAGCCCAAAAACATATCACATAATACCCTTATCACCTTCCAAATTCATTGTATCATCAAACTCACATTAAATAGTCCACAGACATGTTTCGCACCCACATCACAGTTTAGTAAAACATTTCATCAATTCATAAATCATTCTAAATATATTTGACATCTTAAACCACCACTTTACCTTAAAAAAACCAATATTAGGCGAAAAAACTCACCCAAACAGTACATATACACCCTTTTCCAACTTTTTTTAACCAAATAAAACAGTTACAATTTTCACAAAACAATCCCAAAGGGTGTAACTATGTCTTACACAAAAAACCCATTTCAAAACCTTAATTCAAGGCCAAAATCATACCAATACAATTCCAGAATAGAATTTTCATCCATAAAAACATTAATCAACCCACTCCAAAGTTTAATAAAATTACTTCAAATTATACCACAAATGATACACATGAAAACACACATTTTCATAAAAACACCTTCAAGATGTATAACAAGGTTTTACACATAAAACCCATTCAAAAACCCCCTTTTAAACCAAATATCACACCTAGATCCAACCAAATAAGAATTGTAATCACAAAAAACTTTTACTAAATCACTTGAATATGTTATAAAATAACCCAAATGATACCACTAGAGTTACACAAGGAAAAACAACCAATTTAGTGAAACAATGAAACTTTGAAATTAAATACTTAACCAAATCCATCAAAAACAGTTTTGACACCACAAAAAACATATGAGGAACATGAAAAATAATTAACTCAAGAAAAATAACTCATCGAGAATTGGTTACATGTGGAATCACCTACCTTTTGCGTCAAAACACTTAAAACATGGTTCGAAACATCAAATGCACCACCATCGCACCTCAAGAAAGTTAAAACCAGCCTTAAACTACAATATTTCAACAAAAACACATGATTAAACCCTAGGTACAAACCCTAGCTTCAAGAAAAGAGGAATTCAGGATAGAGTGGAAGAAAACCTAAAGAAAGGGAAGAAATCAAAGAGAGAATGATTTACTTACATGATTTTTATGTTTCCCCCATCAAATTTACCTTCAAGGATGAGGTACAAGGGAGGGTGGGAATCCTTGGCGGTTGGACATAGAGGTAAGGCACGAAATAGGGAAGTGAAGGACCCCGGGACACCCTGAGAGGGGAGGGGTGAATCAGGGTGACCACTTTTTCTTTTAATGTGTTGGATCTTGTTCCCACTTTGGTAGGAACTTGTTGAACCTGTATGATGATTATGATCAAAATGAAAACATTCACATGCACAGAGAAGACGCAGCCATTTTTACTTGGTTCACCACTAAGGGCTACGTCCAAGGAGCATACGCCGACAGGTTGCCGGTCGTACCTAAATCCACTATGCTTCACTAGCCGCGAATACAAAAGTTCGGGTACAGACACTCTGTCCCAGCCTCACTACCTTTACAATAGTTTAGGGATAGCTCACTGCGTCCCTCGGGTCACTCCCGTTGACTCCCCCTGGCTCACTTCCGTTGGTGAAGTCCCACTCAGTTTATAGACGTGAAGGTCTCTTCTTCATTTGCATAAGAGTGCATCCTTTGTTGTATGTAGATGCTCTATTGAATTCCGATTCTCACCAGAAGAAGAATATCACTTTTCCTCGAATGAACCGGGTAGTCTCTCGGCTTTCGTGCAGCTCCAAACACGCTGGTGGACTTCAGCAAAACCAGGCGCGCTTCTCCAAGACAGTCGCGCAAGTCCCACTACGGCGCGCAAGTCCACACTGGCGCGCAAGTGTCATCAACACAGTTGCGCGACTCTTCCTTCCCCAACTACAAACTTGCGCGGTCCACTTCCTTTCTCTTCCAAACCACCTTGGGCGCACAGCCAAACACCGGCGTGCAAGCTCTACTTGCGCGACAAAACAACCACCTGCGCGACTCAACCACCTGCGCGACGAGAGCTCGAACAATCTCTCGGCCTTGAACTTCGTTACAAATGAGGAGGGGTGGTCCAGTATTTATAGGCAAACTGGACCCCATGCGCGGCAGCGCGCAAGTCCTCGACGGCGCGCAAGTCTTGTCTTCAATAAACTCTGTCGCGCAACTCACTTGCGCGACCCAACCAACACTTGCGCGACCTACTTTCCTTAGCCAAATTTTGATGTTCTGATCCTCAAAAACATATGGCGCGCAAGTCTTTTATCCTCCAAGGGCACGGCGCGCAAGTACCTTTGCCAAAAACACTTATCTTTATTGGTTGATTTTTAGGCCCAAAAATTTGGCAAACACTGGGAAACAGCGCCACCTTCACTACTGTTTTCTGCTTGAACGGTATGATCGCTTTGTTGGTACACACCCTGAACTTCCACTGAGGATTGACAACAAACACAAACCATACACCAAATCATGCTTTGAAGAACCTGGTTCCAACAGGAAGAATGGGGTAGATTAGACTTATTTCCGGAATGGAAAAATGGGAAATTCAAATGGATTTGAAGGATCTGGAAAGGGCTACACATTTTTGCTGCAGGGTTAGGAATCGTGCGTCCTGTTATGGTCACCAAAAAAATGTTGTTTTGCCTCCAGTTACAAGGGGGTGTAAGGGGTAACTGAAGGGAGAAACATAGTCTAGGGATAGGGGAGAAAATTACCCAAAACAAACTATCCTTTTTACCCCAAAACTCATCCAACTCATGGGTGAAAACCACCTCAACAACTTACCCCAGAAGTGGTTCCACTAAGAGTGTCACTAAACCAACTCCAAAACAACACAACCTCATACCAATACGTTGAAAAAATAGAAGTCCAATTTCCATAAAATACCCCCAAGACCAAGTTCATAGATCAGTAGCACAATAGGAACCAAAATTTCAAACTCAAAACACCCGGAAACCAAGATAAATCCAAGAACTAAAATAATATATGAACCAAAGCATGGAATCAAAAATCTGTGTATGACATATCATCCCAAGAATAAATCTCTATCAATAAAAAGGTTTCACTATTCCTTGGTGAAACCCTCACATTAAAACCCTTGACCTAATAATAAATGGAATAAATAAAGCAAAAATGATATAATACCTTCAATCAAGAACACCAAACATCCAAATATACAAGGGGGGAGAGATTTAAAGGGGGAGATTCCCCAAAATCACCCCAAACCCCCAAGGAATATCTTTTATTGATTTATGTCTGAGATATAGAAGGAAAATGATTTTTTTGGGAAAAATCATTTTAAAGAATCTTTAATGGATGTATGACATGAATGCACATTCCCATTTACCATTCACCTCACACCTCTAAAATTGATGGGATATAAATTCAGAATGCACCTTCCATGTGACTATACATTCCTCCTTAGGTTCCTAGTTTTATATCCAATAACTTTTAAACTACTACCAACCCCTCCCAACACATCCCTATAATTTCCCAACACTTTAAAATATCTACCACAATGTTATAACCTAACTAAAACAAAATATTTTTCTTTTAACCTCAAAATTAGACCTTATATTTTACCATTACTTTATATATGTTTAGTGAATGTTTATATTCGGATTGATGTAGTGATTGGTAATGTTCATGAATGTACCACCCTTGGAAAAGTGATAAAAATTGACTAAATTACACTATATGTTTCAATAAGGTAAACCTTTCTTTTTAGAAGCCTACCTAATTAAAACACTATAGTAATTTGAGCTTACCCTAGAGTTGTGTCAGGATGGGTATCCTTCTATGAATATTCCGTGGTTGTGTGTGAGTGAAGAGAAAGAACACTAAAAGAACATGTGTTTTCTTGTAGGGATAGTCAATAGTTTGATATGATACATTGGTGGGTAATACCTTGTGGTGTATTGGGAATGAATAAAAGGTATTATAGGAAACCCATGGGGGTCAGATGGCTATATTCATAACTAAAGGAGGTTGGGTCAGGACAAATGGTATCAAATATAATTCCTATTCGGAAGTATAGTGGCACTACTTGGGATTGAGGTTTGGGGTCCCCAAAATGGATGATATTATTAAAAGTGGTAGAGGTGTAAAATCCCTATAAAAGTGAGACATAAATTATTAAATTAAACTACCCAAATCAATAAGGTAAAAAAAATCTTTTTAGAAGACAACTTGGTTATAACTCCAAAGTGAAGTGATCTTGGATTATAGTAGTGTTAGTATAGGTGGCCTCCTAGGATGTTTTCCAAGGTGTGGGTTAGTGAAGAAAAAGAACATGTGTTTGCATATGGGGACATCCATTAAAATGATAAATGATCCCATTGTGTAATATCATATTTCATTTTAGAAAGGAAGCCAAGGTATAATAGGAGACCTATGGGGTCAGATCATTAGGTTCCTGGACTAGGGTGGTCGGGTTGGGATAATGGTTATCATAGAAGTATATTAGAGGTTAGCATTATTAATGGAGAATGATAATAAAGTGTAAAAATAATTATTATATAATATAAATTAATTTAAATGATGATTGATATAGTATATCATGGTGGATATGATTAGTAAGGTATGATTATTAGAATGAAAATATAAGAGGATTTATATTCAATAAAATGGGGAAGAAATAGAATTTACTACTTGATATGATTATTTTTTTGGTTATGTTATATGAATAATGATTTGTTTCATTTTTATATGATATTTTCAACATTAATATATATTTTTAAATTATATAATGAGAATGAATAATGATAAGGGTTTTTTAATATTTTAAATTGGTAAGTTGAGGTAAATTGGGAATGGATATTCAGAAGTTGGGTGATTATCCCAAGGACTTGTGGATGCTAGTATAAATTATTAGATGGGTAAATTTGTGATAGATATTGTTAATTTGGTTGATGTGTTTTGATTCAGGTTATGATAGTAGTTTTTGTTATATGATGTGGTTGAGGTTGATATTTTAAATATTTACTGATTTATATAATTTTATGTCTCTGATGTGAATTTTTATAATGATACTTATCTGGATAATGATATTAATGACATAGGTATGTGGAATTATAATATATTTAAATAATATGAAGAATATATTATTCCATAATATATGGTCTTCCTAATGCAGGTGTATTTTTTTGGTTCATTGTACCATTACAAAATATTTGTTTATGTAGTTAAATAGTACTCACACGCAGTGGTGGGAAGTTGTTGGGGATGTAGCCATACCATCATAGGGGTGTGGATATTGATATTTGTTTTGGTACATGGAGGTTATAGTTGTGTGACTGGGGTGATGCAGATGTGGTGACTTGTCGATTTAGTGGATGACATGTGGTGGGGGTTTATTAGTATTGGTGTTCTCTCAGATTTTGTTAAAACATAACTTGTTAAATTTATATATTTTATTCACTCAGATTTTATTATACATATTCACTAGATATAGGAGAACTATAGTAGGAGATAGTAGATATACTTATATAATCACTTTTTTCATTTATTATTTTTCAAAATTACCGTATCAGGTTGATAGTGGTGTAGGGGATGTTATTTTAGGCTTGTAGGGATCCAACTTAGAGTAGGGTGTCATTTTTTCATGCTTTCATAAAACTTTTTTATATTATATAATATTGGTTTTTCTAGAATACCCATGAACATATTCATTCATTTTATATTTGAGTTAATTTAATATATTCTTATGGATATGGTTGTTATGTTTTCATAAATAATGGTAATGCCTTCTATAAATATGAATTAAAAACCATTGCACTAGTTTTCACCCTGAAGCCTACTAAAGGTGGGCCTTGAGGATCACTCTTTAAATAATTTCAAACGTGGGAGGAGTCTATGTAGGTTCATGGAATGATATATTGGGACTAGTTCACAATATTAAAATCATGATTAATCTCATCATCAATGAATAAGAAATTTGGTTCATGTGTTTTCTTTCAATATCATAATAGTACATTAATCCTTCAGAAGACTCATTCCATTTAATAATAATAAAGACCCATTTTTATTGTTGTTCATTATAAAAATATTTCTCACCTTACCAACATATGTTTTTTGAATTACATGAATAAACCTATTTTATCTATCTCTATATGTATTCATACCCCATCTATATGAAAAATTATCCATTTATTTCATCTAGAATCATTTTCCTAACAAAGAATTAATAAAATTAAAATAATGGATTTAATTCATAATGATAATTATATAATTCACATAAAACAAAAATAATAATAAATACTCATCCTATTCAACTTATATATATATATACTACTTAGTCATGTTTGTAATGAAAAAAATCATTAATTACATAAATTACATATATATTCTAACTCAAAGATATTGGAATCAATATAATAATGGATAGTTTTAATTTTTATAAATTTTGATCTTGATGTTTCTTCTTAAAACCATCTAGGTGTATCATATATATATCCTCCAATAAATTTCCATTAAATAAATTTAATTTGAAATTAATCTAGTAGATATCATAATAACAATAAGTTGTTATGGAAATAAAAATATGAATGACCATTATTAGAAAGATAATGGTGAAAAGGATTCTTCATTTCTAAAACCATAAACTTTCTTATAAATTTTCACCATTAATAAATGTTTATAGGAATATAATCTATTATGCATGTCATATTTTATTTAAAGAAATTGCATACACTCTAAGATTATTATCCTTTCAAATTTTTCAACCAAATTTCAAACATGATTATCATTTTCTAAAAGAAATCCAAATCTCTTAGTTTACTAATAAATGATACATGATTTATAATGTTCTTTTTATGTATGAGTTGGTTCTATTTTCAAAACATCTTATGGAATTGTCTTATCTTAGATCTTAGGAAATATTCATGTTTTTCAATCATGAAATTTAATAAGTTCAATCCACGCCTCCATAGATTCCTATACTGATTAATTAATTCTATATTAATGTATCAAATCATGTAAAAAAACTCCTTATACTATATGTTATTATATAAATAATTATCTATTATATCTTTAGGATATCCAAAACAGAGGCACTTATTAGATTCATGGTAAATCCTATTAAAACCATTATGCTTCATACAAGAATTAACACCCTACATTATTATGAAAAATAGGTTAGGATATTTCGTAGTCTATAACTAAAATAGTATCTTTAAAATTATATTGTATTAAATTTTTATAAGTAGTAAATTATTAATATCCAAATGATAATCCTAGAAAGATTTAGGGAGGCTATATTGACATATCATTTGTTGACCCATCTATAAAAATATATAATTCCTCCTTTCAAATTATCTATTTAATTGAGTTATACCTCTAGTATTAAATTGTGAAAAAATTATAGAATCTATTTGATAATCAATAAAATCTTGACTTAAGTATTCCTCACCACGATCTAATCAATGTATCTTATTACACTCTTCAAGATTATTATGTACATTGTTTTTAAACAAAATAAATATTTAAATGGTTTCCAAAATTTTTTTTGTAAGAATATATAACCATATAAACTAAATTAATTAGTAAATATTATGAAGTGCTTATAACCACCATTATCTTGTATTGTAACATCCTGACCTAACCTCGAACCTTTGATACGATCAGAACAACATTAACTTTAGGTAAACCTCCTAAGAAAAAAAAGATGGAAATAAATTAATAGGGTTAAATAATATAATTAGTGGGTGATTTATACTAAAATTTGGAATAATCTATAGTGAAGTACTCAAATACATTATATAAAGATGATTCATGAAAGACACCATACTAAATAAAATGATATAACTTAAAAAATATACAAAAAAACTAATGATATCCTGAGAAAGAATTCAAGACCAAAAAAATTAATGGAAATATAGGGATTCAAACATGGAACACTCATAAGAACCACATGAATACTTCCTATAATATTCCATCTTGGTCACCAATGACCACAAACATCAATATTTCACACTAATGATGTAAGAGGTCTTTTGTCTTACCAATATAATATAGAAAATCATTTTTATATGCACCACGATACATATGCAAGGTTGAGAGTATATAAACCTAGTAGAAAACCCATCAAGAAATCCCACGCAAAAAAGTTAGCTTTTATTGTATATAAAATAAGAGGGAGTTAGAATATGAATAAACTAGGATAAAGTAAACCCCATAAATTACTAACACAAAAAATACACCCTTTTTAACCTATTATTTTCATAATGAAATCCACACCAAAACTCACACACTCATTCCAGGAACTCACTCACCCATCAAATTCACTAATCCATCCCCTATATGATCCATGTCCCCAACCCAATGCATCCCTAGTCAAAGTGGAACTAATTATAATTCCAAAACTCATGATAAAATATTCAACCCTCTTAGCCCTTGTCATTACATTGTGGTACAATCTATGTTCCAACAGAAATGGAACTGGTAGCCAAGTCTATCCCAATAAAGACCCCATTCAAATGAATCCAAAAATTAGGTGAACTTAATAAATTTATATGTCACCATTATTCCAAATCTATCTTTCCCAAGACAGTTTCCAAAATAAAAAAATCATTATCACAACATGTTTACACACCCACACACTATAACATATTTCACAACAAAAAACACCCTAAACATAATATACTATCAGAAATACCCTAAGATGTGGTTTCTTTCCAAGGATAATGGGAACAAATATAAGATAATTTGAGGTGGTGGTATTATATTCGATCCCTAGTTCAAACACCCTATGATTCTTGGAGAAAGAACATAAAAGTAAAGATGCTCCCTAAAATTCCCAAAGGAGGCCTTAGGATTTGATATTCCTAGTGTGTATGAAAGAAACAATCGGCTTTTGGGGAGATTAAAATTAATATTTGGTACTTTATAATGTTTTTCATTGTTTTCATACATGGTTGGGGAAACCATGCACTAACCATCCTGGTTTTAGCACACATAACCTAGGATTTCTATTTTTCCATATTTTTTTAAACCATGAATCAACCATGAAAAAAAATACTAAAAAGGTATTTAAAAAGTTCATGTGGTTATTACATAGTTTACCCAAACCATTAATTAATTGTTTGCCTTCACAATGGCCTCTGATTCCACTACATGGTTTACCTAGGATTCATACATGGTTTCCCTAACCATTCACCAACTATTCACCCTTAAATAACCCTAAAAACCCTTTGAAAACCATTTGGAACTTCCCAAAACCAACACCAACCTATTAATGCATTAACAAATACATTAAAAAACATATAAATACATAAAACTAGAGGGTGTCAAGGTCTTACCTTCATTGGGATTTCTTCCCCCAGAAAACGGGTGGTTGTATCTGTCTTGAAAAAGTCTGGGACAATGCTATAGCATAGATTCTTTACACTCCTAGGTCTCCCCATATACTAATCCATGCATCTATAACACATATACAATTTTTTTTCATCAACCCTGTAAGATCTTTTCTTTCTTATCCAAATTATAAATCAAGGTGTGAAAAAATATTGCATCTAGATTGAGGGTAATGTAGCGACTCGGATTTTGTCCATGTCAGACTTTGGATTATTTCTATGAATAATTCCAGAGCTTGGTGCAAAGATGGCATGCAATGCTGAGGCCCGGTGTGCCTGGAATTAATTTTATAAAAATATTAAGTTTTTTTTATACTATGAACGTGGAGGAGTTGTGATATCTCCTAAACGGTAGATCAGAACGGGAATCTGAGGGCACGGTTGCGTCTGGAATGTGCCGTTTACCTAAGGCAAGGTGTAAACTTCACGGGCGCGGGCCTGCTGTGGAAAATGCCACCAGGGGCGTTTTTGTAAATATGTGGAAAAGTTGGTTTACAAGCATCAGCTCGAATAACTTCTTAACGAAGTCTTGGATCACAAATCCAAGTCCTCATTTGCATTCAGAATGGCGAGTTTACCCTAGGGGTGACCTTAACTTTGACCGCGTTGGGTGCGGAGTTGGGGGCGTTGTTTAACTAGAGGTTTTTAAATAAAAAAAATTGTTTTCACTTATCCTTCCTCTCCCACCCACGCGCAGTGGCCGACGAACACCCCTCCTCCCATCATATGTTTCTTCGCCAATCGATCCAGAATCATCCATTTTCTACGCCGTTCATATGCGGATCTAGTTTCAGGGCGTCGCGGGCGTCGTTCTGCACCCGAAGCGTCTGCGATCCGCCAATAGGTAGGCGTTTTACTTTTTGAAAATCTCGGATCCCAAATTTCTACGTTTTTCTCTTTTTTGAACCTACAGATGGGTAGATCAAGTCCCGAGGGGGCGCGCAGATTCTTCCAGAACTGTTTTTGGACCCCCGAGGTGCCTCCAGAGGACCTCGGAAGGTTTGCTGGCACGGCACCAGCGCGGTGGCCCCAGCAGAGGCGTCGGCAAGGGCGGCGCGCGGCTGTCCTCGGCGGTACGCGGCAGTCCACGGCAGCGCTGGGCGACGCGTGGAGGAGAGTCGCCGGCCAGGGCTGGCCGGCGGTGGCGTGCCGGTCCAGGCCGGTCCGGCCACTTTTTCTTACATGGGAGTTTTTAAACCCCCGTTTCATGCAATTCGGGAGTCAAATTCACGTGTCGTTTGCGGAGACACGACCCTGGTGACGAGGTGAACCCTCTGGTGTGGGTTCGAGGGTTTAAAAGTTTAGGGTCATTTCTCAAGAGTTAGAAACCTTGTATAAAATAATAATATTTTATTATTTTACGACTTCAGGTCGTTGTAATTTCTGCCCGGAGCGTCCGAATTATGTTCCATCTGTGGCATTGAGACCCTGATGGTACGGTATACTTTTTGATACGGTTTCTGGGTGTTGGGACTGAGAATTGGGTGTGGACACCATGGGGTCGGGTTTTTGGCGTTTTTGGAGTAACAAAACTCTCCCACCGGGTGTCCGTTTGAGACGATTGAATAGTCGATCCTGTGTGTTTTTCTGAGATGATCGCAATGGTATGATCTGTTTGAGGTGATTCAAGATCGAGGCATGGGCCCCACCTGGGATGGTTCCGGTGAATAGTTCCTTTTTCAACGGGTGTCCATTCGGGACGTACGAGTAGTCGATTCCGCTTGTTTTTTCGTTGGGATCTTCGTGGTAAGATCTGCTCAATGGGTTTCAGGATTTTTGTGTGGGCCCTGCAAAAGCTAGCTATGGTGAATAGTGCCTTTTTCACCGGTGCACCGTTTCAGGCGAGTAAATAGCCTATCCTGCATGTTTTTCCGCGTAGATCGCGATGTGGCCTCGGTATCATCCTAGGAGGTGTGAAGTGTGGCGTTGTTGTGGGTCCCTCGGGTTAGCGATGTTTTGGACCAGCAGTTGTTATGGGTACTCCCTTAGTTCATTCCCACGAGGGTTCGTGTGGCATCACAACCCTTCGTATAGGTTTTTGATCCTCTCGATGGGATTTTTAAACTATTTGAGTTGTGGCATCCCTCAGGTGATCCTAGAGTAGGATCCTCTAGCATCTTTTCCCTAGATCGTGTTATTGTTATCGTTGTAACTGCTTATTCACAGGAGGGATCCCCTATCTAGCAGTTTAACCCCATAGGGTTTGTGGCATCATCAGGAATATGATCCCATATGCAGTGGGTCATGCTCAGTAGGTTTGTGGCATCGTCGAGTATATGATCGCCTGCTTAGCATCATGTTTGTAGTAGAGTTGCGGTATCATTGGTTATGCGATCCCCTACTCAATGTGTGGTTTCTGTAGGGTTACGACATCGTCAGTTTGATCCCCTACATCACAAGTTATACCAGATATAATTTCAGTATCGTCGAGACCACCTTTATATGGGCTACGATCCTCAATCTGAGATGTGCTTCTGTCGAGTGCTAGATCGGGTTGAGATATCCCCTAGTGGATCCTGGGAGTGATCCCTATCTGTTAGATCTATGAATGCCAGATTGGGTCGTGGTATCCCCCAGTGGACCCTGGGAGTGATCCCCTATCTGTGAGATCTTCATCTACTGGAGTGGGTTCTGGTATCCCCTAGAGGACCCTAGGAGTGATCCCATATACGAGGAGTATGCTGGTTATGTTGTTTCAGCGAGTTTTCCTTAGTGACGGTACCTGACGAGCGTGATATCTTGGGTGAGCGTCTGAGAGGTTTGTGATAAACCCAATGGAGTGTATCTCTCAGATGAGTGTCATCTGGGATGACAGTGATTGTGGAGTGTGCTCTCTAGGTTGTGAACCGTTGCTGGTGTTGAGGTCAGTACCTCAGGTGGCTTGTTGATTGAGCTGAGTATATCTGGATTATTCAAGGTGTATGTATGGGCATACACCTGAGCTGAGCTGACTAGTTGTGTTTAGCCAAGGATGGTCATGAGATGGAGTTTCTCTCTCATCTGGGTATCCTCTTGCTGGGATGAGAGAATTGTTGCCTTTCAGTTTCTCTCTTTGGTTTTGTGTTTTTGGGGTGCCTACTAAGTATGTTTATACTCACCCCTGCACGGGCTTTGCCTGCACCTGTTTGTGTCTTGTGCAGACCACATTCCTTTCAACGGAGTCCTAGGAGGACCCAGAGCAGGCGGAGCTGAGTGAGCGAGACTGACCGCGGTGTTTACCGGTGCGGTGCCAAGGGAGCTTTCTGGCGGGTGTTGTGGAAGCATTCCTCTTCCTCAGTGCGGGTTGGACGTGCTTTTGTAGTTTTCTTTTGGTGGGCCCTATTTTCCCATTTTTTACTTCTGTTGTACTTTGGTTGTGGGATATTTTTATGCATTCATTTGTTTTATAGTTTTATATATCTCTGCACTATTGTATGGAGGTGTATGTGGGTGCGTGTGTACAGGTACCTTGGGCTAATGCCTCCCATGTGTGTGATAGCCTTCTCGACGCTGGACGCCAGCCCCTAGCCTATTGGAGGCAGGCTTGGGGAGTCTTGGTTCGAGCCCCGTTGGGTCGGGTCATGACAGATTGGTATCAGAGGAGGTTCCACCTTTGGGATATCAAAGTGTAGCTAGATTAACAGTAAGTCTGGTTTGGGTTGCATAGCAGCAGTGCTAGGATGTTTCAAGTTTGGATTCCAGGCCAGGGACTCCAGTGTTCGGGCGGCGGCCAACGTATCCATACACCAGGACTCTGATAACCTGCCTTTCGACTCGGGACATTCGTACACTGGTCGCAGGGACATAATGGTACATGCATCATATAGGACTGAGTTTTTGGGATTTCTTTGTCCTTATTGAGTCGGATCTCCAGATATACTCTTTGATTGTGGTGTGTCTTGAATGTATTACAGGATGCCTCCACGACGACAGCCATCGAGGGTTCCGCAGCAGGATTGTGCTGATGATCCGCCCCGTGCAGAGGCTGTGGACTAGGGCACTGGTTCTGAGGCTGGACCTCCAGGTGGTCTGCTAGTTGAGCCACCACCTGTCGAGCAGCAGGTTGTGCCGGTAGTGCAGGATGAGGTTTTTCATAGGCTGGGTGAACTGCATGAGTTCCAGAGGCAGCGACCTCTGAGGTTTCGAGGTGATCCAGACCCCTAGGCAGCTGATGAATGGCTTAAGGCAGTCACCTGAGTTTTCCGCCTGGTGAGGACACCCCAAGATTAGATAGTGGTCCTAGTGGTGAGCCTTCTTCATGGTTAGACCGGGCGATGGTGGATCCTAGTGACGTAGTCCCATGAGGAGGATACACTCGCATGGGCAGAGTTTGAGCGAATCTTCAAGGAAGAGTTCTATCCGATGATGCTGAGGTCAGTGCAGATCCAGGAGCTTCTGAAGCTTCGGCAGGAGGGCATGTTTGTGTCAGCGTACTCGGAGAGGTTTACATACCTATCATGCTACTCCCTGGATATGGTTTGAGACCCATTATTTACGGCTCGGACCATTGTGTAGGGCTTACGCAGATACATCTGGGCAGGTGTGGTTTCCTTGTGCCTTCCCACCTATGCTGGAGTGCTGGAGCGAGCATTGGTGGTGGAGAGCTTTCTGGCTGAGCAGATTCCCCCTGTTAGTGATGGGCACGTGAGAGTTGAGATGTAGGCATCTGGTAGCCGACGATAGACTCAGGGGTCTAGACATGGCCGACGTTTCAGGAGGCGACCCCATGAAAAAGGATCTGAGGCTCAGGGCTCACAGGCTAGTTTTGGTCAGCTGCAGAAGAGGTGGTATTATGCTTTCGATGGTCAGGGACATCTTGTTAGAGATTGTCCAAATCATCGTGCTGCTAAGATGGAGTCGGTCAATGGACCACCATGGAAGAGGCAGCATCTCAAGCAAGGAGGTCTGTAGGGCGGCAGACATGGTGACGTAGCTGGTGCAGCAGCAAGAGGAGGTAGGTGGTATCAGTTACCACCACCCACACCCCCAGGAGATCCACGTCAAGCTCAGGGAGCTGGGGGACGAGGCTGAGGCTAGCTGCATTCCCTAGAGGCTTTTGACCTAGAGGCTCTGTGAATGGATAGATGTATGCATTCTGTCTTTTATACTTTCTGGAGTAGTTTGATAGACACTGTTTAGCATTACTCTATCCTTTTTGTTGCTTGATCGAGTTTGGTTTAGGGCGTTGGTAAGACCCTGTGTGGGTGTTGTTCGGTGTGCTTTGAATGCATGAGGAAGATGGATCCTTCCCCGACTGAGACGTGTTTTTGTGATGCGTTTAAAACCATGTGGGTGAGACAGTGCCTCTCAATGCAGATAGTGTTGAGTTTGGGTGGTTGATTCCCTATGACTTATTTGTTCGGGCATGGGTGTTGGTTGGAGAACTCGCTAGCGTGGGAGACCAAGTTGAGAGTCCAGTCGCTTGCCTTCAGCTTAGGGATTTTCGGGGAAGAAACGTTCTCAGGTGGGGATGTAGCGACTCATAATTTGGCCTTGTCAGACTTTGTATTATTTCTATGAATAATTATAGAGCTAGGTGCAAAGACAGCATGCGATTCTGAGGACCGGTGTGCTCAGAATTAATTTTATAAAAATAGTAAGTTTTTTTATACTATGCACGTGGAAGATGTGTGATATCTCTTAAACGGAAGCTCAGAATGGGAATCTGAGGGCACAGTTGCGTTCGGAACGTTCTGTTTACCCTAGGAAAGATGTAAACTTCGCGGGCGCGTGCCTATTGTGGAAAATACCACCAGGGGCATTTTTGTAAATAAGTGGAAAAGTTGGTTGATGAGCGTTGGCTCGAATGACTTCTGAATGGAGTATCGGCTCCCAAATCCAAGTCTGTCATTGTGTTCATAATGGCACGTTTACCGTAGGGGTGACCTTAACTTTGTCCGCGTCGGGCGTGGAGTCGGGTGTGTTTTTTAACTGGAGGTTTTTAAATAAAAATAATTGTTTTCACTTCTCCTCCATCTCCCACCCACGCGCAGTGGCCGACGAACCCCCCTCCTCCCATCTTCCGTTTCATCGCCAATCGAGCCAGAATCATCTGTGTTCTATGCCGTTCGTCTGTGGATCTAGCTTCAGGGAGTCACGGGCGCCGTTCTCCACCTGAAGCATCGGCGATCCACCAACAGGTAGGCGTTTTACGTTTTGAAAATCCCGGATCCCAACTTTCTACGTTTTTCTCTGTTTTGAACCTGCACACGGGTATATCGGGCCCCGAGGGGCACGCAGACACTTCTAGATCTACTTTTGGACCCCCGAGGTGCCTCCAGCAGACCTTAGAAGGTTCGTCGGCGCGGCCCTGGCGTGGTGGCGCCAGCGGAGGCCGGCGGCGGCGGGCGGTGGCGCCGGCAGGGGCGGGCGGGTCCGACCACCTTTTCTTACATGGGGGTTTTTAAACCCCGGTTTCATGCAATCCGGGAGTCAGATTCACATTCCGTTTGCGGTGACGTGACCCCGGTGACGAGGCGAACCCTCCGGTGTGGGTTTGAGGGTTCAAAGGTTCAGGGTCATGGATTGGGAGTTAGAAAGGTCGTATAAAATAATAATATTTTATTATTTTACGACTACATGCCGTTGTAACTTCTACCCGGAGTGTCCGAATGACGTGCCGTCTTTGGCGTTGAGACCCTGATGGTACGGAGGACTTCTGGAGATGGTTTCCAGTTGTTGGGAGTGAGAACGGGGTGCGGTCCCCACGAGGCCGGGTTTTTGGCATTTTCGGAGTAATGCAACTCTCCCGCCGGGTGTCCGTTTGTGATGATTGAATAGTCAATCCTGTGTGTCTTTCCGAGAGGATCGCAATGGTGCGATCCATTCAAGGAGATTCAGGATCGAGGCGTGGGCCCCACCGAGGCTGGCTCCGGTGGATAGTGCCTTTTTCACCGGGTGTCCGTTCGGGACGTACGAGAAGTCGATTCCCATTTTTTTTCTGAGGGGATCACCGTTGTACGATCCGATTGATGGGTTTTGGGATCGTTGGGTGGTCCCCGCATGAGCTATCTATAAAGAATAGTGACTTTTTCACCGGTGCACCATTTCGGGCGAGTAAACAGCCTATCCTGTGTGTTTTTCTGCATAGATCACGATGGTGGCCACAGTATCATCCTAGGAGGTGTGCAGTGTGGCGTTGTTGCGGGTCGCTCAGGTTAGCGATGTTTTGGACCAGAAGTGGTTGAGGGTACTCCCTGGGTTCATTCCCACAAGGTTCCATCTGGCATTACAACCTTCGTATAGGTTTGTGATCCTCTCGATGGGATGTTTAAACTGTTAGAGTTGTGGCATCCCTCTGGTGGGCCCGGAGCGGGATCCTCTAGCATCTTTTCCCTAGATCGGGTTCTTGGTATCACTGTGACCACTTATTCACAGGTGGTGATCCCCTATCTAGTAGGTTAACCCCATAGGGTTTGTGGAATCATCGGGAATATGATCCTCTATGCAGTAGGCCATGCTCAGTAGGGTTGTGGAATCGTTGGGTATATGATCCCTTGCTCAGCATCATGTTTATAGTAGGGTTGTAGAATCGTTAGTTATGTGATCCCCTACTAAACACTTGGTTTCTGTAGTGTTGCGGCATCATCAGTTCGATCCCATAAATCGAAAGTTATACCAGATAGGGTTCTGGTATAGTCGGTACCACCTTTATATGGGCGACAGTCATTTATCTGAGATGTGCTTCTGTCAACTGCCAGATCGGGTTGTGGTATCCCCCAGTGGATCCTGGGAGTGAACCCCTGTCTGTTAGATCTATGAATGCCAGATCGGGTTGTGGTATCCCCCAGCGGACCCTGAAAGTGATCCCCTATCTGTGAGATCTTCGTCTACCGGAGTGGGTTTTGGTATCCCCTAGCGGACCATAGGAGTGATCCCCTATTCGAAAAGTTTGGTGGTTATGTTGTTTCAGAAATTTTTCCTCAGTGACAGTACCCGATGAGCATGATCTCTCGGGTGAGCGTCTGAGAGGTTTGTGAGAAACCCAATGGAGTGTATCTCTCAGATGAGTTACATCTGGGATTACAGTGACTGTGGAGTGTGCTCTAATGGTTTTGAACCATTACTGGTGTTGAGGTTGGTACCTCAGGTGGCTTGTTGTGTGACCTGAGTATATCTGGATTGTTCAAGGTGTATGTATGGGCATACACCTGAGTTGAGCTGACTAGTTGTGTTTAGCCGATGATGGTCACGAGATGGAGTTTCTCTCTCATCTGGGTTTCCTCTGGCTAGGATGAGCAGATTGTTGCCTTTCAATTGCCCTCTTTAGTTTTTCATTTTTGGGGTGCCTACTGAGTATGTTTATACTCACCCCTGCACAGGCTCTGCGCACACATGTTTGTGTCTTGTGCAGACCACAGGCCTTTCGACGAAGTCCCAGGAGGACCCGGAGCAGGCGGAGTTTAGTGAGCGAGACTTAATGGGGTGTTTACCTGTACGATGTTGAGGGAGCTTTCCGGTGGGTGTTGTGGCAACGTTCCCCTTCTTCAGAGCAGGTTGGACCCTCTTTTTTAGTTTTCTTTTGGTGGGCCATGTTTTTCCCTTTTGTACTTCTAATGTACTCTGGTTGTGGGATTGTTGTATGCATGCATTTACTTTACAGTTTTATATATCTCGGCACTGTTTCTTGGAGGTGTATGTGGGTGCGTGTGTACAGGTACATTGGGATAATGCCTCCCATGTGTGTGATATCCTTCTCGATGCTGTACGCCAGCCCCTGGCCTATTGGAGGCGGGCTTGGGGAGTCATGGATCGAGCCCCGTTGGGTCAGGTCATGACAGGTAAATGATTCTAACTAGTCCAATGAATAGGGTTTCGATCATATTTCTATTGTTTAGATATGATAAAAATGTCATGCACTACACTAGAACTCATAGGTAATGTTATTCGTTAACTAACTTGACCAATGTTCTTGATAATATCAAAGTTCCCAACATAACAAAGTGTCAAATACCCTTTATTTCCAAGGATACATATTATTAACCCTGGAAATATCCATAATAATAAATAATTTCTCACCTCTAAATATAATGAGAAAAGATTATAATATGAATAAGATATCTAATTAGTCAAATTGATTATCATTATTTTCTTTAATAGTTGAATCTCCTTAGTATCCTCTCACGTAAGACTTGGTCCATGAAATGAATTTTCCCTAACCTTAGAAAAAGTAAACATTGACATGAAATATTATGAAATACTTAAAATAGATTCATATGATACATTTGTGGATGAATACAGTTATATGCAAACTCCACTTAAAAAAAAGGTCTTCCCGAGATTCATCGAATTTTATTACACATGATCTAAGCATGTTCTTAAATTATTGAATTGGTCACTCTAACTACCCCACTATTTGATAATGGAATATTATGCTCGTGTTTAACTAGGTTCCCAAGGGTTATTAAAATAACTACCAAACCATGAATTAAATATAGGGGTTTTATTAGAGATTATTGAAATTAGTACACCATGTAACATCAACACTTTCATAAATACATCTCATTAAATATTTTACATAACTAAACTTTTAAATTTCAATGTAGGATGTCTAATTTATGATTTGGTCAAAAATCAGCCACATGTCATCTTTATACTAAATAATATTATAAAACTACTTATGAAACCCATTAAATTATAATCCCAACTCTATATGTGTATTAATATTGGCTGGAACATGACCATTGGTCCTTGGTATTCAGCCTTTATTTATTTACCCACATACAACACAATGTATTTAGTTCAATAGATCATTTTCACCTTAACAGTTTACACAAAAATATATTTTAGTCATTTTTCTTATTAAATAAGTTTTATGTATTTCAAAATATCCCAACTATAACATCCAGGACTTGATCACCTGAACTGTACTAAGCTAGACCATCACATAACCTCAGGTGTACCTCCAAATCAATTGAGACTCGTGTAAATATTGGGGGATTAACATGACATAAGAGAAAAATAATTTACCCTTAAAATATTGTATTAATTAAATCACATATCATTTAAAACTTTAGTATGATCCTTAGGGTTTGTATAAAAAAGAACTGAGCATGTTAACCTTCTTTAGAGATTCCTATTCCACACACCATTCAATAGAAAATTATGCAATAACAATATCTAGAATTCATAGTAAACAGTCCCATCCAAATACCCTTATTGAGTGCATAAAATATATACAATTGACAAAAAATCAAAGTGAATATAAACAGAAAACCAAGAATAGCTTTATGGAAATAATAGGATGGGTTCCAAAAGTGGGGACCCCTTGAGAGAAACTATGGAAAACCCTCATACATCTGTCCTACAAGATCAACATAACCTTTAATTACTTATAACCATAACCTGAAAACCCTGGTAGGGTACAGCTCAGAAGCCACACCAAACTAGTTATTTCAAGAATAATTCATTGCTAAAGAGGGATAAGAAAATGTATCATATGAAACTGCATCCCTATTGAGGTGTCCATGCATGGTGTATCATATATATACTCTGTATGACTCCATAAATGATCCATAACCCCATATTATTAAACTAAGAGTATACATCAACATGTATAATCATTTAGATAAATATAATTAAAAAATAATATATGACCTAAAATAATAATGGAGAAAATAACATGAATTTGAATTAGATATATAATAAAGAGAACAGTAAGATCACATGATATTTGTAGAATTCATACCTAAACATGCTTACCATAGGAAATCCTGGTATCAATGTTAGGCTAGATATAGGAAAAATTTGTAGTTCATACTTTCTAGGATGGGGGTAAGAAACCTTAAATCCCATACCACCAAGATGCACTTCAAGAGTCAGGTCACAAACATGTCCTATGGAAAGGGGAATTTGTATACAAATTTGGGGCCTCAACTCATCCTATAGAATAAGGAAAGGTGTATACTCAGTATGGGATCAAAAAACCATGTCATGAAACATACCTATATAACAATGGTCGGGTGACCTACTTTAATATTTTTTAATAATATTATTAAATATACACATATCCCCTTGAATCATTTTAACAACATAATAATAATAATAAATATACACATATCCCCATTAATCATGTTTGGGTTACCTTATTTAATATTTTATAATAATAATAATAAATATACACATGAAATTCTAGAAGTTCTTCTTTATATTATACATGTTCCCCAACCATCATGAGAATTTTATAAATTAAGTGTTACATTGTATAAAAATAAAAAATTCATGAATTATATATCACAAATAAAAATAATTTTACAAATTACAAACTAAACATGGACCAAGTACTAATCATATAAATAAAGTCCCAAAATATCTCACAACAATGATGTATTAAACACTTCATTATTTTATTAACTTCTTTTTAAAACATGTAATTAAGTAGAATAACTTCATAGGTTCTATCTAGATATAATAGAAGAATTTAACAATCAATTTGGAAAAAATCCATGTTGACCAATGATATAATCAGAAGGATTCAAAACATGATACCAATTTTAAGTTCATGCATTCAATTAAAATTATTATTTTTTATGAAAAATAATCCTTCCATATTTTAAATTCTATTTAGTGTAATCCAATATTACATGGCATAAAAATGATAGAAATTATTTACTATATTATACCTATTACCCAAAAACCATGGGAATTTTATAAATTAAATGTATCATGGCTTACAAAATTTTCATGAATTCCATATCATGAATATAAATAAGTTTACAAATTAAAACTAAAAATGGTTCAAGTGATAAACATATATATAATGTCCTAAAATATCCCACAACTATGACTTATCAAACACTTTATTATTTCTTTACCTTATTTTTAAAACACGTAATTAGGTAGAATAACATCATAAGTTCTATCTAGATATTATGACTGATTTTAACAATTAATTTGGACATAGTCCATGTCGACCAATGATATAATCAGCAGGCTATAAAACATGATACCAAAGATAAGTTAAATAATTCGTTTTGAAGTATTTTTCTTATTAAAAATAATTCTTAAATATTTGAAATTCTATTTTGGGTAATCAACCATTTTGAAAATAACTACTAAAAACAATTTCAAAGTTTTTAAATTATACTTAACCCTAAAATAGGAAAAATAATTCAAGTAAAGAGTTAGTAAAGTATTAAAAAACCCATTAATCCCTACCATTACTTAATCAAAATAAAAACACTTTATTATTTTATGGGATTATTGTTTTATTAATGTTTGAAAATGGTTTAAGTTTAATAAGGTTAAAAGAAGTTTTAAAAATACATATCATTGGTTGAAGAGTTAAGATTTATCTATTACAATCGTTTTACTTTAAAATAATTTATTATTATTATTTACTAAAGATGTAGGTTTTTATTTAAAATAAAACTTTTATTATGAAATAAATAATGTATTCATGTTTGTCACAAACATTCACCTATCTATCCTAGGAATTACCTCACCAATAATGAATTTCATAACTAGGATAAGTTTGGATAGATTAATTATAACTTATTCGAGACATGAAAAAGTGAGGTGACTATTTTATGATGACATAATAGAGGCACACTAGGATACACCCAAGTAATAAAATATTCAACTACTATAGATCAAGTATCAATTTAATTACATATTCAAAACTATGAATCTATTATATCATGTAATGTTCAAATCCTATTTTATAATACTACCTATAAGTTATCTTAAAACATTTCATGATATGGAAGAATTTTGAAAATTGAATGGAAAAGATAGTAAAACTATGGAAGGTTTGTAAATTCATGAAATTTTAGAAATAATATCATGAAGCGTGTTAATAGATTTTATTAATGAATTATTGTAAAACACGCCATTTAAATAAGGTATATTTTTATAATTAAAAATATATCGAATTTTATTTCTTTATAAATCACCAAATCCTATGATAATATCAATGTTTGAAAAACATTTGATAAATCTCTTGAAAACACAAATTTTTGTATCCCATTCTATATATAAAAATAACTCAAGAAAATATGATTTAATAGTTGTAAAATAATGTTTATGATGTGTTATGAATCTTTCAATAAACTAGTGGTTGGCATGTCCAAGGCATAGCTAGGAAATACACAAGGTTAGTTGAGAATCCCCTACCTTGATCATAGGTGAGCTTTATGAATCCCAAATTCCTCAAGGAAAGATCCATAAGTAACCAAACATCCTAAATATACCATTATTAATAGTTTCATAAGTATGAAATTCTAAAACATGTTCCCACCTTAATTAAAGGAAGACTAAACCATAAATAAATTTTTTTAGATGGGTTCAATAATTAATCTACCATTATCGGTACCCAAAAGTACCAAATTTAAACCACCAAATCATAACGTAATCCCAACCCAAAATCATAAAAACCAAATAATAATTCATAGACCACTATCTCAGAAACAAAATTATGAAAGAAGATAAACCAACAATACCATAGGGGATTGTTTAGAAAATAATAGGGAAAGACCTTATCTTATAAGTGACTCCAACATGTTATGGTAAAATATCAATATCAAATTTATAACCAAGTAAATGAATATTAAATAATAAGTGTGGATAAATGGTGAAGAGGTGGAAGGGGAAGAAATACTTAGTATTTGGAATAAATATCCCACATGATTCCACCATGGCCCATGCACCATGGGGAAATGGATTAGATAGAGCGGGGGTGAAATAATGCCTCAGAGATAGCTAAAGTATTGTGAACTTGAATTAAGTTAATATGGGAAATAAAGGGTAGAGTAAAATGAAAAAAACTACCCATGTTTAAAGTAAAATTTACTTAGGCTAATTGTGTACCAAACTGAGGCCTACCTATTATTTGAAGATACCACCTAGGTACCCTGGCCCGTGCTAGGCTTATTGGGTATCTAGTGTCATCTGTAGATGAGAGTTTTAGGTGAATAACCCTAAATCCCTATTTAATCATTTAAAATACCTATTAAACCTTAATAAACATATAAAATCACAAAAAATACATCCCAACACCAAAAAATTATAGTGATAAACAAAATTTGAAAAATATCCACCTGATCAGGCTCAAAAATTCAAAAATCCCATCACTTTAGTTTCTTAGTTTCCCCAAATTAATTAAATTTCCTATTAAATTAATTTCATTAAGATTATAAACATTTCCAAAAATTCACCACAAAATATTTTATCCCTAAAAAGAGAAACCATCCATGCATATAAAATTATCAACATCCACAAGAAAAAAACTAACTTCTTATCCCAAAAAAACAACATATCTCTAAGTGGTGAATTTCTAATTAAAATACTACTATCTCCTAAAAAAATAAAATTATTTTGATGTGTGACTCCTATAACCAAATAAAATTTTCTAAATATATAAGATTATAATATCTATAAAGTAAAATAACTACCAATACACCACTATACATCCTAAAATATAACCCCAACTCCAAATCATAAAAAACTAAAACTTGAATAATTTCAAATATAAAAACTAAATTTAAACCATAAACACTGTTTCATATTGTAAAAAATATTTTATATTTGATAAAAAATAAATGATTTTAATTAAACCCACTATATTCCATATAAATATGGAATTTAATAGATTACTATAATTTCCAAATCAAAATACATCACTAACCAAGCATACCTTCTCTTATGGGATCCCCTCTATAATAAATAATCAATTTTTTCTTATTCCTAACCTTCCACTAAGTTAAAATTTAACAAAAATGTCCAATTTTTATTTATTTTTTTACTATAAAATAAATTTCATTATAAAAGATCAATGAAATCTTCTTCCGAATCATAATTCATTATGAAAAACCAATTCAACTTACAAAACATTATTGAGGAAAAAATTACATTATTTTATTTTCTAGAGGTAACAATTTCAAAAACCTTTGAATTCCAAAAACATCATATTTTAAAAATAAATTCTCTAAAAATATATTCTTGATTATTTTTACCAAAATCATATCATTTTAAACAACCCATCATTTTCAAAACCCCTTTAATTTAAAACTAGGGTTTTTAAAATGGTTCTTAAAAATATAGAAAGTACAATAGGTTTTGTAATACTATTTAGGTTTTACAAAATGATTTTTTACATATAAAAAACATAAAGAATTATATAAATTATACTCAATAAAATAAATTGTTGGAGAATGAAAATTAGCATGTTTAAATACCAATTTTATGATAATTCTACTAGCATATAACCAAATAGAGAATACCAAGCATGCTTAAAAATAAAAAAACATAAATAGGTAGGATTATTAAGGAAAAAAATTAATCAAAGGAAATGAAACATCCTCATAAAAAATATTAGATAATTAAATAATCAATATACTTGGTGGTGATATTTTAATTAACATTAATTATCAATAATAAATAATAAAACTATCCAATGAACTAAAATTTATCCACACTGACCTAGTAAGAAAATATATACATATATATATATATTGAAAAATGATATATATATATATATTATATATGTTTTGGTTAATTTAAACCCCCAGTTGATTCCTATTATAAGATAAATAATCATAGATAAGAATGAAAGATAGTATGGAATTATATAGGTGACTACCTATCGATGCCTATTATGATGCATGTATCCACTATAAAAGTTGACTCCCGATTGAGTCTTATAAGAATGTATTATGATTAATTACAAATTTCCTATAATAAGTAAGAAAATGTATAACTCAAACCTATATTTCCTAGAACACATGTCTACACGATCCTGGAAACATAGGTTTCCACCATAGCTATGTTGTCATTACATTTACATGGTATAACCTTTGACTCTATGCATCTTATATTATATATAAATCTAAAATACCTAAACCTAGATAACCTCAAACCACGATTTTAATAATATTTTTCAACATATGTGACCTAATCACTTGAATATAATCGAGTTGGGCTATTATAAGACCTCATGAACAATTCAAAATCGATATAGGTGGGTATAAATGTTGTGGGTTTAATAAAACACACATAGGAGTATATTTTTACCCCTGGAAGATTAGATAAATTAAATAATTTTCCATCCAAACATTCATCCCAAAACTTGGGTTCAATGGATAAAAGGGCCTAAATGTGGTAAATTTATTTAGATATAATTATTCAATACACCATTCAGTATAAAAAACATACAATAACTAAAAAAAACAAAAAAAACAAAAAAAAACAAAAAACAAAAAAAAACAAAAAAAAATGAACACAAACATCAATCCAAACATGGAACTAAGGACCTAAGAGTGTGGGTTGCACAATTAGAAACTCCTCATGAAAAATCATGGACATCCCATATACATTCTTCCCACATGCTCACCAAAACCACTAAAGAATCTCCACCCAAGTTCCAAGATACAAGAGGTTATATCTCCTAAGCCACCCCTATGTATTGAATAAATGAATGATCCATTGTTAAAGATATACCCAATAGGATGTAGATGAAACTCTATGCCAACTAAGGTGTCCATGCGAGGTGTGAGCATATAAATACTCAGTTTGGAACCACCAATAGGCCTCAACCCAATTATGAAAAACCAATTGTATACTTGAACATGTCAACTCATTTACATAAATATAATTGAAACTATTTCAATTATAACATAATCTAATCAGAATATACCAACCTCAAAAAATCCTAGTATTGATGTTAGAATAAGGGTAAGGAAATATTAAATCGCATACCATATAGGTTAGGGGTAATACAATCTTATAGCCCATCCCACTTATATTACCTTATAGAGTCAATAACTAAGCTTGTCCCATTAAAAGGGTAAGGTTTATACAAAGTTTGGGCCTTAACACATCCTATGGAATTGGGTAATGGGTATAGTTAGTTAAGGATCAAAAACTTATCTAATGTAATATACATGTATGTTAATTATCAGATGACCTTCTTTGATAGTTTATAGTAAAAAATAAATATACACACATTGTATTAATCTCGTGTTTCCTAGTCCATCATATGGTGATCTTTGGGTGTTGGAGGTATTGGGAAGAGTTTTGATAACATTTTGTCGAATTTATAGCTAAAATATCAACTAGAGTATGATATTATGGCTTGAATCATTGATCTATGGTGTGTTAGAGTCTTTTGTGGTGTAGTAAGGGTATTGTGGAATAGAAATTTGAGACTATGGGTTTTCGTATGCCTTCCAATTCTAACATGGGTGTGATGTAGTGGTCGGTTGAAGTATGGATTCCTGAAAGGGGTGGTTTTAATGGCCCTATAAATCTAAGGGAACTATTTCTACGGCCTGGTGTTGAGAAATAATATATATGTATTTGGATTATTTACAGTGTGGAGGAAAAACTTATGGTGTGGAGGGTTTAAGGGCTAGTTTTTTCTTTTATAGGTCGATTTGGGGATAGTTACAGAATTTTGTGTGGGTTATACCATACCCTTTCCCACAATATTATAGGATGTGGGGGGGATATGTTACATAGACTCTAAAGGTCAGTTAGTCCAAGTCACTTTAAATAATAGAAGCATTTATTATTCCATAGTCTAGGTGAGAACCCTAATCACTAAAATTTAGTGGGGGTGTTTCAACATGGGAATTTTAAAATATACTCTGTATTAATACTCATACCCCTTTAATACTCATCATTACTCTAACCTTTAACTTGAATCTTAGACAAAATAGGTGAATCCTTGGGAGGTATTTCACCCACTTTTATGTTCCTTTGATCCCCGGCTATTGGAGATTGATCCTTGGTGATCTATGGTGAATTCCCTTATTTTTTTACTTCTCCTTTAATTCTAATTTTTCATATGGAGAGGTTTTTTTAATGGTAATGGATGGTTTGGGTGATATTTTAGCTACAGGTTGATGAGAAATGTTTTTTTCTAGGTTTATAATACCTTATTGGTGTTCCATTGCATGATATCAGCCCGGTGATCATATTAGTGATTCACAGATCTAGCACAACATATCAGAAATCCTTGTTTAAGTTAGGGGATCCTTATTCACTCGTATTATTATGAATCTGTGGATTTATTTTAGTTTTTTCCTTTTGAGAGTTACACATATAAAACTAAAAATATATTTAAGTAGATGAAATAAAATTGATAGTTAAGAGAATACTCACATATTTTTCCTTTCTTTTATGATTTTTCTTGTAAAATTTTATGAAGTATTTCTAATTATATAAATCATTGCTATTATTGATCCTTATGTGTGATGTCACTGTTTTGAATTTTGAACCATTGTTATGTTATTTTATTGAACTCTCTGTACATAAATGATCATCACATATGTATTGATAATAAACTAGTTGTGTTTGAATTTGGAATTATGTGAAAGGACCCATGAAAGAGATGATGAAATGTTATTAGATCCCCATTAAAATGGAAATATTTGTTACTGTGGAAGCATAAATTGTATGTTATTTTTGTTGGTGTGAATTATATTTTTATAGGGTAATTTTTCAAACCTTGTGGGTATTTTACGGTGATGTAGGTGACCAGATCATGTGTGGAATATATTGAGGGAATAGGGTTATAGTTTTTTGTAATGGGATGTGGTGTGGGTTGTTTTTTAGTGCCTAGATAGTGAATTGTGTGAGATGGTTGTGCTATTACATTATTTTATGGGTTATGGTTTCTAGATGATGGTTGTTCATGTGCAATGGTGGAGCTTTTTGATGACTTGGTATAGTTGTGTGGTGTTATTGTAGTGTGATGGATTGGTTGTTGTGTTGAGGTGTGTGTGGTAGTTTTCTGGAAGCTATGGGATTAGGTTAGTAATGATTAAGTGGTAATTATGTGGAATGAAATTAATTATTTTTTAATATATTATTGAAACATATATTTATAAATGAAATAGAAAATGGTTTTATTGAATGTAGGATGCTCTTGAGTTTTTTTCATTAAATATGGAATTTAATGGTTATTAAAAGAAACATGGTCAATAATTTAGAAATTAGAGAAAAGGTTTGTATCTAAAAATATAGAAAGGAATTATGGGATGTGTTGTGGTTTTCTTTCTTGGTGAAGTTTTATGTTGAGGAGGTATAAATTGGGGGTGAATATCATATGATAGTGTGGTAGTATTGTGGTTTATGCTAGAGTCTTTTGATGAAAACCCTTAGGTTATGTATTGTTTGTTATTGACTATCATTTTATTTTCATATTACTTTTATATTTGACCCATCATCATTTGGTACTAGGTACTAAATATCAAATGTTTTGGGGGTGTTTTCCCTAACATCCATAATGTTGAGAGAAAATATGGATTATTACCCCCTCTTACCTTTTCTCTATTCGTCAGTGGTATATGGTGACAGTACCAAGTTAGTGGTGAGTACTGAATAATGACAGCATAGTGGTTAGTGATGCCTGGTGATGAGAGGATGTGATATGTAGTGTTGGTCATGCGTGGTAGGATGAGGGAATGAGGTTTATTCCCTTTATGTTCATGATACCCTTCTATAATTATTTTGAAATTATGATTAGATATGATTTGATATGCCTAATAATGTGGAACCTTCAAGTGATGTGTGGATGATGAATGGAGCCAGTATGGGATATTATGCCGAATGCGAGGTTGGGGTTGGTAGGGTTGTGACCCGACCCACAACAAATATGTCTTAATATGTGATTCCTATTATATATATATATATACATACAAACATACATACATATATATATATATATATTTGTGTTTGTGATGAAGGGATGGCAGAATCAGAGATTTGACGTTAGGCCATGAGAGTGGAAACCCAGTGGGGAAGTGGATGTGAGCTTAATTTTTCTGTATTATATTTATATTAACTTACTAACATGGATATTTTATTAATTGCTTGAGCCCTAGTGAGGCTGTTATGGGTAGTTAACTAGTTTAGGTGGATGATTATCCTATTATTTAATAATTGGTGTATTAACATGCTCTTCTCATATTTTCACGAAAGTCCTTAGGTATGACCCTACTAAGTATACATTTTATACACTTAATATGTATATATAAATTGTTTTTTGGGTTTCCAAGTGGGTTTTAAAGACCTATATGAGCATTACCAGCATACAAGTTGGAGTTTTCATGGATTCACAGCTTTAATATTTCCCTTGGTACTATTTTTTCTTGGATTTTTATTTGTATTCTGTGACATTAATTAAAGGGTTTGGTTCATTTTTATTATATAATTGAGTTTTTTGGTTTTTTATATTGAATATTGAAAATTTTCATTATGATTATGGAAATTCATCTCATTTTAGTGTTTTACACCAACAGTGCTTGTCGCCCACCCAAGGCCTATGGGAGGAAAGACTCATGGGGTCACTCATTCTTTTCACTACCTTCCAAGGAGTGGTAATAATGGAGAGGTTCATTATAGAGTGTTATGAGATCTATTGTTCGATATATATGATGGATATTGGGGTTAGTTATTTGTGAGGATTTCAGGGGTTTGTAGGGGAATAGTATCGGTTGAGCTTAACTCTGGATGTAAGTATGAGAGATAGGCTGGGAACTCTGATTTCAAGGATCCCTATGATCTAATGTGAGAACCATAAACATCAAAATAGAGATAATTTAATTGACACTACAAGTGGGGAAGATACCTAAGAGAGGTACCTACATCATTTTTTCACTTGTGATTAGAGAGGGTCATTTTGGGAAATTAAAATAAACTAAAATAAATGAATCTTAATAAATTCCATGTTGCTTGGATTACAGATTCATTTGTTGATTATTCCCAAAAATGGATTTTGGTCCTCATGTTCATGATTTTTAGGAAGTATAGATTTAATGTGTTTATCTGGTCTATCTTTCTATCATTGTTCCAACTGATGAGGATGTGATGTAGTATAAGACCTTATGCTGCTTCTAGTATAAGATTTTGGAAAATTAAGAGGTGATAATTTTTTAAAATTATATTTATAACTATCTAGAGGATCTTTAGATCTACCTCACTCTTATTTTTGGCATGATTTGTGTATTAGGTTCCATAGGGGATCATTTAGGTTAGAGGGGAGGTGATTTGGTGGTGGATGTTGTATCTTAGATACAAGTAGGTGGTTGTTATTTCCTTATAAATTTTCTAGAGGGGACTTTTTGGTGTTATTTTTATCATAAATAAAGGAATATAAGAGGTGGTATTTTCTCTCCCTTTTTCAAAGGAGCCTATGAATGAGATATTTTGGGATCAAGTTCAAGGATCTCCTGTTTTTTCTCAAAATATTTTTATAGATGATGATTCTAAAGTATTGCATCTTGAAGAGGCACTGTGTTTGGAAGTCCATTATAAAATCACCCCATGTATGTTTCCTATGTTCCTGGAGGTTTGGAATAAAGTGGTAGTAACTGAGTGGATGCACTCATATGGGGTATTTTATTGAGAATCGAGTTAAATTTCCTTAATGAGGGTAAGGGTTTTACATAAGGGGTCACAAGTATCAAGGTTGTTATGGCTCCACTAATAGGGATCTAACATTGAATGTTTAGTTCATTTTTTCCTCGGTGATAGCACCCTTGTTTTAATGATCAAAAAATAATGTTTATTATGTTGTTTGTGAGTTTTATGTTTTATGGTATCATTTTATCATATGAAGAAGACTGGTGAAATTTTTTCTATGTCTTGCAAAGACTCACTGTCACTCTCTACTCCCCACTAGAAAGGAGTCATCATTGAGGATGGATAACCTCTAGACATGATTCACTATGGAGGATGAAATATTTGGATAAGTGTAGGATAGTCACATCATCAAAAATGATTCAACTTCAAGATTATAATGTAAAGAAGTTGGGAAAATATTCACCGCCTGAGGATAACTCGCCATCAGACATTAGTCACCTCAAATTTGAAAAACGTTTTGAGATAACCTACCACCAGAGGATGACACACCATCAGTTTTTACTTATCGTATAAATGGAAATTTGTAAAAGTGTTGGAATGAACTATAATTGAGATGATTCATCATTGAGCTTGATCTACCATCAGTCTAAATCTTTGTTTTCATGACTCACCACTAGCTCAAGTCCCTGCCAGATTTGTCAAACCGTTCAAAAGAGTCATCATAATTGTTCCAATTAATTTTAATTAATTGATTCTAACATCTATATTATTGAATAAATTATGAGAATTATTTTATTGATTATTGTTAATCTGTATCAAGGATGCATTAAATTTTTTTTCATTCATCTAGTATGAGGAGAAGAGGATCCAGATTATTCTTCTCACATGCTGCAGACATATTAGGAAGTAGGCTTCCCCATATAGATATACAGAGATACATAGATAGAAATAAATATATTCAGGTACATGTGAAATGAGATGAAACCATATTAAAATAACCTGAATAGTTACACTTTTTTAGATCTTACAAGAAGCATACTTACTCGCAATTGAATGTGAAAGAGTGGAGCTTATAGAACATCCAATACCTTTCTTATAGTAAAAACAAAGAGAGATTATGACACTCTATTTTACTACCATTTTATAAAACAAAACTCAAGATCCTATTCAAGATAGATTCATGTAGAATTATGATTTATAGAACATTATACAAAGAAGTTGTATCTTTTATACATATTTAGTATCTCTATCTATCTCTTGCCTTTACATTTTGAGCGGTGTCTGATTTACTCTATATATTAAACACAACAACTATCTCGTGTTATTTAACTGGAATATACTTGATATCTTTTTGACTCCCTCTTTACTTTATTTATATATGTGTTATGGAAGAGTTACATGTGTGTCCTATGTTTATTTTATTCATGTGGGTATTGTGGAAGAGGTCCCAGCATAGCCTGGACAACTTTTTCATTGTACACCTCATCTAGGTTGTGGATCAAGATTATTTTATATAATATTCTTAGAAGCGGGTGGTTTCCTGGTGGATTGGATTTGGTCCCACCCTAAGACTGAACCTCTTATACTTATTCCATTGTGTGTTTTGTTTTATCTATGTTCTCCAAACTAATTTTTTTAAACTGTAAATAAAACCACTACATTAATAGTTAGTCTTAATTAGTTTTTATATAAGTTCATGGTTGAGTAAATTGATTTCTAAAGTTAAATTTATATTCATACAGTATTTTAATTAAGAAAAAAATATCTCTTTGAGAAATATCTTAAAAGATCCAAACATATATCGTGCATCTATTTTGATTAACTAGGTTTTTTTATTTTAACTAGGGGATTTTATTTAAACTTGTTTTAATAGAAATTTTTTACATACTCAATTCACCCCCCCCCCCTCTTGAGATACTCAATTCGACTAATATTGGGTATAAAAGGTTTTTAAAATCTTCTCAACTATGAATTTAGTTATATTTTAATGAACTTAAATTTCTCTCAATTCTAAATTTAGTTCTTTAAATGAATCGTAGAAAATAAGTATCGGTTTCCAAAAACCCTCCTTTCTTTAGTGTAAATAATTTTTCTCAATATTGAATAAGGTGGAAATTTATATCAAAAGCATTAGTTTTGAAATTTGGTCTCCTGTAGAGGATAAATATGAGTTACCCAAGACTGATAGGGATACATAGGATAATGATACTAAACTTTATTATAATAAAAATTAAAAATTCATGAATTATATTTACTGTTCTTTAGGAGATGAGGAATTTAATAGGATATTTTCTACTAAAAATACCTATGAAATTTGGGATACATAATCTATTTCTCATGAAGGAATAAATAATGTGAATGAAATGATATTGAATAATTATTCAATTAAATATGATATATATAAAATGAAATTTGATGAAATTATTTCTGATGTTTATCTCATGTTTATTTATATAGTAAACAAAATGATCTCTTTGGTGAATCAAGTTTCTGACAAAGATCAAATTATGTGACTACTGAGATTTATTCCTAAAAGATGGAGATGGACATCTATTTCAATAATAGAATTGTGTGACAATAGAAAGTTGCATATCAATGAATCTATTGTGAAGTTAAAGATGTATAAGGATGATATTAATTTTAATAGTGAATAGGATATCGAACCAAAGAGGAAATATATTACCTTCAATACTACTACATCAAAAGAGAATGAAAAATAAAAAGGTCTAGTTGAAAGCTTCAGTAATGAGGAATCACCATTCAATACTGTTGAGGAAATGACCAATCTAGGTATATGGTTTAAGAAGTTATAAAATAAGAAATTTTTTTCCATGAAACCAAGATACACGGGAAAAAATACAATAGAGTAAATTGTAAAAAGGACTCGAAAGGAGATGAAAATTCAGATGATATTACCTATTATGATTGTAAAAAAATTACTTGGTAAGTCTGACTGTCCTAAGTTAAAGTAAAAAAAAGAACTATGGGGATAGGTATATAAGGTATAATAAATCCATGAAATTCATATGGAGTGCTTTTGAGGATATCTCCAGTGACTGAGACTCAACTCATGAAGAAAATACTAATATAGAAAATATGTGCTTCATGAAAAACTTATTTGAGGTACCTACTATATCTCCTATAGTTAAATCTTATCTTTTTGGAAATGAAAATGATGATGATATTTCAAAATATTAAATTTTTTAATTTTGAAATGTGTTTGAACATACCTTTAATGAGCTTAAGTAAAAATAAAAAAGTTTGGGGAAAAATATGTCTTATCTAATTATGTTATAACTGATCTCACTATAGATAAAGATAAGAATAATGAATTATTAAAATCAATATTGAACAAAAATTGCCAAATGAGAAACTAAATAAATAAATAGAGGGATTTAAAAATGGTTAGAGAAAAATTAATTTAAATTCTAGTTAAACAAATTTCTTATAAATATATTATTGGTCTAGGTTACAAACATGTAAAAAGAAAAAAATTTAAGAGATATTTTGTTCCTAAATCCACTTTTAGAAATTATGCTGTAGGTTTTAATTCAAGTACCTAATAAATTTTTTATTTAAAAAAATATTATAATCTTATGATTGGAAACCTATCTAGAAAATATGGGTTCCTAAATTCCTAATTACTAATATATTTGGAACCAAAAAAATATGGGTATGAAAATCATCCTTGCCATAAATTGTTTTCTAGTAAACCTTTTTAATGATATCCTGTATAAATTTTTGGTACTTGTACAGTGGCTGTTTATGTCATATAAATGGAGACTGCTAGGGATTTAAGAACGTAATAAAGTTTTATGGTGGTCATGTCACCATTGGTGAAATTTTTAAAGGAATCATCATTAGTGTTGGCTAAATTGGTAACACTAACTCAGTTTTAATTTCCAATGTAACTTTTTAATAGTTTAAAATATAAACTACTTATCATCTAACATCTATGTGAATATGGTTTTTCATGTGAAATTTGTAAACAATTCCTACAATTTTTTTAATTATAAGAATACTATAATACTTACAACTTTGAGTAATGATAATGTATATGATTTTAATCATTATTCTTTCATTTCACCAAAATTTTATTTCTTATGTGACATTCATAGAGAATATTGGATTTGGAATAGGATTCTAGTCCACTGTAACATTCGCTCACCTAGAAATATTACTATTAATGTTTTAGGTAGGGATCTACCCAAACATGAATTCCCAAATCAAAATTTCTTTCACCCTTGTAAAAAAGAGAGAAAAGTTTCTTTTAAATTAAATAAATAATTTTAAACATCTCAACCACTTGAGTTGGTTCATAGGGACATGTTTGGACCATCTAGAGTTTCAATTTTAAATTGGAATCATTATGTATATGTACTTTTAGATGAATTTTATAGTATATATGTGTATTATTTTTAGCTCACAAAATTAAATCTTTTTATTATTTTACCATGTTTGTTAAATATATAGAAATACTATGTGTACTAGACATTAATACCTTAATAAATGACAATGGTTTTCTGTTCAGAAATCAATACATTGATCCCTTTTTCTCAAAAAATAGTATATTAATGACTTCTATACTCCTAGTACCCCTTAGTGGAATGGATTTGAGAAAATAATAAATATAACACTTCAATAGACATCCTAGAAAATGTTTAAGGAATATAAATTACCTATCTACTTTTAATAAGAGGAATTGAATACAACTTACTATATAATTAATATAGTTTTAATTAAACCTATATTGAAGGGAATCCCTAATGAATTTTGAAATAGTAGAAATAATGGGGTTATTTACTTTATATTTTTTGTTTGTAATGTCTTTATTCATAACACTAAGGATAATATTTACCAGATTAACTCCAAAAGTGATAATGGAATTTTCCTTGGTTATTCAACTTCTAGTAAATCCTATATAGTTTTTAACAAAATAACTGAGAATGTGGAAGAGTCTGTCTATGTCAAGTCCAATGATATATATCCATATGAACCTAAATCCCCTTTACAAAACGTTGAGGATTATTTTTTAACTTTTAACATAAATTCCAAACCATCTAATTCAGCTATAAAGTTAGATGAAAAATCAACCAGTATTGCAGAACTTCCAGAACATAAACTTGTAGAGGACCCTGAGATGACCAGACATTCTTTTTATAGAGTTTTTAGGACTCCTAAATACAATAATTTATATTTTTTTTTATACTTTTATAGAGGTACATAAAATAGATATTTATTAATAAATCTTGTTGAACATAAACTTTTATTATCACGACAAAACCCAAAGAACAAAAATGATTCCATTATTGAGTAATTCTGGGTAGTGGATGTGAAATAAGAACTTAATAAATTTAAAATAAATAATGTTTGGTAACTTTTTGGTTCCCCCACTGAAACCTTTAGTATAGGAACTAAATTGGTATATAGAAACAAGGTTTATGATCCTGTAAAAATATTAAGGAATAAGGATTGACTAATTGCACAAAGGTATAGTCAAGAAGATGGTATAGACTATAACAAAACCTTTTCACCTCTATATAGACTTGAATCCATTTTAATAATACTCTCCTATGAATCATAGATAGATTTCAATCTATATTAAAATTGATTTCATAAGTGCATTGATTAATGGATATATAGTTGAGTATTTTTTTATTGAACAACCACCTAGATTTTAAAACCCTCATTTTCCAAATCATTTTTTCAAGTTGTAAAAATATATATATGGTTTAAAATAAGATCATGGAGCTTGGTATGATAGTATCACCTCTTTGTTATTTCAATAGTATTTTTAAAATGTTATAGCTAATCATGCCATATTTATAAAAATAATTTCAAAATATGTATTAGTTGTTCAAATCTATGTTGGTGATATTTTTTGGATCTTCTAAAAATTATTTAGGTACTCAATTAACAAAAATGATATAAAATTAAGTTAAAATGAGTTTAATGGGTAAAATAAAATTATTTCATGGTTTTCATATTTTTTAAAATAGTCGGTGGATTGTATTAAATTAAATTAAATATACTAAATACATTTTAAAATGATTTGGTTTGGATAACACTAAGAGTAATGACACTCTTATGAGTACCACTTGTAAGTTGGATATTTATAAACTTAAGAGATCAGGGGATCAAACTAGTAACAGATGTATGATTGGAATCCTTATCTACTTAATGACTAACTGATCTGACATTATGTTTAGTGTGTGTATGTGGGATTGTTTTCAAGAAAATCAATGTCTCAAAATGATATTATAGAAATTATTTTCAAAATACCTCAAATATCTATCCAATTTAGGATTATTTTATCCAACAAGAATGTCATTTTACTAAGTTATTTAAATGTTGATTCTATTGGTTGAAAGTTAGATAGAAAAATCACCTCTAGAATTTGTCTCCTTTGGGAAAGTCACTATTATCTTGTAAAAGTAAAAATCAAAAGAAATTGAAATGACTTCTACTAAAGGTGAATACATAGCTACTGGTAGTTGTTGTGCTCAAATTTTGTGGATGAAACACATGTTGCTAGACTAGGGATATCAAAAAATACATGTACCTGTAAATTTTCATAATAAAAGTGCTATAAAAATTTCTAAAATTCATGTATATCACTCTTGAAAGAATAAAATTAATGTTTACATCAGTTTTTTATAGATCATTTTTAATAGGGTGATATAAATCTTGAATACATTAGTAATAATAATCAATATAATGATATTTTCACAAAGCCCTTGAATTTATAGACAATTAACTACATAAATCATGAATTAGTGATGATTAATTTTGGTTAGACGTAATTTTATGGGACTCGCCATTGGAGTTTTATCCACCATTGGAGTTTTACACACCAATGCAGTTTTTTCAACCATTGATGTTTTACCCACCATCGGTGTGTTACCCACCATTTTAGTTTCACCCACCGATGAGTTTTACCCTCTATTCAGTTTTACCCACCAATGGTTTTTATCCAGATTTTAGTTTTACCATCTATTGGGGTAACTCACCATTAGAAACAATCTATCTTTTTCAAATTACATGTTGTTGGTTTTTAATCTGTCATTGCTAATTTATATTTACAAGTTATTTATTTATTTAATTTTTAATTCTATTCTAATTATATTTAAATTTTAATTTTACAAATCTATAAATGATATAAATTACAAATTTCTTTAATTCCAATGCTCACTCCCTCGCTCCTTTATCTTCAACCCTATGTTCATCCTTTCTCTCTAAATTTTATACCTTCCCTAATCTTTGATCAAGACTTCTAAGAAGTTCTCAATGGTTAGATTGAAGTTATATATTGTTTATTATTTGAACAATTCACATCCTTGAATGATGAAAAAGGGCGAGTCAATCCATATAGTTGGTGTGGGTTCAGTGAATCCTGATCTTGCTAAACATATAGTGGTTCACGAAAGATAAGTTCATGATAAATGGTTAATGTCAAGAATGTATTTCGTTCAAAGAGTTCTATAAGACCTAAGATGGGTATAGGGGTTTTATTATAATGATATAACCCTTTATCCTTGGTTAGATCACTAGTTCTATCAGTTTTTTAGGTTTAGTTTTGATGAAGATGAAGACTTGGTAAGAATAAGAATTAGTGGTTGATAATTTATTTTCTCATCAAGGTAATGGGATAGATGTTTGAGAGTTCCTCATGAAGGAGTTTTAAATGACTTTAAAGGAACAATTCCATGTTCCAGTGATACCATTTTTAATGAATATGCTTTGGAAAAGTTGATTGGGGATGGGATAGTGAGAAGACAGGTTTCTAATAAGCTTAATGGTGAATGTCATCTTCTTTTCATACTTATCCAATATATGATATTTATGAGAAAACTTGATATCTCCACAATAAGGTATCATGGTTTTTGTCTTTTATGTGATATTAAAAGAGAATAAAATATCAAAAAAAAATTACAAACATGATTTTTCACATGATGGAGATGTGAAAGCCATATTCTAGATAAAATTCCCTAGTTTATCCTAATTTTATTTCATCCATGGTACAGGGAAAAAGTTCAGTTGATGAAATAGAGATAAAAGTTGTAAAATTTATTGGTTTTTTTATTACAAGGGTAATTTAAAAAATAAGGGACATTAGTTGCAACCCATGGAAGAAGAATTGGGTTGATGATGGTTAAAGGATGAATGGCGATTTTAACCCAGTTGATCAACTTTCTAGACCAAAAAAACATGTAGATCCTAACTTAGAGCCATATGAGGTGGTTAAATATTCTAATGATGAATTTGTTACATCAAGATATGAGGATGAGGTTATTTATAGATAAAGGTAGTGATCCAGATATGAATTAGAGTTCTCCATCTATATCTTAATGTGTTTCTGAACAAACTAGGTCTTTCCCTTTCTAAGATAATGTTTTATAATAAAAAAGTGAGGAAGAAGAAATAGAAGTCTATTTTCAAGAAACGTTTAATAGAACTAAAATACTCTGAAGAAAATGGAAATGGTGAGAATAGTGATGAAGATGAAGAATAAGGAGTCAAAGAATATGAGGAAAATGAAAATAGAGAGAGAGATAACTGTAATGGATGGTATGGCCATGCTGGTCGTAGTGGATGAATTGGTGTGGTGGATGTTGAGATGCCTCAAGAACTTATCTATTTTCCACATTTTTCATTTGTATATTGATTTAAATATATACCAAGACTTTTAAAAATATCTATGTAATAGTTAGAGATGATAAAGAAGTGTATTTTGGGAGGGATGAATCCCCAAGCCTTTAAAGTTATCTTGTTGATCCTTCTATTGATGACATTCATAATGTACCTTCTATTTTTTTATAGAAGGTAAATGATCAGTCATTTTCTGAGTAAATGGAGTTTGAGCCTACAATTATTGAAACAAAGTTGATGTGTAGTGATCCGATGACTATTTTATTGTTGTACCTACTATTTTTTGAGTATATAGTTGTCAGTGCTCAATTATTTCATTCTCAATGTGTGTATTCACTCAGTTTTGGGGACCCAAATCGTGAGGAATTGGATAAATTTCTAGGGTATGTTAGAATTAGTCTAGAATACTTTGATTCAGATGAGAATGGTAGTCCACCAACTTATAGAAGACCACTTATTTTATATGATATGGATCCTAAGGGATAATTAGTAGACTAGATTGATGTTTTATGAGAGTTGTAGTGGTTTTATTCTATTGAGAAAGACATATATGAGCCTATATAGGAACCTACCATTGAGAGATTTACTATATCCTTATCTATACTTGTGGTTCAACTAGTTCCAGTTGATGTTGTCACTATAGGTTCCTTAGAATCGTTCAAGAAGAGTACTCTCTCTGATTTTGGTTTTTTTGAAAGGTCAACCTATCTAGGTTACTAAGCATAGATAGAAGGATGGAAAAATAATTAAGGATAATGATATAGTTTATCCATCCCAAAATGATGATTCATTTTTGAGAAGTGGAGATAGAAAATAGCAGGTTAGAAAATGAGAGAGAGACTTTGATATCTATAGTGGAGAAGATGAGGTCTTCCTTTGCAGATTCCATAGTTGGTTTTCTATAGAGGATAAAGAATAATTCATCCATGACTTATTCATCTAGAGATCCACCTCCTCCTCTAGATGTTGAATATATCTGGTCCATAGTTAGAGAAGATATTCATGGTGTTTTATGGTATGTACCTAACATCCCTAAGTTGACTTTGATGAAAACCTAACATAATAGTGATCATGGTTTTATGATGGTTGTATAATATATCAAATATATGAAATATAATAGAGAGACAATAAAAAATGATATAATGTACTATCTGTATAATATTTATACAATGAATGAGCTCCAAAATAATTTCAGATCCCTTACTAAGAAACTAAGGATACCTCTAGTGACTAAAGATTTTAAAGAAAAATTCAATCAGTTGAGGCTGATGACCATTGTACTTGAGTAATTTGTGGAAGAGAAAATGGATTTATTTACTACTATGTAAAGAGGTGAAAAAATTATTATGGATTTAATAAATTTTATTAAACCCTTTATTCATGTTTCTAGACCCGTAGTGGTGGATGATGATATAATTCCAGTTACTTCTCTTCTCACCTCTTCATCTTTTGATATAGAGTTTTTCAGACTAGTTGTTAGTAGAGATCAAAATACACCCTTACCTGGTCATTTCCAACCATTCTGTTTGAATCCCATAGAATCATTCCAGTATATTAGTCTTATCATTATCCAAGAGACTCCTTTTCTCACTGATGTTCCTATAAGAATTCATGTAGTCACTCTAGGCTCTATTGTTGAACCTTCTACTTCTAACAAAGGGAAGGTAAAAGCACCACTTGTTCCTTCTACACATCCTAAAAAGTGTTGACATTGGACTTTTTTTCTTTGGTAGGAATATTTTTCTATGACTTTTTTGTATATTTTTTGGTTAACCATAATGGAAATTATATTTTTCATGTTCTTTTCCCATTTTATTTCTTATTTTCATCTCACTTTTTGATAATCCCAAAAGGGGGAGAATACTTTTTGAAATTTATTATTTATTTTTATTAGTGTTTATTTACTAACTTTATTAATGATATTCCTTGTGATTTCATATATGTTTAATTCCTTTAATTGATGTTGTCTTCTCATTGATATTGTTTACTATATAACTACCATTGATACTATATGTATTTTCTTTATGATAAAACTCTCACTATATCTTTTCAAATAGTTAAGCTGATCTATTTTTAAACCCATGGGTTATTATATAAATGATGTATAAAATTACATGATTTGTGATCATGAAAAAGAGGTATATTTTGGGCTCCCTTGTTTTAATGATCACAAATCATGTTTATTATGTTGTTAGTTTTATGTTTTATGGTAACACTTTATCCTATGAGGTATATTGGAAACATTTTGGATAAGTATTGGAATAACTCACCATTGACCACTACTCACTTCCATAAAAGAGTCACCACTTAGGATGACTCCCCTGTAGACATGAATCGCCATTGAGGATGAAAATTTTGACTAATTATGGGACAGACCCACCATCATCAATGAGTCACCATCAGGGTGAGAATTTAGAAAAGTATGGAAAATAATTACCACAAGAGAATGAAACACCTTCTAAACTTAGTCGCCTAAAATTTTGGAAATGTGTTAAGATAACCTACCTTCATAGTATAAACCACCTTCAGTCTTTACATAAAGTAAGAATGGAAATTTGAAAAAGTTTTGGAATGACCTACCACGGAGATGAGTCATCATTGAGCATAACCTACCATCATCTTGAATCACATTTTTCATGACTAACTGCTAGCTCAAGTCACCACCAAAGTTGTACCACCCTTAAAAAGTGTAACAATCATTATTCCTTATAATTTGAATTAGTTGATTATAATGGCTATATTATTTCATTTAATTCTGAACTTATTTTAATGATTATTATTAATCTAGTATAGCAATTCATTTATGTTTTTTTAGTCATACAGTATGAGGATCAGAGGATTCTGATGATTCTTCTTGCATTCTTCTGATATATTAGAACATAGGATTCTTCATGTCGATATGAAATGATATGTAGATACACATAAATATATTCACATACACATTATGTTAGATTAATCCATATTGAAATAACATGAAGAGTGACACTTTTGAAGAGATTACACGAAACACCCTTACCCTCAACAAAATGTGAATGAATGAATCTTACAAAACATATGGAACATTTATTACAGTCAAAATGAAGATATCTTATGATGCTCTATTTTACTTCTATTTTCATAAACACGATTCGACCTCCTATTTAAGATAGATTCAAGAAGACTAATGATTTTGTGTACATCATATATTGAAACCCTATCTTTTTTACATATTTACTTGATATTTACCTTTATTATTTACATTTTTAAAAGTGTTTGATTTAATCTATATACTAAACATGTGCATTGTCTCTTATTATTTAACTGGAAGATACTTTATATCTTTTCAACTATATCTTTACTTTTGTTTACCCATGTGTTGTGTAAGTGGTCCTTGTGTGGCCTGTGTTTATTTTATTCCCATAACTATTATATAAGAGGACCATATGTGGCCTAGAATTATTTTTTTGTATACTCGGTCCAGGTTTTGGATCAAGATTGTTTTATATAATTTTCATGGTCTTTGGTGATTTCCATATAGATAGAATTAGGTCTCAGAATTAGACTAAACCTCTTTTATTTATTATGCTATGTTTTTTTTATTTCTATGCTTTAAAATGAATTTGTTTTAAACTATAAATAAAACCAATACTTTGATAATTAGTATTAATTAGGGTTTATATTTTTTTTGATTTAGTTGATTAATTTCAAAAGTTAAAGTAATATTCATACATTTTTTTAACTAAGACTTAATCATTCTTTGATAAATCTCTTAAAATATCATAACCTATATCAATTTGATATTTTTTATTAACTGGGCTATTTTTAAATTAACCTATGGATTTTATATAAACATGTTTTAACATAAATTTTTTGGGTACTCAATTCACTCCCCCCCCCCCTCGAGATACTAATTATGACTAGCAATAGTGATAGTGGTTCATAAGAACCCACTGAGTACCCTTGTATTCATGTTACACCTATGGGGTTTATGTTCACTATCAATATCACTATATATCCACTTATGTAGGAAAGTATTGTTTGTTTTCATATACCCATTTTTATCCACAATAGTAGTGGTTTTCCAAAGGTCTTATCAATGTTAGGGACTCCCATTGTTTGTTTACCCACCTAGTTAGTAGGTCTTTGAATATCCTAGAGGTGATGGAGGTTTTAGTGGATAAACTCTTGGCAATCATCATCCTTAAGGACCTATACTATAGTGTGTTTATAGAGGCCATACTTGAGGTAGTGGAGCTAGCTAAGGGTAGATGCATTCCATGGAGGTTGTAGTCTTAGAGAAACAAGAGGTTATTTAATGTAGGATTAGTTTATCATATACCTTGGTGTCTCTTTTATTTTATTTGAGAGATTTACACTTATTTGGTTCCCCTGATTGATTCCATTCATTTGAACTAAAGGAGGATATATATCCCACTCCATTCTTGGTTCCCACATTTTAGGTTAGGATATTCTTTTTGATGTGTTATTGTTTCATGAAGACTGTTGATGGGGTAGCATCAGTTGATGGGTACTTTTTTTCTCTTACAGATGCATCTATATAATTTCATCATTGGTATAGATTGGATTTAATCAGTGAATATAGTTGTTGATTTGTTCTATAGAAGATTCATTTTCTCTAATTTGGTGATATTGTGAATGGTTTTAATTGGGGAGATGTACTATCAAGTGCGTGGTAAGTGTGTGGATCCACTTATATCTCTATTGGTGGAGTTTCTAGTGCTATATCAAGTAGAGTAGGTTCCTAATGTTTTTGATGAGTTACTAGATATCTTCCTAGAGGAGGTTATGATGTTAACCCCTCGAGGTGACATTGAGTTTGGGATAGAGTTATAGCTAGTTGAATCTCTTATTTTGATGTATCCCTATTATATGGTGTAACACCCCAAGCTTCCACAGTACGATTCTCTTTCAATAATGCAATAGCTTGCATTGTACGCAAGTTCAAGATTCTAACACACCGCGACCAATCAAAGTAGCAGTTATGAATAGTAATACCCACTTTTTGAAATTTTATAAATTTTATTTTTCAATGTGGACTTCATTTTTGGATTCGGAATATCGAAATTATTCTATGTTTAATTTTTGGTATTTTTCTGAGAACTTCCAATTTTCAATGAATAGTGAAAAATACTTAAAAACAACTTTTTTAATCAAAATAATTTATAGTGATAAATGATACTATTGAGTGTTTTTAAAGTATAATTAGAATATAATTTTAAAATTTTATCTAATGGTGGTCAATATAATTAATTTCACTTTGAAATTAGACATAAACAATTGTCAATCTTTTGATTGATATTCTTTCGTAAACACACACTATTTGTTTTGACAACAAAAATTAATTATAAAATTAATTAATGAAACTTATATGTTTTGAATTTGGAAAAATAGACATCATATTTTAATTTGGAATATAAAATATATCCTAGGGTGAATTTTGGGTAAATTTTCTGAAAAACATCAATTTTTGATGAATAGTGAAACCTCTAAGTGGTAGTTAGAAAACTGATTTTTCTTTTAAATGAAATTTTAACGCTTCTGTGAATTTAATTTAAAAAATCCTACATATTTGGTTGTAATTAGGAAGTAAAATTTGGTTCAATGGGATGAAATTAATTATTGGTGAATTGTAACTTTTGAGTTTTATAAACCGCGATTAGAGGTAATTAGAGTAATTTAAGGTAAAAATAATGTTATAATAATATGAAATTACCTTGAAACATTTCCTAAACTTATTGGATGACTCATGGAAGACCAAGAAAATCCATGGGTCAATTTGTGGAACCCCATGGAGCCACTTGGGTAAGATAATGACATTAATACCTTTTATTTAAAGTTAAAATAAAAATGTCACAAACTTGTATTGTTTTACTAAAACAATTTTTATAAGGGGTTATACAAGTTATCTTTTCTGATATAAATATCCATTGGAAATATAAAAAGTTTTCCTAAATCATGGTAATTTGTTTATAATTTTAAGGCATTAAATAAATTAATTTATTTATCACACCATGATGATGCAGCAATTACCTCATTAATGAACGATTTAAATAAAATGAAAAGATAAGGTAAAATCTAAGACTTACACTTGTCTAAAGCCTATTTTATGGGTGTATTTAAAACCCTTATCACTTTATCCTCTAAATATATTATTTTGGGACTATTAAAATCCGGAAATCATTTCATAATAGTGTAACATTTCATGACTTTCCAAGAGTGCCCCTCCTCTCCTCTTATAAAAGTCCCCCACCTCTACCACCTTATTCACACCATCAAAGCCATTTGGCTTGGCCAACATCTACCTTAATACTCTCTCAACTTCCCTATCTTACTCCTAGAAGCATATCTTTGGGTAGAAGTCTTCCCATGGAAGCCTTTGGCTCAAATAAAAAATAGTTACCCGATTTTAAGGTAATGTCTTCTCTTATGTTCTTTTGTTTTATTTTGCTTCTACAACCCCTTAAACTATTTTTATTCCTTTATTTTGTAACAAAAACAGTATATTAAACAAAATAGGATGTTTTTATTAGATGTATTTGGTTTACACTTACACACACCTTCATCTAATGGTTAAAGAACATATTGTTTCTGTGGGTGGCGAATTACTGCTTCACAAAACGATGATTGTTCAATCTTCTTTTAACACCTATCATGCTGGAAATTAAGATGTAACTATATTTATATATGAAATATATTATTTTTATGTTTTCCTTATGCTTCTGTATTTTTCATTTATGTCATACCTTAATGATTTCCATTATGGGTAAACTCAATAATTTCATTTTAAGAAGTGTGGACTATTGCCCCGTCAAAGTGATTTGAATCGTTAATGTCATATGTGGGACGTATAATGGATGGAGTGAATGATATTATATATGATATTATACTGGAATTATAATATACCTTTATATCATTATGATTTTATTCCATTAAATACGAAATAGAAATGAAAGTAGCGTTCATGCATACGTACGGCTTACCATCTCCATGATCAGTGCATTTCATTTTGTACCTCTAAATGTTATGTAATATTATAAATGCATTTATATACTGGATATATATGATATATATGATATCTACATCATTAATATAATTCTGGATATAATTGATATTTTACCACATGAACAACTTGTAATTATAAGAAGTTTATTTTTGACTCAAGTACCAAAGATCGACAAAACGACCGTTATTAACTTAAATAATTACATAATGTTCATAACATGGTAATAAGTGATATAAAAGGAATAATTAACTTGAAAAAGGTTCTTAAGAAGGTATAAATTAACACTAGTTTATTTTTCAGGAGATTAAAGAATGATCGAGTCAAGTCGGACATGAGGTAAGGGACATCATCTCAATCTCCTTTCGTGGAGGCATATTTTGTTTTATACACAACTTTATTTTCTACAGTGTATAAACCCATTTGACTTTTACATTTATTCAAAAGGAATATTTTTATATGAATCATTTTACTAAACGACAAAAGTGAATGTTTATTTTCGACATACATATACGGCGACAACGACTTCTCCGCCGCTGTGACCATTATTTGAGTTTTGGATTCCCCTACAATACATAACTTTTTTTAAATGAAAAATATATACCAAGTTTTAATTTTCATTTATTTTGGTTTTGAAAATGGTTTTGATAATGTTCTTATTATATAAATGTGTTGTATTGATATATTGTGATTGAAATGTAAAAAATTTATGTTTTCTTAATGCATGTTTTATGTGATACGATTATGTTATGGTTTATAATATGCTTAAACATATTCATATGAGGAATGAGTTGGACTTAATAAGTGACGGGTGTAGCCCGCTATAGCTCCTAGATGCATCGGTAGGTCTCATGAGACAAACTAGTGTCCTGGCACGATGCCTTGACAACATCTTATTTTTAGTCTTGGCATGAGGCCTTGGATACGTGGTTATGATAGTCTGGCATTATGAATTCCATCATTATGAAAGTCGTTATTGATATTTCATTTGATTATTCGACTATTAGAATATCCATGTGAATATGTAAATGGCATTATTTCATTTTATTTTTTCCGTATTATACTGATGTTCAAGTTTAAAAAGGCTTTTGTTTTAGTTATACATTGCCTTAAATGTTTATGTTTATTTATGAAAGTTTCCCTTATATTGTTATCCTTACTGAGCATCTGAGCTCACCCCTTTCAAATGTTTTATTTTTCCTAGGATGTGAAGAAATATTTTATGACTGACCTGCAAGGATAGTCTGAAGGGGATATGAGTGTGGACTATGGAGACTATGTTATTGTAGTTTTTCAATTTATGATGTAATGTAACATTTATTAATGTATCTAGTGTTTCCAAGGCTACTAAACTAATCAGTCTTTCGAGACTTGATCTTTTGTTGTCATGCCAATGTTACGTAATAATGCCCTGAATCTCGATAACTGAGGTTGGGGTGTTACAGTTGGTATCAGAGGAAGTTTAGTACTAACCTTGGAAGCTAGATTTAGAAAAACTCTGATTAGAGAACATAACCCTAAGATAGAATTTGAGGATTAGTATAGAAGAACTTCCTAGAATATTGGTATTATAGAGATTTTGTGAGTTTTCTAAGCAATAAATCCATGTCTGAATATGAGCAGGTAGAGGCGGATCTGGCACATATGTACCTAGGGGTAAAACCCGAAAACACATCTTTGAGATAGACTCGAACGAGAACTGGTGCATGACAATGGGCCTTGTTGCACTCTTGGTTAGGACACTTTTGGGGGATATGCTTTGGATAATTCTCATTTTCATCACAAACCATTATGAAGGGTTTATGAGTATATACTTCCTCAAGGAAAACATTTTTATGATTATTGATTATATCCATAAACTGTTCAATTTATGTTAAGTTTTTTACAAGTATGGAATTGTGTATTTTGATTCATAAACTGATATAGTTTATGACATTTTTTAGAAATGTCACCTAGTGGAAGGAATGGAAACTGTATCAATGCATGTACTCCTAGTATGGATTTCCCTCCTGCTTAAGATAATTATAATGGAGGTAGTGATACAACTGGTGCTAATCAGTTTATCACCATGGTGGGACAACTCAATCAGGTTATGAATAATAACCTTACTCGTATGGATCACCCTGATCCACAACATAGAGGATCAATGTTAGACCTCTTCATGAGGCAACAACCACCAAAATTCAATGGGAGTAAAAATACCTTAGTAGCTGAGCAATGGATAAGTTCCTTAGAGAAAATATTCCATGCCTTGGGGAGTAGTGAAAGGGAAAAGGTTATCATGGTAGTTTACCGCCTCACTAGAGATGTTGATCAATGGTGGTAATTGATTCAAAACACTAAGGAAGATGATGAAGTATCAAATATGGAATGGTGGGAGTTCAAAAAGATTTTCTTAGAAAAATACTTTTCTTTGTGACCATCGAGCCGATATGGAAAGGCAATTTCTGAGTCTGAGACAAAAGTAGGATGAGAATGTTGCAAAGAATGAGGCTAACATTACATGGTTATCCAGGCATGCAGCAGATAATATATGTAACCCAAGAAGTAAGATTGATCGTTTCTTTGATGGGTTAAAACCATTTCTCTGGTGATCTTTAGTATCACAATATTTCTCAACATATAAAGATATAGTCTCGTGTGCTATCAAGACAAAAAAGGAATTCTATAAATCTTATGACAATAAACTAAATAAAGAGAAGAAGAGAATGGTGGAACAAGAGACAGATAAAGGGAAAAAGGGAAAGAAGGATTTTCCATTATGTGATAATTGTGGGAAGAATCACCTTGGTAATTGCCTAACAGGAATGGGAGTTTGTTATAAATGTGGAGAAAAAGGTCACCAGGCTCGTGATTATAAGGGAAAGAAAGAGGTTGTTAATGTTGAATGCTACAATTGTAGAGAAATGGGGCATTATGCAAATGAATTCCCTAAGTGCCAAGGAAACATACCTTAGAAAATGCCAAGGGATTAAGGCCAATCTTTTGCAGTTACTACAGTTGAAGTGGAATAATTATTGTATTTGTGTTTTTAGACTCAAGAACTATGTTATGGTTATAAGAATAATGTGATATATATAAGGATTGTACTGCAGTACTTGTTTTCATCATTAAGGTTTTAATATGATGAAGGTAATCATATTTTTAGTATCTGACAATAAGATAAACTTTAATTTGTTTGGGGAATCTAATGAATTGATTTTGGAATTTAGAGTTCTTTTAAAGAAAGTCTGGACAGAGGTATTTTGGATAAATATAAAGGCTGGAATGGATTAAGTTTAACTTTGGATAGTATTGTTTAAGATTAAAACATTTCTGAATATTATTTTTGGAATATTATAATACTATAGTTTTAGGAAAACGACAACCTGTAGGTTGGGGGATAACTCGTCACGTTGGACAAAGTTGTAGGAATCGAACCCACAACCATAGTGTGATAGGCCTTTATTACCTACCACTAGCCAACAAGAAGTCCCTGGTTATTACAAAATACTTTTACTAATCTAAATTGTATGTGTTAATATTTTGAACCTTGTACAATTATGATAAATATAATATTTTTGAGTTCTATTATCTTTTTTAGTGAAAGATGAGTTTCTGGTAGAAATTAGTTGAAGGATGAAACTCTACTTGTCAAGCATATATATATATACCTATCTCTTATTCTATGAATAAATTAATTCTTAAACTTTGGGAAATGGATATTAAAACAAAAAAATATGTTATGCTAATACCTTATGTTTTGTTGAACTGATGATATTTTAAATTAACATAGATTAAAGGCTTTGAGGCCCTCAATTTTACACTTGTTTGTGATTTATGACCTCAATAACTCCCTATAAATATTTACGTTTTTCTTCCAATTATATGTCTCTAATTTCCACCAATGTTCTCCTAATCGAGATCATAATTTGGTGGTGACTTTTTCATTTCCATTTCCCTCTTATTAAGGATAAATTTTATTAACCTTATTTCCGATGTGGGTTTTCCATAAAGGTATTTTCTATTTTCAACCTTTTATTTTCAAAGAACATTTTCAAATTACGAGGACTCAATTTATTGAAGGAGGGGAGAATGTAACACCCCATGCTTCCACAGTACTATTCTATTTCAATAATTTAATAGCTTGCATTGTACGCAAATTCGAGATTCTAACACACCACGACCAATCAAAGTAGCCGTTATGAATAGTAATACCCACATTTTGAAATTTTATTATTCAAATTGGACTTCATTTTTGAATTCAGAATATCTAAATTATCCTATGTTTAATTTTTGGTATTTTTTCGAGAACTTCCAATTTTCGATGAATAGTGAAAATACTTAAAAACAACTTTTTAAATAAAAACAATTTATAGTGATAAATTATACTATTGAGTGGTTTTAAAGTATAATTAGAATATAATTTTACTATTTTATCCAATGGTGGTCCTTAGAATTAATTTCACTTTGAAATTGGACATAAACAATTGTCAATCTTTTGATTGATATTCTTTCGTAAATACACGCTATTTGTGTTGACAACGGGAATTAATTATAAAATTAATTAATGAAACTTATATGTTTTTAATTTGTCAAAATATACATTATATTTGAATTAGGAATATCAAATATAGTTTAGGGTGAATTTTTGGTATTTTTCTGAAAAACATCAATTTTTGATGAATAGTGAAACCACTAAGTGGTAGTTAAAAAACTGATTTTTCATTTAAATGAAATATTAACACTTCTGTGAATTTAATTTCAAAAATATGACATACATGGTTGTAATTAGGAAGTAAAATGTGGTTCAATGGGATGAAAATAATTTTTGGTGAATAGTAACTTTTGAGTTTTATTAACCGCGATTAGAGGTAATTAGAGTAATTTAAGGTAAAAATAATGTTATCATAATATGAAATTGCCTTGACACATGTCCTACTCTTATTGGATGACTCATGGCAGATCCTGAAATTCCATGGGTCAGTTTTTGGGACCCCATGGAGCCACTTGGGTAAGATAATGACATTAATACCTTTTATTTAAACTAAAAAAATAAAAATGTAAGAAACATATATTGTTTTAATAAAACAATTTTTACAAGGGGTTATAAAAGTTGTCTTTTAGACTATAAATATCCATTGGAAAGATAAATATCTTTCCTACATCATGGTAATTTTTTTATAATTTTTAGGCATTAAATAAATAAATTTATTTAACACACCATGATGATGCAGCGATTACCTAATTAATTAACAATTTAAATAAAATGAAAAGATAAGGTAAAATATTAGAGTTACACTTGTCTAAAGCCTATTGGATGGGTGGATTTCGAATAATTATCACCTTATCCTCAAAATATATCATTTTGGGACCTTTAAAATCCGAAAATCATTTCATAATAATGTAACATTTCCTGACTTTCCAAGAGTGCCCCTCCTCTCCTCTTATAAAAGGCCCCCACCTATACCACCTTATTAACACCATCAAATCCATTTGGACCGGCCAAACTCTACCCAAATACTCTCTCAACTTCCTTATCTTACTCCTAGAAGCCTCACATTGGGCAGAAGTCTTTCCAAGGAATCCTTTGGCTCAAATTAAAAATAGTTACCCGATTTTAAGGTAACGTCTTCTCTTATGTTATTTTGTTTTATTTTGCTTCTCCAACACCTTAAACTCTTTTTATTCCTTTATTTTGTAACAAAACCTGTGTCTTCAATATACTGGGTTTATTTTATGATAAATATTTTATTTACACTTACACAAGCCTTCGTCTAATGGTTGAAGAACATACTGTTTCTGTGGGTGGAGATTTACTGCCTCACAAAATGATGATTGTTCAATCTTCTTTTAACACCTCTCATGGTGGCCATTAATATGTCACTATATTTATATATGATATATATTATTTTTATGTTTTCCTTATTCTTCTATATTATTCATTTATGGCATACCTTTATGATTTCCATTATGGGTAAACGCGATAATTTCATTTTAGGAAGTGCGGACTACCGCCCCCTCAAAGTGATTTGAATCGTTAATGCCACATGTGGGACGTATTAAGGATGGAGTGAATGATATTATATTTGATATTATACTGGCATTATAATATACCTTTATATCATTATGATTTCATTCCATTAAATAGGAAATAGAAATGAAAGTAGCGTTCATGCGTA